>CM038464.1:77217972-77813889 GCA_021464415.1 Lonicera japonica
TGTTTTTTAAGTAAGTCATTTAACACCCAAACTCTCCATTTTTCAACCACCAACGATTAGGGGAGTGAGGGAAGAGACTTGAGAGAGAGATCTAGAGAGAGAGAGATAAGATATTCCATACATCTCTCATTCTTTCCAAGATTTGAGTTTCAAAACACCTCATATGTCACTATTCATCATCTTCCACCTTCGTCTTCGCGTGTGGAGCTAGGAGGCGAGCTTGGGTTTTGCGGATATGATGTCTACTCATCTTCAACACCTTGATTAAGCTTCAATCAGGTGGGACCACTAGTATAAAACTTCTTTTACAAACCTTTACGTGTTGTATTAGCGATTTGTACTTAAATTGGGGATTTTCTACAAAAGCCCTAGGTTGTATGCATGTTCATGGGGTTGGGCTAGATTAATCTTCGATTGGCGTTAGATATTCATGGGTTCTTGCATCTATTACATATTTTGAGCATTTAATCCATGTTTTGACTTATATATGATCTGATTCATCAAGACCCATCTCATACATACATGTTAAGCCTAGAAATTTTGGGGTTTTGGGAATTGAGTGTGTTTGATGGTTAGATTATCACACATATACCATGAATTATAATTTCTTACCATGCTATGAACCTTGTTCGCTCATATACACCTTATACCACATGGTAGCCTAAGGTATGAACTAGGCTAAAAGAGATTTTGGGTTTTGTGATTGGATTAGGGTTGGTTTTGAGTTATAAGGGGTAGATATATGTAGATATGCCCCTAGTTGCAAGTGTAGAACATTATCCTCGAATTTGCACTAGAAACCCACTTAGATGGGAACGATATACACTAATCCTTGAGACTAGTGTCCTGTATGGACCTTATTAGCTATAGTTACGAGAGTACACCTACGATATACTCTAGGAGTGTAATAACTATAACTTGGTGGGGCATGGGTTGCCTTAACTGTGAGTATAGTCAATGCTTGGCTGGCTAGAATGACACGAGAACCCACAATAGTGGTATACGATCTTGGTTTTATACATTTGATACGTTAGACATTGGGAAATGTCGAATATGACCTAATTGGATATAAGGCCATGGAATACAAACGTGATAGGGATACTATCGATAACGATGATTATGTAAAGATGACAATTGTGTGATTATATATATACATATTGTTAGCCATACGTGTGATAGATGATTGATGATTGTATACACTGCTATGTGAGGAATCGAGATATTCCTGTTGTTATGATCACACGTATGGGCTGGATATGATGATTTACCGAGCACCAGGTAGCTCCCCGTGACTCGAAGGAGGGCCGCCTATTGCCGCCCGTGGGTAGGCCCTAAACCGTGCACGGGAAAATGAAGTCGGTGACTCCACCGATGGTTGTGTGTGTCCACAAAGGAGAGCCCACTCTTTGTATTTTGCCTTCCTACAAGACTATGTGTTCTGGGTTCGATGAGTTTCCCCGGCAAGCGGAGTAGGTCTTGTGTGCCACTACTTACCCAAATGGTGAGTTTCTCGGGAGGTAGTTGGGCTACTAATGGTCATCACCCTGCAAGGGTATCGCATGGTGTAGTTCCTTCCAGAGTGTCGATGTGGTTTGTATGAGGCGTTCTCCTCGTTAACTATTAGGAGTGTTATTCCCGGGAAAATGTCTTGAGAGTTATCTCCGAATGACTTACTTGGAAAACCAAGTCCCTGAACCACTCCCCACTCGGAGGAGACATGGACAAAAGCGTCGGAGCCTTCGGGATCTGTTGCTTTGGGCCTAGACGACCGCGGGGAGAAACTGAGGCACTATACTGGAGATATGATACGGATTGTTGTGTTGTGGATTTGAATTGTTTATATTATCATTACTATTGTATTGTATCATATCTTGTATGGCATGGTTGATTATATATTGCCTCGGAAGAGTATTTTTAGTGAGAATAATGATACATACACTATCGTAAAGAACATAATATACATAGGATAGCGTTGGCCACTCATAATGTACTAACAGATAAAGTGGAAAGCATTATTAGCTATTGGCCATAGAAACCTGGTATATGAGTGTGAGTACGTGGTTTGATTGTGAGGACGAAATAGTGATAAAGCCTTGTAGGTAGCCAAGTATGGACTCCATAATGTACTATGATTAAAGAGAAAACAATAAATACTTGGCCAATTGTCACAACTTACGGTATAGGTAATGAATAGCATAGTATAGCCTTGAGTTACACCGGAGAACGTATCAAGTAGGTTTATATCCTCGATTCCCTAGCAATGTGAAAGTTGGCTTAGGGTATTCCATGGGAAGTTTAGGGATGGAATAGGTTGATTGAATAGTCAGCTTCCTAGTGACTAGGATAGGATTCCTAGTGGGATTTGCACGCATGGGTGTGTGAGTTGCATTGCATGGCTTTCAAACTATTGTATTGAAGTAAAATAATTATTTTCTATATAAAACCTATATAGTTCCCACTGAGCCCGGATTTGGCTCACCCCGTTTTCTAAACAGTTTTGCAGGTTAAACATCAGGGATTGGCGCATGGTCTACGAGTCTAGTAGCCTCTGATGTCCTATATCTTTTGTAGTCCTTGAACCAAGGACTTACTTGTATATAACCTCTTGTTGTATTAAACTCCTTGTTATTATGTAATGGACTATGGATTTGTGTAAACGGTTTTTATATATATATGGAGTTGAATGTGATTGTGTTTGTGTTAATGTGTTTTGTAAACCTCTTAGACTTGGTTTTTATTTAAATGAACTCCACATGCCGAGCATTTGTAAATGTGACATTTTATTGAAGAAATTTTTTAAAAGTTGTGAAATGTTTATACGTTAAACCCGCCGTCGCGCACGGAATCCGTGATTAACCGGGTCCCGGAGGTGAAAATCTCAAAACGGGATTCGGGGCGTCACAGAGCTATAGCGGGACTTCTTGCTTCTTTCCCACGTATTTCTTCGCTCATTAACCCTCCTTTTTCCCTGTGGTCCCATGAAATATGCGGGTTGCTCGTACTGGCTATCTAGTTTCGAAGTCGCTTCCACACAAGCCTTATACAAAAGGAAAATTCGTGAAACCCACGGTCCAACGAAATTGAGCTCGAAGGCCATTAAGGATCATTTCTTGCTTCATTTGATTCGACATGCCTCCCACGTACATACTTAACTCTTTGAATTTGAGGCAGTATTCCTCCACCGACATTTTTCCTTGAATCAAGTTATAAAATTCATCCCTCTTTGCCCTATAATACGCATTAGACACATACTTGTCATGAAAAGCCCTCTCAAAGTCGATCCACCCGGCAATTCCATCGGATCCGCCCATAGACCTCCATCAACGAAGAGCACCACCTTCTAGTTTCAAAGACGCAAATCCCACCCACATGAGTTCGGGAGCATTCAAGATCTTGAACTGGGAATGAATATGGTAGAGCCATCCTTCTGCAGCCTTAGGTCCGGATAAACCATCAAACTTTGGTGGTTGGAGATGGTTAAACACTTTTAAATAGTAGACCTCGTCACCCTACCCTCCTTGAGGGTTATGCCCGACGTTCTCCCCATCATCATCCTCATTCATGGTGTTCCTTGGGGCTCAAGCACGGCTAGGTCCGACTCCACTAGTTGTCCCATGGCTGCTCTTCAAAACCCCCGTGAGTTTATGGGAAAACCCTCTCATCATGGTTTCCAATCGATTGGCCAAATCTTGATCCGGGCCATCCCTAGAATTTCGGTTCTCAGTAGGAGCATTTTCATCTTGCTCATTTCGTTGATAAACCAGCCTCTTACTTCCCTTCTTCGGCCCCATTCTATAGAAAGAACAAAAGTTTAATACCACAAGTATCATCTAATAATATGAAATTAAAAGACAAGTGAGAATTTTTAAAAGGGAAAGGTTACGAACATTCTGGTCAAGACTCGATTCGTTATGTGCTTTTAGCTCTAGTTAGTTGCAGTCGACTAATATTTTATAGTATAGTCATCCGTTGAGCTGCGGCTGGCTATAGAATAATCCATTAGTCCCTCTACTACTTACTAGGTGTGAGAATCCGGACCCCTGCGCGACCCGAGATATAAGAGGTCTCGTTCTCGGTTTTATTTGAAAAAACGTGTTTTGTAGAGTCGCCAGTTTGTTTTACGAGAAACAAACAAAAGATCGTACGAAGGATAATTCGAAAACGAACTATCTTTCATACAGTTGAAACCAGAGATTTATTTTGAAAATTTACTTTGCTAGGGTTCGGGAACTACGTTACGAATTGGGAAGGTGTTAGGCACCCAATTCGCCCTTTCGGTCTCTTAATGGATCATGTATCTGATTCCTAGTTTAGATATCTTGCAAGTAGTTAGGATAGTCCTTTCTGGATAAATTCTGTTTAAAACATCATTATTGAAATCAGACTCGAGCTTTGCGAGCGCCTACGTATTCATTCGTAGAATGAAATCAGAGTCTCGTAGTTCTTTTCTTTTGGAAACTGTTTTTGTATTTTTGTTTGTTTTGAAAACGTGTCAAAACGGATTTTAGATTTCTTGTAAAACTTAGAAAGGATTTGTTTTGAAAGCAATGAACTTCTTTGCAAGTTATCTAATTTTCTGTATTAAAAGTGAAATTAAATGCAGTACTGAAATCAAGGAGGGTTGAAAGATGTACCTGATGCGCCTGAAGAAGAATTAAGAGCCTGGCCTTGTTACCTTGCTTGCTTCCTTATCTCTCTAGAACTTTATCTCTCTAGATTTTTCTCTCTCTAAAACTTTCTCTCTCTAGAGATTCTCTCTCAAAATTTCTCTAAAATGACTCTCTAATAATTTTGACAGAGTTTCTACTTACTAAAAACACTATTGAGTGTTGATTCCTCAAAATGGGATCCCAAGGGTCCTATTTATAGCAACATTTCCGCCAAAAACGCTCCAAAAGAGGCCAACCGCAGGGGTAGCCGCATGGGGTGCGGCTGGGGCGTGCGATAGGGTTGTGCCAGCCGTACGGCTGGCAGGTAGCCGTACGGTTGGGCGTGCGGCTAGGGGGTGCGGTTAGCATGTGCCAACCGTACGGTTGGCAGGTAGCCGTACGGTTGGGCGTGCGACAGGGTTTTGCGGCTCGAAGACAACCGTACGGCTGGGAGCCAACCGTGCGGTTGGGGGGCGTGCGGCTGGCTGTCAAAAATGCAATTTTTCTAACGGGGCGCTGGTAAGCGAAGTGGCAACAAGGTTGCGGTAGATTCCTAATACGCTCGAAAATCAGGGCTTTTCTTAACGGTCTCCTATTTGCATGACGACTCAAGATCTTGATGTATAATGAAAATTAGGTTCACACGAGAGTCGTGGATTGGGGTGTTCACACTAGGACCAAAACAAATTCTTCGAATCTCACCCAATACTCGGTGCAATGATATAACTACAACGATAAAGTAATAGATTTCCTAGTTTACCCCTCTCTTCGGCGAAGGAAGAAGAACCTACGCCTCTGATACCACTTGTAACGCACCCAATCCCATTTAGAGGAAATATCCTCTGGCACTCGGTTAATCACGTTTCCGTGTGCGACGGCGAGCTTGAAATGCAAAACGTAAAACTGATACGATAGAAACTTTCATATAAGACCACATTTTTAGAAAATTTTGGCACGAGGAGTTTGTTTATAAAACAAAACTTGGACATGCATGCGAGAATAAAATACCCAAATCTAAATATTAAAAGCCACACCAAGCATGGTTATAACATACAAACCAAGTCCTTAACAAACAAGAAAAAATACAACAACTAGCCTCCAACGAGGTCCCAACATGATAAGCTAACAATACGAAGACAACAAACATATTCAAATATTCGAGAAGTGTACAAGTATATATCATAAGAGCAAAACTTGATGGACTATGGTTCTTCAGCCATGAAGAACTCTTGACAACATCTAGGTATAGAGGCAACCTAAGAAGACACATCGTTTCCTTTCACTTTTCTCGACGACCCAGCTGAAATACCTGTGCAGGAAAAATAATGGGATGAGTCAAAAGGACCCAATGGGAATCAAATAAATAAATATATATATATATAAGAAGTCAGTATTTATTATACAATAACAAATACGTAAAGTAGACCCTTTCATTTATGTAGAATAATTTGGTACTGCATTCTCCTACTTATCGTCCTCGAGTCATCCCTTCGAAGCTCCACGCGTCTAGCCAAGTGTTCTACTAGGTCTTCATTTCGTGGCCTTTCACCCACACGGAAACAGGGCCTCCCAATCTTTCCCGTGCACGGTTTTGGGTCTTGCACCTAGGAGACATCGTCCCAGCTTTCGGCCCTGTCTATGAGACCCACCTGGTACCTTCCATGGTCTAGCACATATGTGTTCTCATGAACGTATCTCAACTGGCTCATATGGTGAAGGGACATATTAAGATCTTAATTTAATAATCTTTCTTATATAAACATACCCACGCATATATATATATATATGTATATATGTCACCACTAAATAACACGTAAAAGGGCAAGCCTTATATAGGTAGTTTGAAATAGATAGCTAGTTACTCAACTTGTATTTGAATTTACAAATCTACTACTTAGTCTCCTGTTGATGGTTTAACACTCTCAACATCACACGGTATGAATATAAAATAGGTCCGAGTGGGTTTCGTTGTAAACCCGCTTAACAATGGTCATCTTTGTTCCACGTGTATTTTTAGAGTGTAATTTAATCAATAGAAATAGTTAATTTCATCATAAAATTCACCTTACTCAAAATCCCAAAATTCACGGATAAAAGAGAAAGTTAGGTTTTATACACTTTTGAGCAAAATCATCATAGGAGAATCAATAAGTAATACAAGAGGTCTAAGTAGTAGATTCCTACCTTATTTGGTCGATATATCTGAATTAAAAGCAACAATTTAGCCGAGCAAAGCTGAATTGTAAAAATTCCCAATCTCGTGCTTCAAGCTCTATCAATGGAGGAGTGAGAGATGAAAGTGGAGATGAATAGTAGGTATGGATTAATGTGTAAATAGGGTGTGAATTTTCGGTTTTGTATAACTCATGAAGCCTCCCCTTAAATCATCTCTCAAGCTCTTGGGGGTCCTATTTGTGAATGAGAAAAAGGAGCGAACATTGTATATAAAATCCCGTTCTCACTTACGGGCACTGTTCACTCTTCATGGTTAGCATCTTGGAACATGCAAGGCTAAATTTTGAACGGCCATAACTTTTTACACGAGACTCGGATCGAGGTGATCTTTATGTCCACGAAAAGCTTATTCAAAGCTCTACGTGTCCCTAAAAGAAAGTTTTCACAAATTCTCAATGGATTATTCGTAGTAACACTTTAAAATCAGCAATACGCACACAGTTACGAAATGAACAACTGTTAGCAATTTGTCTATTTTGTGCTCAATTTTGACTTAGTAGGACTCTGAATTTGCCTTTGGCCAAAACGCGAAAGTTGTAGATTTCATATAAATCTAGACACTTATGAGGACGAAAACTCAATTAGGTGAGGAATGAAGATGTTACGCTTCCTCAAAGTTGGCCAAAATTATAAAATCGCGTAAATAAAAAACTAATGATTTAAGGTCTGGTTTTTGCTGGGATTGCTTGAACCACTTTATGGTCATACTAAGGAGTCATATAACATTATTATCTGATATAGGAAGTTTTAAAACTACTCAAGTTCTCTAAATTTACAAAATTTTCGTTATCGAGGTTTTTTAATCTACTTTGTTAGCGACAAGGAGTAATTCTTAACAAGAAATGGGGCAATGGGGTGTTACAATATATAACCTCATACTGAGTATACGCGCACTCGCGATAGTGGATAACTAATAGAGTCTTTGGTACGCTAGTGTGTAAAGAGAGGTTCATATGTATAGACATGAAATCACAACATTGGACAAAATCTAGAAAAAAAAAGTCATAAATCTCAAACCTAAGACCCATGTATGTGTGTGTCAACAAGATTATAAGAAAACCCTTAATATACATTGAGAATTGAAGATGCAACACATTATAGTAGAAATTGAGTTTGAGTACTTGCGTTCCCACCTTAATAAGGTTAATCCCTCGAAGAGTCGCCACCGAATCAAGCCGAAGAAGTACCAATTTTGAAACCCCCAATTTGGAGCTTTGAAACCCTAGAAACGGTGGAAGTAAGAATGGATAATAAGATGACAATGATGAGGATGATTTGGTGGTGGTTTTAGATCATGATAATGGGTGGTTCAATATCTCTCAAAATCTCACTAAAATGGAGCCACCTCTTTCTAAGCCCCTCCCATGGTGGTGGTTCGAATGGGGAAGAAGGGAAGAATAATGGTGAATAAAAAGTAATGAGGAATGGTTAAAAAACCCGCTGGACCTCCTTTGATCGATCAGAGGCCCTATTTTATGAAGCTCTGTTCGTAATTTGGTCATAATTTTTCACTCGGAACTCTGAATTGGGTGATATTTATATCAATGTAAATGTGATTCAAAGATCTACAACTTCAAAAGAGGAAGTTTCTCCAAATTCTTGATGGATTAATTCAAAAAATTCATAAACGACAACAGTCTGCAACAATGTTATCGATAAGACTGGATTTTGTAATTGGTTCACTTTGCACACCGTTTGATTAATGAGAAGCATGAATTGGTTTCCGGTCAAAACATGAAGTTTACAAGTGTTATTAGAGGCATAGGTTCTTCTTCCTTCGCCGAAGATATGGCCTCGTAATTTTGTTTTCGCGCAAATTTTCCTCTTAAGCCCGTTTCAGGCCAAATGTCAGTTTAAGGAGTCATTTTTTGTTTCGGGGCCTTCATAGTTGATCCATCATTTCTAACAAGTCATTTTAATATTATTAAGTATGTGTGCATGTTTAGAAAGTAATTCGGGAAGCCACTGTTGAATTTGGTGGCTAACGGCGAAAAATCAAACTTTTGCTGAAATGAGTTTTTGGCCAACTTTAGAAGGCCATAACTTCTTTATACGAAGTCCAAATGAGTCCCCGTTTGTGGCCATGGAATCATCTCATTCTCTTTACAACTTTAGTATGAAGGCCGAGTCGAATAGAAGTCATTTCGGAGGTCAAAACGGGCCACGAAAATTGCAATTTCTTAAAGTAAATGGGGGACTTCAGCCAAGGTGTCCTCTGATCGATCAGCGGTACCCAAGCGTATTTTTATACCCATTTCCCCTTTGCTTCTTTCATTTATTCTTCCTTCCTTTCTTCTCCTTTTTGCTTCCTTTTTGAGAGAGAGATGAGAGAGAGCTTAAGAGAGATGAGTGAGGATAGAGAGGAACCTTTTAAGGCCCTCCATCCTTTACAAAAACCCACCACCATCTTCATCTTCTCCTTCATTCCATTTTTATGGCTTGGAGCTCAAATTTAAGGATTTCATGATTTGCGGCGTCACGGCTCAATCCAACACTTTAAAGCTTCAATTATTGGCTTATATAAGGTGGGAACACTAGTATCTAAGATCATTTTCAAGTATTATGTGTTGTATTCTTATTATCAAGCAAAAAGTGAAAGATGTCTTATGAGTTTGTGCTTGAATGCATACGCGGCGATTGGGTTTAGCATTTATACATATATTCCTTAATTTCTTCACACTCTTGTTGTTATTTTATGATTATAATAAGATATAGGTGGTATGTTTTGAATGTTGCAAGTCCTAGGTAAAGCCTAGTAGCACATATGCGCATATACTTGGGTCGAGCTTATAGACATATATATATATATATATAATGAATTGTGTGAGGAATTGCACTAGATATGACTCATATTATGCTTAAGTGTAGATTTAGAGTCTTGGTATCTATATATATAATTGTTCCCATACATAATATTCTTCTTATACATTAAAGAACTTTGGATGTGTACATACCTACTTTGAGAGGAGTTATGCACGTATCATATTTGCTTGATGTAGATCATATATGTATGCCATGGAGTTGTTAATATCACAACCTTGATGGAGACCCACTATTTTGAAGAGAACCTCATTTCCTAACTTAGTCATATTTCTTATAAATGGTGGGTTGGTACATACTTTCTCTATCAAAGGTTGTAGTGATTATATCCACAAAATGATTATGCTTTTAAACGGACATATTGTGTCACAGATAGTTTTCTAACAAACTAAGATATTATCTCAGATAAAATAGTAATTCTCTCGTTAGATTTCTTTAAGAATTACATGGATATAACTAGGTGATGATATTGGGTTCTTAATGGCATATGTATATTAGATACACTATGAACCGAGGTGGTTATGAGAATATATATATATGATCGTTGACCCTATTTGCCTGGTATAGATGTAAATTGAGTCACATATGGATGTGTAGGGACTAAATGAGTTGAGACAAGCTTTTGGTAGGCAAATATATACTTGAGATATATATACACGATACGTATATGTATGTATGTGTGTGACGAGTACCTCTTATTAGACTATTCATTTAAGAATACTTTTTATATTATTATTTTGATTCTTAAGGCGCTAATGGTCAATGGGGTTGACCTAGCCCTAGTGACTACATACCCTGGTTCGTGTAGAGGGACCCCTCTTTCAGAGCATCATACTTTATTGTAACACCCGGTTTCTTTATCGCTTGCGAATCACGACCCATGTCGCGTATAAGGCAGAATCGGGCTCCGGATGGCCAAATTGGGTTCTGGAAAGGTTGGTATGGTTTGGAAACCTCCAACAAGTCATATTAACATATTTAAGTGTGTTATAATGACCATAAGTTGTTTCGGGTGGCTCGGACGAAAATCGGCTCGAAAATCACAAGTTTGGAACCTACGCGATAAGTTATTTTTTTACCCGACTTTGGATGACCATAACTTCTTCATACGAACTCCAAATGAGTCTCCGTTTTTGGCCACGTCTTCATTTTAATGCCCTCTACAACTTTTGTGTTTTGGTCGAGACCCAATTCTCACTCCTCGATGGCCAAAATTGGGCGTGAAGTTGAGACTTTGATCAAACAGCAAACTTTTGTGCTGTGAATAGTGGTAGTCGACTACATGAGTTTTGATGTAGTCGACTACATCGACCTGGGCGAGAATTTCATATATTTTCACCTCCTTTCTTCCCCATTTAATACATTCAATTGGAGAGCTCTTGAGAGAGACCTAAGGGGCGAATTTGGGGGATTTTAAGGGATCATTGGAGGGTGCATCTTCCACACAAGATTCTCACCATCATCATCATGTTCATCATCATCTTCATCTCCTTCTCCATCCAAATCCACCATAGCTAGGGTTTTGGAGAGAAATTGGGGGTTTTTCGTTTCCGTGCTTCTCCGGCTCGATTCTTCCGCAATTCTTCGAGGGATTGACCCTCTTAAGGTGGGAACAATATTATTTTAACAAGTTTTCTTACGATTACAACATATTTACTCCAAATCAAACTAAACCTAGGTTTTCTACTCAGAGTTGCATATGCATGGGGCTTGGGTTAATTTCTCTGGATATTTTTGATAGATTTGCATCATATATGACATCAATAACTATTTTAGACAAAAAGCCCCAATTTTAAATGATTTATGATAAAGTTTGGTATATAACCTTCAAGTACGCATATGAGTATATACGCTAAGCTTTGATACGCTTATGTATGATGTCATATATGGGATTTAAACTATATTTTGGACAAAGTTACATATATTAGTGGTATTGTTGTTATGTCTAAGTTATAAAACCACGTTTATGAGATTTTCTACTTACCTAGCCAGTCCGTAAGTATGCTGGTCAAATATTCAAATATGTTTTGAATAAATGAGGTCTTTAAATCATAATGGGAGGCTATTTGGGAACTTATATACATTGTTTGAGTATATTAGACTTGGCTTGGGGCCAATTGATGAAAACATATTGAAACTCCCAAACTGATGATTTTCTAGTTTCCTCTATTAACTGACGGACTTGGCTTATATTGTTCAATCTCTACAACAATACCACTATAGGTTTTCACTATGTATATTTACTCATATCATCAATGGATATATATATATGTGCGAGTTTTACGAATACATATGGAATGCATGTATATTCATATCTATATCTGTTGGATTCTATATTCTTGTGATTTAATGTATTTGATGAGTTTATTGTTGTTTGGATATATTATCGGATGGCCACACCGTTCGTACTAGATAGATGGTGATTACCGGTAGCATATAGCCTTGGTGGCTTCGTGAGTATTAATGTAGCGTGCGCCTTTATGGCGGCGTGAGGTAGCGTATGCCTATGTGGCTGCGTGAGGTAGCGTCTAGGTGGACCTGGTAGGTGGTCCCTGCCTTGGGCAGAAGAAACCGAGTTGCCGGCTATCTCTGTGCACAGTAGATTTATGAAAATCCTAGACGTGAGTTGATATATGTGATTGATGTGATAGATCTAGTCGCGGTGTTGTGGCATATACTGTATGATGATGTATATATATTCGTTGCCTTTCTTGTACTTTGGGTTGGGGGCATTATATATACATTTCAAGAAAGGTTTCCATGCATTAGCTGCTTCACATATGTATATGTATTTATATTTATATACACGAAGAGAAATATGATTTATTACCGAGAAGCAGCTTATAAACTAAATTTACTTTCATTAAGTTGCATCGCATGGCATGCATGATTTCTAAGCTATTTTTCTATACGAACTCTTATAGTTTCCACTGAGCCCGTTTGGCTCACTCCCATTTTCCAAACCAGTGTTGCAGGTATTCGTGGAAATGGTACGAGGACAAGTCTAGATAGCTCTGATGGAGTCTGATCCCCTAAGTCGGTGGGAAACGACTTGTGTACTAGTTGTTTATGTATTATAGTGTTGTATTTTGAAATAAAGCTTATTGAGGTTGGGACCTCATTGGAGGCTTTGTATATATGACTTTTCTTTAATGTGGAGTATTTATTGGAAATGGATTATATGTACATATTAACAGGTTTTGGCTTTGCCTTATGAAAAAACTCCACATGCCAAAATTTTCTAAAATTACTGCTATACATAGAATTCCCTTTTTTTTTTTATAAGTTATGATTTACAGCTTATCATCCGTCGTCGCGTACCACACCGTGATTAACCGGGTCCCGGAGGTGAAATCCTCTCAACGGGATTTTGGGGCGTCACATTTATGGTCCGTAGGGGGACCCCACGATGCGGCATACCCTACACGATCTAGGTGGTCCACGGGGGGACCCAGCCTTGGGGGTTGCATACCTTAGCCTTAGGGGCTTAGATTCGGATCGCAGTGCACTATAGAGTAAATCCTAGATGTTCGATGAGAGATGGATAGATACGAGGTTGATATATATATATATATAAGATTAGTGCCTATACTTCTCTTACGTCCTTTATTATTATGATATACTTCCTTATTTTGGTTTATTGTACTTTGGAGATGTATATACATTGTTTTTATGATTTTCATATATCTTGGCAGTACCTTCGGATACATATTTTCGGGGATGGGATAGTACTTGGTAAGCATTGCATGTAAATGATTTTCATTGCATATATATATATATAAATCTATAGATACTTACAAAGAGTCATAGAAATGGCATATATATACGCACGATAATAACAAAACTACTTTCATTATGACGCATCGCATGCATGGTTTTAGAAATTATTTTATATATAAAACCTTATAGTTCCCATTGAGCCCGTGTTTGGCCCACTCCCATTTTCCAACAGTTTTGCAGGTACTTCCTTAAGGCGATACGAGTACAACTTAGAACCTCTGAGGACCATAAATAGTTGTAGTCGTCCGTGGATGACTTGTAGCTTAAGAGTTATATGTATTAGTACCGTTAGCATTGTTTGTATCATTAAATTGTATTCATTTTAATTCATATGAAATGTAAGGCATTTTATTTAAGAATGGGACCTCGTAGGAGGGTTTGGATTTTATGAAACATTATTACCATGAATGTGGAGTTTGATTTTGAAGAAAGGAAACTTACAGTTATTTTATTTATTTATTTACAGGATGGTTTTGTTATAAATATGAACTCCGCATGCCAAATTTTTCCAAAAATAAGGCTTTCTGTGTAAATTACTATTAGATAAGTTTTAAATTATGCATTTCATAACCCGCCGTCGCGTACGATACCGTGATTAACTAGGTTCCGGAGGTTTACACCTCATAACGAAATTCAGGGTGTCACAGTAACTTTAGGTGTAACAAGCGCTAGTTGTGTGGAATATGCGACTGTTTAGGATGGTCTTGGATTAGATTGGCGTTGTTGTTGGAGAGGCTCCTATTCAGGGCAAATAGGCGCCTGTTGTGAGCCTACCAGGAGCCTATTGGGGCCAAAAGGCAGCTGTTGGTCAATCGGTGGCACATATTTAAATAGCTCCTGAGCCTTTCTTCTCCCATTTTCCACCATTTTCATTCTGAAAAATAGAGCAAAGCTGGTTTCTTCTTTCTCTCTCTGGATTTCACATATTTTTACATTCTGGAATTTGATTCGACTTTAGGAGAAATTATTCTACATGATGTGGGGATCGCGGTGATGTAGGAATTTCGAGATTTCACCGAATGGGATTTCGATCATCATCATCTTCTCTTCTTTTTGGCTTGTTGAATTGAGGTAAGGGTTTAATTGTTTTAAAAACTTGATAATACGATTTTATTGCAAGATAATCATCATGTTTTATTGTTACTTGTTTCAAGAATTATTACATAATGAAGTGATGATGTTTTATGATTTATAAAGCCATGAGCATGTGATTTGAGCCTAGATATGCCATATATACTTGATATATCTATGTGTTAGTTGATATATATGAGGTATCCCTTGGATGTATAAATGTTGTATATTGATGAAATTGATTAATTGATGAATTATATACATCAAGGGACATGTATAGAGATTTGTTGGAGTTATATGGCATAAGTTGTTTCAAATGTTCATTTGTTTGCATGTTATGCATATTATGTATCACTATTGTGTCAACCAGATTTGTGAAAATCTTTCGGTAAGCTCCAATTGTTCTTATAGCCTGTCATGTGGCATATGTCTCCTATCTATGACATTGGAAGCTTCTTATATTTGTTATATCATTCTGGGTGTGATATGATCCCGTGGTGGATTCGATTATGATTTTATCATGGCCCTTCGATGATGAGGATAATACATATGGATTGGTGTGTAAAGTCTAGATGTTGGTTGGCTTTATTCCTTCGACAAAAACACATTTGCTTGTAAGTAATTTGAGTCGTTCGAGATTACATCTGAAGAATTACAAGCAAACCAAGCTAACGAAGCGAAGCATTGAAGGATTACATTAAGATAGATACGGTGAGTATTGGCATTTGAATTTAATTTCCTAGTTGGTATTTTTAGAAAAACCTTTTGGGTCGAATTAATTCTTTTTATTCTTTTTATTAGTGTTTTTCCCGCTTCCATAATACTTTGGCGAATCGAATTTGTGAGAAAACTCTTGGATTCTATTTCTAATATGTTCCTAGAGTTGCTTAGAAAATTTGGGTAGAATTAGAGCTCAAACAAATTTAATACACGGAAAAACAAAAATAAAAATAAAAGAAAAATTAATTAAAAAAAAGAGATTAAATTAAATAAAAAAAATAAATACTTAATTTAGAAAAAGTTAAAAAGTCAAAGTGTTAGATTTTTTATAAACCCACGTGTGGTGTAGATTTCCATTAAAAATGTGTTGCTCCTTTTAAATCTTTACCAAGCCATGTGTCTATAGTTCAATGGATAGCCTTTTCAAATTGCTTTAAAAGAAAAGAGTAGACCGGTCCACATTTTGTTAATGTGTACTGGTTTGGCACAAATTTTAGGCTCGAAATTGTTTTCCAATTTTGGGCTGGTCCAAGTTTTTTTGATGTGTACCGGTCTGACCTTTAAATCTGGGCAACCTATTTTTATCACAAAAATTCCAAATTTACTTATTTTTAACCCTTTCTTAAAGGAAATTGGCCTCCATATTTATATAAATAGACCCATAGGGCAAGGGACTTTAACACACTTTTACACATATTTTGAGCGAGTTTTTTTCACCTTAGACAGAGATTAAAACCTCAAAACATAAAACCACCTTGGGGCTTTTTATTTATGCTAAAGCAGGCTTTCTTTTTATAAAGAACAAATCAGATCCCAAAGTGTGTGTGATTCGTAAACAAAGTTGATGAATGGTGCGATACTTGACGAGTGATTCGTTGTGAACATGTTCGTGCGATTCGGATAGGAGGAGTATACACACAGAAGGTGGAGACTTTTGCAAGCGGCTTGTGCAATTCAAGTTTTGTAAGTTTGTGCGATTTGTGATTAATTGAGTATGCAAACTTTTATGCATATAGTGGATTGTTGAGGATTAGTCCTGCACTATAGGGATACCTCGTTAATTTTGGTGTTTCCTTATCTGTTTAATTGCTGTGTACTAGAAAAGATTAAACAGGTTTTCCAGAATTAAAATCCATAGAATTCTAAGTTTACTTTCTGATTTGATTAAAATTAGTTTTTGATAATACATCCGCCTAATAACAAACCTAGGGTTAATTAGTCAATTCATTTCCGCGTACGCCCCAGCCTTTTCATGGTGCTTACTGGTGTGAAAATAAGTAGGGCTTGATGCCCATGGGTTGAAAATCACTAAACCCCCAGTGGACAACAATGAGGCTGTATGTCTAAAGCCAGTGGACAACAATGAGGCTGTATGTCTAAAACCAGTTGTGAGTAGCCTGGAAATCCAGGCCTCGGCAAAGCACTTGTGATTCTGTTGATATAATATTGATGGATTTGTGGTCCAAATTCTATTGAGATGATGATGATTTTTCATGGGTCGAATGATGTTATATCGTGATCATGTTCGGATTATTCTCTGGAACGGTCAGGCACGTTCTAATTCTATTATGATTATGACTTGGCCCGGCTTCGGTATTCTCTCGGTAATATGGTTGACACAAAGGAGGTAACCTGCATATGCACGTACATGCATTGTTTTAACAATTTATAATTTAAATTGCTAATTACGTTTTGAACGTAATATTTCTTGTTATCCCCTTTACTGAATTATGTGCTCACCCCATTTTATGTAAACAAATTCAGGTACCCTAGAGTCGGATGAGTTTAAGGAAGTGACTGGGTTGGGAATGAAGTAGAGGCTCTGAACTGACTCATTTTTGTTATACATATGTATGTGGCAAGCTACGACTTGTCTAGGTTACTGAACATGTTGAATTACATGTTGATATGGTTTTATATTATCGCATGAGTATCATGGTTGTTTATGTTACATTCTTGTTTTATATTATCGCCCACATCATGAGTATCATGGTTGTTTATTCTATGTTATGTGATGTGCTTGGATTTATTACTTCATTAATTACAGATGACATACTTTAGCTAGTCTAAGGTGGGTTACTGATGCTACAGGTCTTAATTGCAGGTGTTGTCTTGCTAATTAAAGCGAGGGGTGTTATAGTGTCCCTGGGTGCAAGACCTGAAATCGTGCACGAAAACTAACGGGAGGCCCTGCTACCGTGTGGGTGAAAGGCCACGAAGTACAAACCTGGTTGTACGCTTGACTACTTGTGAGTTATTGAGATGATCGTCGAGGGCAAGAATTTTTTAGACGACACAATTGTGATATCACATCTTACGAACTAGCCAACTGTTTTATATACATACTAAATAGAAGTACGTATTTTCTTACTAAGGATTGTTTGCATTTTAGTGATACTTCTTTTACCATACGTATGAGGTTTATGACTATTTTATGATATTAGTGAGCTTTCAATTATATTTTCAGTTGACTTGTATCTTATTTTATTTTGGGGATGGGAAAGCATTGGCATGCATGTTCTAAAATGATTTTCATTGTATTAGTACTATGAGTTTGAAAACAATTACAATTAATAGATTTAACGTATTTACGTAGCATATAAAAGAAAACTATTTTCACTATTGCATCTTGCACGCTTTGTTCTTAAAACGTATTTTATATATATAAAACCTTATAGTTCCCACTGAGTCTATGTTTGGCTCACTCCCTAAAATAGTTTTGTAAGTATTCTTTGGGGAATGGCACGTTTATGAGTCTAGGAAACCTTTAATAACTTAGAACTTTGTAGTCGTCCTAGACGACTTAGTGCTTATTTAATTTCTTATATTTGGATACCTTGTATACCATTGGCTCCATAGTTAATTTAAATGTATCATTGATTGTATAAATGTTGTAAACTTATTAATTTTGCTTGGGGCCTCGTTAGTGGGATTTGATTGCACAAACACTCGCTACTATAAGCGGTTTGGCATGTTTATATGTGAATGTGGAGCTTGATTTAAAAGTTGGAAACTTATATTACTTTATACAGGTTACGCGTTTGTTAAACTTATAGACTCCATATGCCAAAAAATTTCTAAACAGAGTTTTAAAACAAGAAATTCTTTCAAATATACATGAACTATCTTAATTTGCACCCGCCGTCGCGCATGGCTCCGTGATTAACCGGGTTCTAGAGACAAAATCCTCTTAATGGGATTTGAGGCATTACATTCATCACAATTCATTTTCTCCTACCTCAATTTCCTCCATGTGAGCTTGAAAGGAAAGTTAGGGTTTTGAGGTTTTGGCGTCTACACTGCTACAAAACTTTCTTTTTAAATATTTACTTAATGCGTTAGAGTTTTCTACTCAAGATTTGGGATTTTTAAGAAAACCCTACGTTGTTTGCATTTCATGGGGTTTGGGCTAGATAGAACTTCAATTGATAGTTGGTATTTATAGGTTATCACTTCTATTGCATGATTTAAACACTAAATCCATGTTTTATCTTATATAACTAAAGATTCATGATGAAACCATCTTATAGCTACATGCTTAACCTAAAAATTGGGGGTTTTGTGATTTGTGCGTACATAATGGTTGATTATGGATTATAAATGATAAATACACATAAATATACCATTAGTTGCAATTGTAGAACATTATTTATGGGATTTGCACTAAGAACCCACTAAGGTGAAGCGAGACGATATAACCTTTGAGTCTAGCGCCTTGTATGGAACATGGTTAGCACTAATGACGAGAATACAACTTTGGTATGTCCTAGAAATACTATAAACATGATTTGGTAGGTCATAGGTTGCCATCGCCATAATTATATGTACTTAAGCGTGCCATAAGTATCCGGTTAGGTGAGTATCACAAGAACTAATGCTTGGTCGGGTAGAAATAAATGAGAACCTTGACATGAATCATACGGCCTTAGTTTTACACATAATACCTGCCATGAGACATAACTCATTGGAAATACACTAGTTGGCCATAGAATGTGAATAACCCTGTGATGATAAGCATGAATTATAAGTGTGATAACGACACCTATGTTGATGATGATGAACGTTGTATAATTGTATGATTGTATATATATGTTGATTGCCATATGTGTGATGAATAATATATATATGTTGTTGATGAATGAACGAGCACTAGGTCGCTTCCGCATGGCTCAAAAACGAGCCGCCTAATTGTCCCCCCTTTGGTGAAAGCTCCTAAACGGTGCACGGGAAAAAGAGATCGATGAACTCCACCAAGTGGTTGAAATTCCATGAAAGGAG
Source organism: Lonicera japonica (assembly GCA_021464415.1). Lineage (NCBI taxonomy): Eukaryota > Viridiplantae > Streptophyta > Magnoliopsida > Dipsacales > Caprifoliaceae > Lonicera > Lonicera japonica. The sequence goes on from CM038464.1 coordinate 77,237,526, forward strand.
AACCCACTATGTGCATCTTACTTTTAGGCTGATTATATGTTGCCGCCCTTGGGTGAAAGATCCTAAATGGTGCACAGGAAAAAGAGACCGGTGAACTCTACCAGGTGGTTAAATTTCCATGAAAGGAGAGCCCACTCTGTGCATCTTACTTTTCGACTGATTATGTGTCCCCGGGCTACAAAGTTTCCTCGACAGTAGAGTAGGTCCCGCATGCCACTACTATCCAATTAGTGAGTTTCCTGGAAAGTAATAAACTACTAATGGATATCTGTAATGTTTTATATATGATGCCTCGGATGTGTTGTGTATAGCGTGAAATGAGGGAGGACACTATTAATGGATCATAATACACGTAGGAAAGCATTTGGCCATTCATAATGTATTAATACGTAAAGTGGGAAAACCTAATAACCATTAATCCTTAGATATATCTTACGGGCGTGGGAATGCGTATTGATTGTTAGATCAGTTGACCAGATCATAATGAACATAAGATATTAATAAACAAAGTGGTAATTGTAGCTAATGGATTAGCTAGATAAAGAAACACCGTAACGCAATGCTTCAAATGGACGGTCTAGTGGCGATGCTTGTAGCTGGCCAAGTATGGAATCCATAATGAATTATAATTAAAGTGGAAACAATGAATACTGGGCCTATTATTACTAACCTTTGATATAGGTACGGATAGCTGGGAAAATAATGTTGATACAAGCTTTAAAACAGATTCACTATAGCATGACGAACCTTAGGAAGCTAGTGTTTGTGATAAGATGGTTACACCAACGATTATCTAGTGATGCAGGAATTGGTAGAGAGTATTCCATGGAACGTCTGGGGACGGGATTGGTTAATTGGTTAGTTAGCTTCCGGTGGCTGGGACAGGAATCCTAGTGGGGTTTGGTATGCACTTGGGTGTGGATTGCATTGCATTTCATTGTTTTCAAACTATCTAGTAAAGTAAAGGATTTACTTTCTATAAAAAGATGCACGTGCTTTTGTGTGCTATTGTAACACTTCGAATTTCAGTTCCGCGATAATTTGTCTCTTAAGCCCGATGAAGGCAAAATTCTCTGCCAAGGAGCTAATTTTTGTTTCGAGACCTCGGTGGTCTAGCCAATTCTTCCAATAAGTCATTTTAATGATATTAAGTATGCGTGCAAGGTTAGAACGCATTTCGGGAAGCCGTGGTTGAATTTGGCGGCTAATGGCGAAAAATCGAACTTTTGCCGAATTGAGTTTTTGGCCAACTTTGGAAGGCCATAACGTCTTCATACGAAGTCCAAATGAGTCCCCGTTTGCGGCCATGGATTCATCTCATTCCCCTCTACAACTTTTGTTTGAAGGACGAGTCAAATAGAAGTTGTTTCGGGGGTCGAAACGGGTCACGAAAACTACGATTTCTTAACAAAAAAATGAGGAACTTCAGTCAAGGTGTCCTCTGATCGATCAGAGGTACCCCAGTGGGATTTTTAATCCCTTTCCTTCCTCTTTGATGGTCATTCTTTCCTTTTCCTTTCGTCTCCATTTTTCTTTCTTTCTTCCATAGTAGCTAGAAAGAGGTGAGTGAGAGCTAGAGAGGGATGTATGAGGATGGTTGACCATGGTTCCTAGCTTCCTAAAACATCATCAATCCTCTCCATCCTCCATCAATGGTGTGACACCCCGAATTCCGTTATGAGGTTTAGACCTCCGGGACCTAGTTAATCACGGTGCCGTACGCGACGGCGGGTTTGAAATGCATAATTAAAAACTTATCTAATAGTAATATACACTGAAGGCCTTATTTTAGAAAATTTTGGCACGTGAGGTTCGTATTTATAACAAAACTGCCCTGTAAATAAACAAATAAAAGCTATAAATTTTCTTTTTTCGAAATCAACTCCACATTCACAGTAATAATGTTTTGTAAATTCAAACCCTCCAACGAGGTCTTAATCTTAAATAAAAGGCCTTACAACTCATATGAATTGAAATAAATACAATTTAGTGATACAGATAATATTAATGGTAATAATACATATAACCCTAAAATTACAAGTCATCCATGGACGACTACAACTATACATGGTCCTCAGAGGTTCTAATCCGTACTCGCATCGCCCCCAAGGAAGTACCTGCAAAACTGTTGGAAAATGGGAGTGAGCTAAATACGGGGCTCAGTGGGAACTGTAGGGTTTATTTCATAAGAAAGTACATGTAGTAAAGCACACGCGACGTGAAATAATGAACATAGTATGAGTCGTATGCGTAAGTGTATATATATATGCTCATACTATTACCTCATGCACACACTATAAGAATATAATATTAATGCCATGCAAATGTTATAAAATCCTTTTTATATATGATGCACACGAAGTACTATCCCATTCCCGAAAATACGAGAAAAATATATATCCGAAGGTACTGCCAAGACATATGTAAATAGCAAAAACAAGGTAGATACATCTCCAAAGTACAATATACCAAAGGAAGAAAGCATATCATAATGATAAAGGGTATAAGAGAAGTATAGGCACTAATCTTATATTCCTCAATCTCAATCTACATCTGACATCTAGGATTTACTCTACAGTGCACTGCGATCCGGATCTAAGCCCCCAAGGCTAGGGTATACAACCCCCAAGGTTGGGTCCCCGCGTGGACCACCTAGATGATGTAGGGTATGCCGCATTGCAGGGTCTCCCTATGGACCATAGAGTATGCCGCTTTAAAAGCGGGGTCCCTCTACACGGACCAGGGTATGTAGCCGTTAGTGCTAGGTCAACCCCATGGGCCACTAGTGTCTTACAAAACTAGGAAATCAATTGAAAGTAATTTCCAAGAAATATACTTGTACATACCTTAATACATGTATATACATATGTATATTTAATCTCCCTATAAGTCTTGCTATGTACCACATCTAGTCCTTGTACAAATTATATAAACCTTCTATCATGTATACATAAGAGCTGGATAAATAGGTAGATGGATAAATAGATAAGTAGATTGATAGATTGATAGATAGATAAATAGAATGATAGATATATAGATAGATTGGTATATGGATAGAGGGATTTAACTTACAATGTATTCAATATACATGTGCTATTAAAGAAACCAATGTCATTAGATGATTATATCCATGCAATACTTGAACAATTCTAATAAGTGGACCAATCGTCTACTTGCAGTAAACTCTTGGCATGAATGGAATATCACTAGTAAAGCAACTATTCCATTCAATGGTGTAAGTATTCCATGGATATAACTGTCATAATGCTTAAAAGAAAAATCATGTATTAAGACAATGTTATTAGCAAATCAATGGCACGCGTATACATATCCATCCCATAATGTAATCTAAGTACAACTCCATCTCGTATACCAAATTCACGTACTCCAAGGCTCTTTATAAATAGTACACGGATGCTATTCAAGTACATCGATGAGCTGATGGGATTTCTTGTATATTAGCAATACTATTCTTTCATCAACTTAAAATGTAGATATGTATACTCAAACGGATACATAAATGATTTACATAATATTAAGTCTAAATCTTGCGTACAATCCCATTTCCAAGTCATAACAATACGTATATAATCATAAAAGGGGGTATACGCGTATACGCGCTAGCAGGTCATACCTAGGGCTCGTGGTATCTTATCATATAATGGGATTCTTACATACCAACATGAAATTATGTTGAAAACTTGAATAAAGAAATAAGATTAACAACAAATCTTAACCCAGTACCTCATGTATGTGTGTATCAACCAGGGAACCTTAAAGAAGTCGAAACCTCGAGCTAATGATGCATAGATGTTGAATAGCAAGCCTTGGCTCGAGCTCAGGCTTCAATGGTGGGTAAAGGAGGAAGGAGATGATGAATAGTGTAGGATTTTGCCAAAATCTTGCGTTGACATGGAAATCCCTCAATAATCCCTTAAGGAGCTCTCATCCTTCTCTCTCTAGACCCCTCTATGTGTTGTGTGTGTGTTGTGATCGCAAATGGGAGAGGAGAAGGTGTTTGTTGTATAAAAATGGGGGTCAAGGGCTTATAAACTCGATTTTGACCAGATTTCAGGTCATCAGTCAACTGATGGCTTTCCCTTAGTCGACTGATGGTGTCCACTGCCAGCACACTTGGTAAGTCGGCCACTTCGCGCGTCATTTCGGTCCTCAAGATGTGAGAATTGGGTTTTAGCCAAAACACGAAAGTTTTAGATTATCGAACCACCTTTCCAATGGTGCAAACGGGGACTGATTTGGACCTCGGATGAAAAAGTTATAACCTTCCAAAGTTGGCCAAAAACTCACTTTGGCAAAAGTTCGATTTTTCAACCTTAGCCGCCAAATTCAACCACGGCTTTTTGAAATGCGTTCTTACCATGCACGCATACTTAATATCATTAAAATAACATATTGGAAGTATTGGCTCAAGAACAGAGGTTCTGGAACCAAAATTGACTCCTCAAACGGAAGTTTAGGCTTAAACAGGCTAAGGAGGAGGATTGGTTTGGAAATGAAATACGGGGCATTACAATCTCCCCTCCTTAAGAGGTTTCGTCCTCGAAACATAAATTGCAAGGGATAAGATACAAAATAACACTCCCAATAGTGTCATTCTCCACTCCTTAAGAGGGCACTTACAAGTTCAAAATGTAATATTCCAACCATGAACGCTCGAGTAGCCACTGCCATGAGAGAATGAGTAAATAATGAATTCTAGGGCACATAAAGTCTTCCATCAATGTTCGATCCGAACAAAGGATAGAGAAAATGACTCTAAACATGGTTTCCCGTTACTAGGATACAAAAGAATATCGAGTAACAAGTCAGGTAGATCCACCAGTGCCATCTATACTCAAATACGAAAGAATTCTCAACGTCGCACTTACTTAGGGAGGTCACAGAATGATTGATGATTCAGAACTCAAATTGCAAAATGAACATATCAGCAAGGCAGTCTCATCTGAAAGGACTCATCGGAGGCATCTAAACTATGGAAATGAAGTTCACTATGCCATGTAAAACATTACGCTAAATCGGAGATTAACTGCCTAAACTTTCAAACCAAAAAGGGGAATAACTCATCTGGGATTTGATAGAAACACTACGATTTTTGCAAGGGCTATCAATCTATTTTCACGATCAAACAACCACCGTGTACTTTTAACTTGTTTCACATTCGGTTTACCTGGATAGTAAGGTCCTTTATGCATAAGCTATAACTGGCTATCAAACACAAAGAATGAAATCTCTCCTTGCAAAAACCCCATAAAACTAGTTTTCATTCAGGGAAGTTATCCTTGAGGAAAACACACATGCACAATATAGCCTTAAGGAACTCAGGTTCCATTCTTGGCCAGTTATAAAACTTCCCATCAAGAATCAGAATTTGGTAACTGGATATGGACCATCATTTATAATAAATGGCATAGATTTCCTGCGTAAGGCATGTCTCTACATGAAACCACCCTTCAACAAGGGCGTTGATCCAAAATACTTGTCTTAAATTGTAACTCTTGTCGCACATTCGCATTCCAGGTTAATTCCCGTCTTAGACGTAGGTTTTAAAACATACAGTGTGAGGGACTATAGAGGAAACAAGATTGACTCTATACATTCAAATGCCTACTTCCTTCTTTAGGGAATTTGCCACTAATTAAAGTAGACAAAGGTTTTGAGAATGAGTCACCTTCTCGGTCTTTACATTATGTTCAAAAGATAGTCAAGGGTCCTAATAGAATCTTTATATCAATCCTTACGAATGCAAAAACAAAGGCGCTCAACATTAAGAATCTTGGATAGATTCGTCACTCCACTCCGATGGAGTCTCTTCATTCCACTATCACCACACAATTCTAACTGAGTGACTATGTAAAAGGGTTAGGAAAAATCTCTAATAGCATTAAATTCGAAGTCATTAACTGTAAGGGTTCACCGATAGTTCATCAGGCATTTGGTGACATCACACTAACTTGTTACAAGAAGGATCTGAAACCAAACTCATATAACTTAATGTTAACGGAATTCTAAACCCAATGTATAAAACTACTTACTAATGGTTCAAAACCAACAACAACTATGGCTTAAGTATCCAACACCCTTTTGTTGCGTTACTCTAATTCCCTATCGATTCTTGTCTATCCCAGGTGCAACTATACAGATTGACTAATAGACAAAATAATAAACGAGAGGGGATCGCATTCCGCACGAGGCTACTAGCGTTTGACTCCTCTAGATAGTCAATCTCGATGCCCTTAATGCTCAAGGAATTTCTATACTTATGAGAACCCACATTCTCGACGCCCAGGGGTCCTCGTGGTCGGCGATTCCGTTGTTGTTTTGAAAATCGATTTTGAAAAGAATAAGAGTCGCCAGTTTGTTTTACTAAACAAACAAAAAGGGTTTGTGTAAAAGAGACGTAATTATAGACTAAATATCCTCTTATACACAATATATGCGAAACTAGTTAACTCGAAGGTTCGGGGATTAAGTTACGAATCGGGAAGGTGTTAGGCACCCAATTCGCCCTTTCGGTCTCTTGAGTAGGATATGCGTGTGTTATAATTTAGTTCTTGCATGCTATTGCTATTACTTTACAGCTTTTCGTGCTTGCCTTAAAAATCGGGATTTTGGGGTTGGGATGAAAATGATGTGTTTCCTAATTCGCCCATGATTTTAAAAATAAATGTGTGTGTGTGATTTAAAAAAGAGAATTTGATAATAATAGATGCAGTGAAACAAGTGATTTTGTAAAGCATTGGGCTTTTCGAAAACTGATTCAATGTGGAATCTTATACTCGATATGATATGAGGCGAGTTAACCAATCATGTACCATAGTCTATTGATTAAACCGGTATAGATGGCACTAGTGCTCTCATCATCGAGTATTCATCACATATACACCGCAATCTATGAGTTAGATTGAATATATAGCGATTATCGATTCCTTTGTATAACAATACCGTAAATCCGGACTTTTGAAAAAGTAAGAAAGTAATAATACTATTTTGAAATTGGATTAGGGTTTATTATACGCCTTTAGTTTTGAAAAACAATTTGAAAAAGAGTTTTGAAAAGCTATCAAGTGATAGAAATTATGCAGACAAGAATATAAATTATAAAACTGACGAATAAATAAAAGAAGAGAGAGAAAATTATACCTGAGCTCTCTTGGAGGGAGAGAATAAGGATCTCTTGGTGTGTACCACGAAATCCCTTTGATTGTTGATGAAAATAATGAATGGAGGGGGGGTCTATTTATAGTTGAAAAAATACTTGGAGAGCAAGAAAAGATATTGCAACCAGGACTCTTGAAGCTTATCGAAAAACCTTCCCATCGTTAGATCATTCTGATTTTTGGATATGTATTGAAAATAGAAGTCTTCTAGATCGTGTAAAAATTTCAAGTCGATCAGATTTCAGGAAGGTTCCCTTTTGTTCTGATTGGTACAAAGAGTTTGTTTCCGCCTAGGAAAGGTACTTGTTGTAGACAAGGTCCCTTTTTTGCACGACAAGTCAAGTTCTCACCGTTGGATCATGCTTACTTTTGGATATATATTGTCAATATAAGTCTTTTACACCCTGTAAAAAATTGAAGACGATCGGACTTTGGGAAGGACTCGGTCTCCTTGGCTTGGTACAAAGAGTTTGTTCCCGCATAGGAAACGTACTTGCGTACAACAACCTCGACAATTGAACTTCTAGCCGTTGGATTATGCCGATTTTTATTTTTTTTCCCTCAAAATGTTTTATATCTTGTGTCCAAATTTGAGGTCGATCAGAATTCGGAAAGGCCTATATTTATTTTAATTTGCTACGAAGGACATTTTGACTAGAAGGCCTCCATTTGATCACCCGAAACAAATTCACGACTTTTTAAATTTTCGGAGATTCGACCGTCGGATTGAGCTGATTTTCGAGTATGCTACTCCTCATGGTAATGTCTAACAAATCTCAAAGTTTGAGGATGATCCAAAATGTGTAACTCTCCTTTCACAAGTTTTCAGGAGTTTTGACGGTTTTCGATTTCGGCAATTTTCGATAATTCTGTAACTCCTCTTCTGGGGTCCTTTCGGCTTCCTTTTTTGACCTGTATCACATGTGTATGGTATGTATGCATCTAGGAATGCTCGTGCATGCATGCGTGCTTATTTTTTTTAGAGTTCGGGATTCTTGCGGGAGTCGCAAAATGAGGTGTTCACAAACCCTTTCGGCCTGGGTTCTTTGTGAAGCAAAGAAACCAGCACTATAATGAGAATGCATCATTTTGCGGCATTCGCATGAATCATAAATAATATTTAAAAATGATGCCATGCAAATGATGTCCTGCTCCGCTAGGGATGGACAGACAATTTTTGGACTGTTCGGGACATGTCATGCTCTTTACTCTGATTTTAATTTGGCTGATGTATTGCTGGTAGGGATGGCTCTTGTCAATGATTCTCCCTCGAACTGACATATATCCATGGGCAGGGAACGTTTTGTACTCCTACAGGCAGGGATGATTTTGAATTCCCACAGGCAAGGAGGGTTTGGTACTCCCACAGGGAGGGAATGTTTTGTACTCCACAGGCAGGGATGATTTTGAATTCCCACAGGCAGCGAATGTTTTGTACTTCCACAGGCAGGGATGATTTCGAATTCCCACAGGCAGGGAATGTTTTATACTCCCACAGGCAGGGAATGTTTTGTACTCCCACAGGTAGGGACGTACTCCCACAGGCAGGGACGTACTCCCACAGGCAGGGAAGATTTTGAATTCCCACAGGTAGGGAATGTTTTGTACTCCCACAGGCAGGGACGTACTCCCATAGGCATGGATGATTTTGAATTCCCACAGGCAGGGAATGTTTTGTACTCCCACAGGCAGGGGCGTACTCCCACAGGCAGGGATAATTTTGAATTCCCACAGGCAGAGAATGTTTTGTACTCCCACAGGCAGGGATGATTTTAAATTCCCACAAGCACGGAATGTTTTTTACTCCCACATGCAGTGACGTACTCTCACGGGCAGGGATGATTTTGTTAACAATTCTGATTCGGTTAGCTTGACAGGGTGAGGGCTGGTGGTTTGGTGGGAATATGATGGTTGATGGTCTACCGAAGACATTGCTTTAGTTATAACATATGGTCTGCTAGGGATATGATGATTCATGGTCTGCTAAAAAAGGTTAGTGATCTACTGAGGATATGATGGTTGATGGTCTGCTGAAGAAATGAGAATTCCTATTGGTTAGGATAAAGGCTGTAGGTTGACGAGCTACAAGGGAGGTAACTCCTACTGGCTTGGATAAGGGCTGATGCGAGAGTTGCTGATCTGCTGAGGAGGTAAGAGTCTCTGAGAAGACATAGAGAGATAAAGAGATAAAGTTTTGGTGTAATCTTTTTTTTAAAGTAAGAATTTTTGGCTGGCTTCGTTCTTCTTGAAAAATGATTGAGTCACGTTCTCTCAATTCTCGAACCTCGTGCATGAATTTTGAACTTTGCCTCTTGCTTTGCTTCCGTGGCATTTTTCTCGTGTCTCCAGGTACGATTTTGCTTATTATTTTCTGACTTTGTGAGAGGAGAAATTTTTGTGTGCCTGCATCGTTTTCTGTTTTTCGATGCCCTTATTCCTCCTTAATTGTTTGAAAGCTTTTTTGATGCGGCTTATTCATTATGTTTTTCATGGTCAGTAGCCTTCCTCACCCAAGACGTAGCCCTGGGCCTTTTGGCCTAACTGTCACTCTTGGTGTGGCTCTCACTGCCATCTTTTCTTTTTCTATTTTTTCAATATTCTTTTCTTTTAGTACTGTGGGATTTATCCTCTTTTCTACTCTTTCAATTTTTTCTTGTACCCACTTTGTTTCCTCTCACTTTGTCAGGTTTTCTAAGTATCATCTTCCTTGCGATTTGAGAATGTTTGCTTTGAAAGTTCACATTTGACATCGTCGTGCTGTGTTTGTGATTTTCGGTTCGAGAACTTTTGAAAGTGTATCTTGAAAACTTCTTAGAAGAGAAGAAGCTAAGCCAAAAGCCCTTTTATGGGGTTTGTTCCCTGTGTTTTTTTACGAAATCTTGTCATTCCAGTCTTTATCTCTATCTTTCTCTGATATCCTCTCAAAAGGTGCGTTGTAGAAAGGGCTTGGATTAGATTGGTGCCTATAGGAAGGGTTTTGGATTTGGTTATGGGAAGGGATTTTGGAATGGTGTCTATAGAAAGGGCTTGGGATTTGACTGGTGCCTGTAGAAAGGGCTTGGATTGGTGCCTATAGAAAGGGCTTTGGAGTGGTCTGTCGAAAGGGCTTGGATTGGCCTGTCGAAAGGGCTTTGGATTTGATTTGCCTGTACAAAGGGCTTGTGAAGTGATTTGCCTCTCTGGGAGGATTTGTGATGTGATTTGACTCTCTAGGAGGACATGTGATTGTGTTTTGCCTCTTTGGGAGGACATGTGGAATGATTTGCCTTTCTGGGAGGGCTTACAAAGTGACTTGCCTCTCTGGGAAGGCATGTGATCTTATCATGATGATCTAGTTGGTGATGGTGGTGTGACTAATCATCGAGGTATATACCAGGATGCGATGGTGAAGCCAGTCTGGTAGGCCATGGAGCTTAGTGCCTATGTATTATTGGACTGGTGCGCGGTACACTTATGCAAGTGTTCATGTGTATGCACTATGCAAATGCTTATGCCATGCTTCCCTACATTTCAAGTATTCGCATACTTCTTAAATTACCGCACCAATATTTTAAAAACTTGGTTTTGAAAAGGTTTCGAATCTTGAGTTGCCTGATTTATGGAGTATGTTACGCTACTTGAAATTATCTAAGTGCAGATGCATGCATGCAAGACCGACAATTTTTCGAGAACATAGCAACAGTGAAAAGACAAATATTGAGTTGCCTAATTTATGGAGTATGTTACGCTACTTGAAATTATCTAAGTGCAGATGCATGCATGCAAGACCGACAATTTTCCGAGAACATAGCAACAGTGAAAAGACAAATATTGATTTTCGGTCAATTAGTGAGTGAGCGTAAGGTGATAAGAGAAATGGAGTGCTACCGACTTGAGATTTTGCTGATCTTGTGTCATGCTTTCATCTTTGACAAGTTGCTATCTTCTTCAAGTCCGTGTGCGTTACTGCTTTTTTCTCTTACCCTCAATCTCAGGAGGCTTACAGATATTTTGCATTTTCAGGAGTGGGTGTGGACAGGCTTGATTCTTGATAGAGGCGGGGGCTTTCAATTGCTAAACCAATTGATTGACTTGATTCTACCTTCAGGGTTTTTGGTTCTGCTGATAGGATAACAGCAGGGTTGTGGTGATGTGGGTAGGAATGGAGAGGCTAGTCTTTAGAGAGCTGTTCGGGTCTTCTTGTCGATACGCTCAGTAGATGTACCCTCGGCACCCTCAATATGTGTGAACGATGATGGTGAGACTAGTCTTTGGGGAGCTGTTCTGATCTTCTTGTCGAAACCCTAAGTGCATATACCCTCTTAAGCCTCAGTGCATGCTAACGATGATGGTGAGGCTAGCCTTCAGGGAGCTGTTGTAACACCCGGTTTCCTTATCTCTTGCAAACCACGACACATATCGCGTATAAAACAGAATTTGGCTTCGGATGGCCAAATTGGGTTCTGTAAAAATTGTTATGGCTTGGAAACTTCCAACAAGTCATATTAACATATATAAGTGTGTTACAATGACCTTAAGTCATTTCGGGTGGCTCGGACGAAAATCGGCTCGAAAATCACAAGTTTTGATCCTACGCGATTAATAATTTTTACCCGACTTTGGAAGACCATAACTTCTTCATCCGAACTCCAAATGAGTGCCCATTTTCGGCCACGTCTTCATTTTAATTCCCTCTACAACTTTCGTGTTTTGGCCGAGACCCAATTCCAACTCCTTGATGCCCAAAAGTGCGTGCGAAGTCGAGCTGTTGACCAAAAACTGAATGAGGCAGAAATTACCTCATGTAGTCGACTACATCGCGCTGGAGAGGTTTTTTATATATTTCTTCTTCTCCTTTCTTCCTCATTTCACCCCACCATTGGAGAGCCTTTAGAGAGAGATTGAGGGGCTATCCTAAGGGATATTGTGAGGTCACTCTATGCTTATTAACCCACACCAAATCATCACCATCTCCATCATCATTTTCTAGCTAGGGTTTTTGTGCTTAAATTGGGGATCTTCGCATCTACGCGGTTTCGGTTCGATTCTTTCGCAATACTTCAAGGGATTGACCCTCCTAAGGTGGGAATAATAGTATTTAAACTTCTTTTTAAGTAATTATAACATATTTACGCCAAATCAAGCAAAACCTAGGTTTTCTACTCAATAACTATTTTAGACAAAAAGCCCTAATTTGATATGATTTATAAGAAAGTTTGGTATATGACCTTCAAGTACGTATACGATTACATACGCTAGACTTTGATACACTTGTGTATTATGTCATATATGGGATTTAAAGTATATTTTGGACAAAGTTATATATATTAGTGGTATTGTTACAGTGTTTTAAGTTATAAACCATATTTATGAGATTTTTTACTTACCTAGCCAGTCCGTAAGTATGCTGGTCAAATATATATATATATATATGTTTTGAATAAATGAAGTCTTTAAATCTTAGTGGGAGGCTATTTGGAAACATGTATGCATTATTGGATTGTATTAGACTTGGCTTGGGGCCAAATTGATGAAAACATATGAAACCTCCCAAACTGATGATTTTCTGGTTTCCTTTACTAACTAATGGACTTGGCGGTTCTTGTTTAATCTTAACAACAATACCACTACTACCACTACTACAGATTTTAAGGCATATTGGCCTACACACTTTATATACCTTATGTTGAGCTTGCAATATGTATATGTACATATATCTAGAATGGATACATATATAAGAATACATATGGAATGTATGTATGTTCATATCTGTATATGTTGGATTCTATATTCTTATGATTTCATTGATTCGATGAGATTATCATTGTGATTTCATATCGGATGGCCACACCGTTCGTACTAGATAGATGGTGATTACCGGTAGCGTATAGCTTTGGTGGCTACGTGAGTATTATTGTAGCGTGCGCCTTTATGGCTGCATGAGGTAGTGTATGCCTGTGTGACTGCGTGAGGTAGCGTCTAGGTGGACCTGTTAGGTGGTCCCTGCCTTGGGCAGAAGAAACCGAGTTACTGGCTATCTCTGTGCACAGTAGATTTATGAAAATCCTAGACGTGAGTTTGATATATGTGATTGATGCGATAGATCTAGTCGCGATGTTGTGGCACATGCAATATGATGATGTATATATATACGTTGCCTTTCTTGTACTTTGGGTTGGGGGCATTATATATACATTTCACGAAAGGTTTCCATGCATTAGCTGCTTTACATATGTATATGTATTTATATTTGTATATACAAAGAGAAATGTGATTTATTACCGAGAAGCAGCTTATAAACTAAATTTACTTTCATTAAATTGCATTGCATGGCATGCATGATTTCTAACCTATTTTTCTATACGAGCTCTTATAGTTCCTACTGAGCCCTTTTGACTCACTCCCATTTTTCAAACCAGTGTTGCAGGTATTCGTGGGAATAGTACGAGGACAAGTCTAGATAGCTCTAATGGACCCTGATCACCTAAGTCGTTAAGAAACGACTTATGTACTAGTTGATTAGTTAGTAAATGATTATGTATTATAATGTTATATTTCGATATAAAACTTATTGAGATTGGAACTTCATTGGAGGCTTTGTATAAATGACTTTTCTTTAAATGTGGAGTATTTATTGCAAATGGATTAATTGTACATTTTAACAGGTTTTGGTTTACCTTTATGAACAAACTCCACATGCCAAAATTTTATAAAATTACTGCTCTATAATGAATTCCCTTTTTATATAAGTTATGATCTATGCCTTATCACTCGTCGTCACGTACGACACTGTGATCAACCGGGTCCCGGAGGTGAAATCCTCTCAACGGGATTTCGGGGCGTCACAGCTGTTTAGGTCTTCTTGTCGACACCCTCATTGCATATACCCTCTGCACCCTCAGTGTATGTGAACGATGATGGTGAGGCTAGTCTTCGAGGAGCTTGTTATGATCTGCATCAAGGATGGCTTGAGGATTATGGCTTTGAAGGGGTTGGTTATGTTTAGGGTTTAACCAGGCGATTTCCGGATCTTGCGCCGGTGGTACAACGATGTTGGCAAGGGCCATAGGAAGTGGGTGGTTGATGTTGGCATGAATTGAGAAAATATGTTAGAGAATGTTAGGTGGGGCTACTGGGTCTCGGGTTTGGTTACCTTAGGCTGGGTATGGATTTGGATTGAATTGGTTTGGTTCAGCATGTATTCTGACAACGATTAGGGCTCAAGAAGGGCTTGGGTGGCTACTTGGTGACCTTTCATGATGGCTACAAACTCGATCAGATCATGGATTAGATGATAGAGGTGTTCAAGGGTTAAGGTGCCACCCTCAGTTTGTGGGAGAACGGTACTAGGTAGCGAACCCACTGCATGAGAAGCTTCACTGTAATTACCCTCAGTATTGTCGACCCCGGTTTGATGAAGTAGTAGCTCGGTGTTATAATGAGGAGGCATGATCGGTGGTGAATCTGATTTCGTGAGTCGTCTAGTTTGAATCTCTGAGAGCCTAGCCAACCAGTGCCAGTAGTAGATAATCGGAGTGTAGTGAAGAATGGGGAGAAAAAAGTTGGGGATTTGACCGAAAAATCAATATTTTGCCATGGGTTGCATAATTCTCGAAAAACTATGACTCGACAGAAAAATAAAATCGAAAATCACTTTTTGGTGATTAGCGAAAACAGACCTACGGTAACAACTTGAGAGCCCCGTGAATAGGTTTAGGGTAGGAATATGAATTCCCGGGGTGCCCTTATAACCTTCCAATTTTAAAAAATCAATTTTCAGAAAATTCATTTTAGAAAATGACTCGGTTTTTTGGAAATATTTTAAAAACTATTTTTTTAAAAATCGGGAAGTTCTCTCTTCTTAGAGTTGCTTTTCATGGAAATAGTGACAGGGAAATTCTCACTAACGGGTTTTAGTGAGGGATTTCTACGGACGGGGTTGGACAGCCTCCGGCCGTACTTGCCAAATCAAGAGTTGGTATGTATGACAAGGCCTTTAGTTCACTAATCTCACGACCGACGGTCAAGCAAACATGCAGAAATTCGTGTGTACTAGGCTGACGCATCATATATGCAAGCGTAGTTGAAAGGGGTAAGGTTTAAGGCTCCCTCCTATTTGGCTAGGTCTTGCTATATACCCCAAGGGCGAGTACGTGCAAGGACCTTTTGATATACATTCTAGGTATGTGAGTGTTCTCGTCACTCAATATACCTCAGTTTGGTACTTGGCCAAGGAGAGTGGTCCCATGCGCTTTTGGCTAGTGTAGACCCGCAAGTCCACGGTCTAGTCACGACTTTGGTCCCGAGGTTGATAGGGTAAATTCACACTCGCGATAATGCATGATGATAGTGGGTGCGTACAAAATAACAATTATGGAGGTATATTATAAAGAATGCTTTAGGATTTGTTCGAGTATTTTCAATTTTTATTTATGAAAAGATTTTCCTCAGACAATTATTACAAACAAAAAGGGAATCAAGGTATCCACCTAAATCGCATCTATGTTATCCTAAGACTAAGGCCAAAAAAGAAAGCATGCAAACAAAAATAATTATCCATGCATATTTTACTCTTGTTTAGAGTCTAATCCTCTTAAACGTCCCCAGCAGAGTCGCCACTGTGAGAACCCGCGTTCTCGACGCCCGGGGGTCCTCGTGGGCGGCGATTCCTTTATTGTTTTGAAAATCGATTTTGAAAAGAATAAGAGTCGCCGGTTTGTTTTACTAAACAAACAAAAAAGGTTTGTGTAAAAGAGACGTAATTATAGACTAAATATCCTCTTATACACAATATATGCGAAACTAGTTAACTCGAAGGTTCGGGGATTAAGTTACGAATCGGGAAGGTGTTAGGCACCCAATTCGCCCTTTCGGTCTCTTGAGTAGGATATGCGTGTGTTATAATTTAGTTCTTGCATGCTATTGCTATTACTTTACAGCTTTTCGTGCTTGCCTTAAAAATCGGGATTTTGGGGTTGGGATGAAAATGATGTGTTTCCTAATTCGCCCATGATTTTAAAAATAAGTGTGTGTGTGTGTGTGTGTGATTTAAAAAAGAGAATTTGATAATAATAGATGCAGTGAAACAAGTGATTTTGTAAAGCATTAGGCTTTTCGAAAACTGATTCAATGTGGAATCTTATACTCGATATGATATGAGGCGAGTTAACCAATCATGTACCATAGTCTATTCATTAAACCGATATAGATGGCACTAGTGCTCTCATCATCGAGTATTCATCACATATACACCGCAATCTATGAGTTAGATTGAATATATAGCGATTATCGATTCCTTTGTATAACAATACCGCTAATCCGGACTTTTGAAAAAGTAAGAAAGTAATAATACTATTTTGAAATTGGATTAGGGTTTATTATACGCCTTTAGTTTTGAAAAAACAATTTGAAAAAGGGTTTTAAAAAGCTATCAAGTGATAGAAATTATGCAAACAAGAATATAAATTATAAAACTGACGAATAAATAAAAGAAGAGAGAGAAAATTATACCTGAGCTCTCTTGGAGGGAGAGAATAAGGATCTCTTGGTGTGTACCACGAAATCCCTTTGATTGTTGATGAAAATAATGAATGGAGGGGGGGGTCTATTTATAGTTGAAAAAATACTTGGAGAGCAAGAAAAGAGATTGCAACTAGGACTCTTGAAGCTTATCGAAAAACCTTCCCATCGTTGGATCATTCTGATTTTTGGATGTGTATTGAAAATAGAAGTCTTTTAGATGGTATAAAAATTTCAAGTCGATCAGATTCGGGAAGGTTCCCTTTTGTTCTAATTGGTACGAAGAGTTTGTTTCCGCGTAGGAAAGGTACTTGTTGTAGACAAGGTCCCTTTTTTGCATGACAAGTCGAGTTCTCACCGTTGGATCATGCTTAATTTTGGATATATATTGTCAATATAAGTCTTTTACACCCTGTAAAAATTTGAAGACGATCGGACATTGGGAAGGACTCGGTCTCCTTGGCTTGGTACAAAGAGTTTGTTCCCGCATAGGAAACGTACTTGCGTACAACAACCTCGACAACTGAACTTCTAGCCGTTGGATTATGCCGATTTTGATATGTTTTCCCTCAAAATGTTTTATAGCTTGTGTCCAAATTTGAGGTCGATCAGAATTCGGGAAGGCCTATATTTATTTTAATTTACTACAAAGGACATTTTGACTAGAAGGCCTCCATTTGATCACCCGAAACAAACTCACGACTTTTTAAATTTGCGGAGATTCGACCGTCGGATCGAGCTGATTTTCGAGTATGCTACTCCTCATGGTAATGTCTAACAAATCTCAAAGTTTGAGGATGATCCAAAATGCGTAACTCTCCTTTCACATGTTTTCAAGAGTTTTGACGGTTTTCGATTCCGACAATTTTCGATAATTCTGTAACTCCTCATCCGGGGTCCTTTCGGTTTCCTTCTTTGACCTGTATCACATGTGTACGGTATGTATGCATCTAGGAATGCTCGTGCATGCATACGTGCTTATTTTTTTTTAGAGTTCGGGATTCTTGCGGGGGTCGCAAAATAAGGTGTTCACAATACTCATGACCTGACTCCCTGTCATGTTATTAGTCACGCGTTGCTCGACACATTGCCATATTCGCAAGAAGTGAAAACCATACATTTGTTAAAACTTTCAGGTCAACTTTCTACCATAAGCTAAACAATGTGAATTTATAATTCACTATGATGAAATTACCAAAGGAATTCGACTAATGACTTCCATTCCTAACCTTGAAAAATGAGTTGAATCAAATACGGATCGGACATAAGGACTGAAAGGGATGTACACGTTGACTCTGTGATGCTCCGATTCCCGTTATGAGGTCTAGGCCTCCGGGATCCAGTTAATCACTGTGCCGTACGCGACGGCAGGTTTGAAATACATGGCGTGAGAATGATGTAATTGAAAATATCATACAAGGCCACGTTTTTAGGAAACATTCGGCATGTGGAGTTCGTATCTTCAACAAAACCAAACATGTAAATATGAAAATAAAGTTTATCTAAAACTTTAACTCCACACCTTAAATTCAAATGAAAATCAAGAAACCAATATAAGGCAATTCCTCCAACGAGGTCCCAAAATTTAACAATAGGCCTTTACAATTCATATGAATTGGAATGAATACAATTTAATAATACAAACTATATTAATGGTAATAAATATATATAATTCCTAAGTTACAAGTCATCTTCGGATGACTACATCCGTTTATGGTCATCATAGGTTCTAAATCCTTACTCGCATCGTCCCAAAAGAGTACCTGCAAAATTGTTGAAAAATGGGAGTGAACCAAACACGGGCTCAGTGGAAACTATAAGGTTTGGGTATACAAAATAAATTCTAAAACCAAGCATGTGATGCATTATAATGAAAATAGTTTTGTTATGATCATGCGTGTATATCTACGCCATTGCTATGACTTTTATAAATATATATAGATATTTACATATATATATATATATATATATATATAAAAGTAATGAAAACCGTTTTTTCATGCAATGAGTATCAAGTGCTACCCCATCCCGAAAAAATATGAGAAAGCATGTATACAAAAGTACTAACCAGATGAATGTAATCGTAATACCAAGATATATATATATACATCTCCAAAGTATGATAAATTAAAATAAGGAATTATAGTTATAAAACAGACGTATGCACTAATCTCATTCAACTGCTCATCTCGTATCCAACCATTTAACATCTAGGGTTTATTCAACAGTGCACTGCGATCCGGATCTAAGCCCCCAAGGCTGGGTATGCAGCCCCCAAGGCTGGGTCCCCTCGTGGACTACTTAGATGGTGTAGGGTGTGCCGCATCGCGAGGTCCCCCTACCGACCATAGAGTATGCCGCTCTAAAAGCGGGGTCCATCTACACGGACCAGGGTATGTAGCCGCCACGGCTAGATCAACCCCATAGACCATTAGTGCCTTAAGAATCAAAACAATAAATATAGAAAGTATTCTTAAAAGAATAGACTGATAAAAGGTACGCGTCACACTTATATATACATATACATATCGCATATATCTCAATGGTATCTCTGCCTACCAAAGGCATGTTCCAACTCATTTACATCCACACCAGGCAAATGAGTTAATAATTATATATTTATATATATATTCTCATCGCCACCTCGACTCAAAGTGTATCTAATATACGTACGCCATTAAGAAGCAATTGCACCTTACGAGATCATATCCATGAAACGCCCAACTCTAATCAGTGGACCAATAATCCATTTGAGATAAAGCCTTGATTTGATAAGACACTATCCACCAAGCAATTGGTCCAACTAATAACAATTGTATTTCATGGATACAATCACCATAACTTTTGGTAGAGGAAATACAAGTTAAGCCCACCAAAGTCAAAACATTAGTAATTTCAATGGCATACATATATTATCTACATCACCCCAAACATAATATGTATAATTCATCTCACATACTAAGTATATAAATATATGCCATAAGCTCTTATTATCACATTATGGTATAAAAGGGGATATTATATGTATACTACATATCCACTCCTCACCAACTCGACAACACGGGTAGGGACAATATTATTTATAACTACCAAGACCCCAGATCAACATTTAATCATCATATAAGTCACATCTAATGCAACTTCCCTACCAAAATCATAACAGGACATTTATATAAGCTTAACCCGAGTATACGCGCTAATGGGTATCGACATAAAACTTATAATCGTTTAGTACATAATGAGACTACTTCTCAATAAGGTGAAATAGCAACAATTACATGTATAGTTCGATTAAAATAATAATAAATCACAACCCAATACCCCATACATGCGTACATCAATTGCCTTAAGGGAAAATCCAACAATTTACTTTAAAAATAAATATGGAACACATGATAGTTAAAATTGAGCTTAGGTACTAGTGTTCCCATCTTTAATAAGCCGTTAATCGAAGCTTTCAAGTGCTGGAATAAGCCGTAATCCACTGAATCGCTAGACACCCAATTTTCGAGCTCCAAGCCCTAGAAATGGTGGAATGATGGATTGAAGAGGAAGTGGATGCTTTGTAATGGATGAAGGGATTTAGGAGGCTCCCCTTTAGCTCCCTCTCATCTCTCTTGAGCTCTCTCTCATCTCTCATCTAAGCTAAGAATGATGAAGAAGAAAGAATGGAAAAAGAGATGAAGGAGAAAATAAACTTAGGTGAGAAAAAATGGGTATAAAACCTTGCTGGGCACCCTCTGATTGATCAGAGGCCACAAAATCTGAAGTTAAGAAATTTTTTATTTTGATTAAAAACTTCACTTTTTGCAGCCTGTTTTGACCTTCGGAACAACTTCAAATTGACTCGGTCTCAACACGAAGTTTATAGAGGGGAATGAGATGAAATCTGTGACGCCCTGAGTGATGAGTACTCCCTTGTGTGGAGGAATGGTAGCTCGAGCGATGAGTACTCCCTTGTGTGGAGGAATGGTAGCTCAAAGGGGGCATCCCACACTGGAAGTTGGGGGATCCTTGGACACCCATATAAGTAAGATATGGTCGCTAATTAAGTACGAGGCCTTTTGGGTAGCTCACTGGCTTCGGATCCCATAAGAACTCCGAAGTTAAGCGAGTAGTGGACCAGAGCAATCCCAGGATGGGTGACCCCCTGGGAAGCTGGTCTTGAGCTCCTAAAAACAAAGCCGTGAGGGTAGATGTCCTGGGGCTGAGGCCTGTCTAGGACGCTACCCAGAGCGGACAATATCGTACTGAGGTGGGACCGGGTCGTTACAAATGGTATCAGAGCGGACCCCACAGAGTACGGTGTGTCGACGAGGACGTCGATCCCTTGGGGGGAAGGATGTGACGCCCTGAGTGATGAGTACTCCCTTGTGTGGAGGAATGGTAGCTCGAGCGATGAGTACTCCCTTGTGTGGAGGAATGGTAGCTCAAAGGGGGCATCCCACACTGGAAGTTGGGGGATCCTTGGAGACCCATATAAGTAAGATATGGTCGCTAATTAAGTACGAGGCCTTTTGGGTAGCTCACTAGCTTCAGATCCCATAAGAACTCCGAAGTTAAGTGAGTAGTGGACCAGAGCAATCCCAGGATGGGTGACCCCCTGGGAAGCTGGTCGTGAGCTCCCAAAAACAAAGCCGTGAGGGTAGATGTCCTGGGGCTGAGGCCTGTCTAGGACGCTACCCAGAGCGGACAATATCGTACTGAGGTGGGACCGGGTCGTTACAAAATCGTCGCCGCAAACGGGGACTCATTTGGACTTCGTATGAGAAAGTTATGGCCTTCCAAAGTCGGCCAAAAACTCATTTCGGCAAAACTTCAATTTTTCGCCAAAAATTGCCGAATTCAACTACGGCTTCCCGAATTGCTTTCTTACCATGCAAACATGCTTAATAATATCAAAATGGATTATTGGAAGTGTTGGATCAACTATTGAGGTCTCGTAATAAAATTTGACTCCTTGAACGGGCGTTTGGTCCTGAAACGGGCTTTAGGAGAGGAAATGGCTTGGAAGTGAAATACGGGGTGTTACAGACTCCTCGATAAGGTCTTCAAAATTCTGAAAGCAACAAACCCTAATCATCTCTTCTGATTTCTAATTCGGCGCTTGTGAACTCTAAGGATTTTATTAAAAATGAGAAAGATACGTGTAAGGATCGAATGGTCCTGTACAAAGCGATCTCTAAAGGCTCAGTTACCCTTCTTAGCAACCTATATCAGAACAAAACTGAAATTCCAAAGCTCTTGCTCAGAGCTATATCAGAATCTTCATGAGTACGGCCATGCTTAAGATCAAAAGAATAATCATATATAAGGTTCACCACTCGTGAAAATCAAAGGAATGCAATATGGTGTACACAATGAATAGTACTTTAATGGCCACTTTTCCAATGTGTACCACGTTTTAGCTTCTGCCAGCAACAGTAGACTGATGATTTACAAATTATTCAACCGTTGCGCTGCGGTTGAATAAAACATAACCCATCAATCACCCATAGCTAATCCCAAAGCTAAATAAGTCCCGAGTACAAAACAAATGTTTGAATAAAAAAAGAAATATGAGCCAATGGTTTGATTTATTATCAAAGGAGTCCAACGGATAAATTTGGAACAAGAAATTCATAAACAAATGCAACCAAGGAAAACTTGCACCTCATTAAGTAATACTCCCATTTTCCAAGATCCTGGTGGTAGGAATTCCTATCGCACGATGAAATTAACAGAAGAGGGACGTAATCATAATTTGCTCTTAGAAACTCGAAACTACCCATAAACCCCGCGAAGATAATCGAACCTATACCTCTTATACCAACTTGTGATGCCCCGAATTCCGTTATGAGGTTTAGACCTCAGGAACCCGGTTAATCACGGTGCCGTATGCGACGGCGGGTTTAAAATGCATAATTAAAAACACATCTAATAGTAATATACACAGAAGGCCTTATTTAAAAAAAATTTGGCATGTGGAGTTCGTATTTATAACAAAACCACCATGTAAATAAACAATTAAAAGTTATAAATTTCCTTTCTTCAAAATCAACTCCACATTCACAGTAATAATGTTTTGTAAATTCAAACCCTCCAACGAGGTCCTAATCTTAAATAAAAGGCCTTACAACTCATATGAATTGAAATAAATACAATTTAGTAATACAAACAATATTAATGGTAATAATACATATAACTCTAAAATTACAAGTCATCCACGGACGACTACAACTATACATGATCCTCAGAGGTTCTAATCTGCATTCGTATTGCCCCCAAGGAAGTACTTGCAAAACTGTTGAAAAATGGGAGTGAGCCAAACACGGGCTCCGTGGGAACTATATGGTTTATTTCATAAGAAAGTACATGTAGTAAAGCACACGTGATGTGAAATAATGAACATAGTATGAGTCGTATGCGTACGTGTATATATATATGCTCATACTATTACTTCATGCACAGACTATAAGAATATAATATTAATGCCATGCAAATGTTATAAAATCCTTTTTATATATCATGCACACCAAGTGCTATCCCATTCCCGAAAATACGAGAAAAATATATATCCGAAGGTACTGCCAAGACATATGTGGTTCATTTTGAAGGTTCCTTTCTCTTAATTGGTAAACTATTAATGTTATTCAATTCACTCAGTTGTAGTACTGACAAGTCAGGATTTAATAATGTAAAGATCAATCACTAATGTACCAGAACAAACAAACTATTTATTTTTTTCTAATGATAACTGATTTATCATTAAAATAAATAAAATATTTGTCCTCAACCAATCTAGAAATAGAAATCAAATTCCTTCTAATGGATGATACATATAGACATTACTTAATCATTAATATCCTATTCTGACTAAACTGAAGATAAATATCTTCTACTGCAACTGTTGTCACATTCGTAGCTGCCCATATGTAAATTTTCTCTATTTTTAAGTTGTCTGGTTTCCTGGAACCCCTGCAAAGTATTGCAGACATGATTAGTGGCTCCCGAATCTACACACCAGGTACTGGTAGATCGGATCACTAAACAAGATACAACAACAAATAGATAAAATTTAGACATGTTGTTATAACGGTTTAGGAAACAGGGACAATCTTTCTTCAAATGCATTTTCTACTGACAGTGAAAACATTGGCCCATAGGCTTTTTCACTCCTCCTAGAGGTTCAGCGACTGCTGCACGCACTGCTCCTTGTGGGATTGCAGTTTATGCATTCTTCTTCTTCGTTTCTTGCTTTTGGGCATAGAAGTTGAAGCTTTCTCAGCCACTAGAGTACTAGCCAACTTACTAAGGAGTTCCTCAACTGCTTAAAATTCTTTAAGAAGTTCTAACAACGAATAAAGCTAATTCATGTTGTACTTTTGTCAGAATCTCTTAAATAAATCCAGCAACGACTGGAGAATGATATCGACCTGAGTTTCCCCATCGATTTCAACTCCAAAGACCTCTTAGTTCATTCAGAAGATCGATCATCTTCAAAACAAGATCTTTAACTTGGGTTCCTTCAGTAATAGTCGTGTTCATGAGGCATTTCGTCGAAACCTACCTTGCGACATGATCCTGATCCTCAAAAATATCTTTGAGGTTCAGCATTATGTCGTAGGCGGTGGCAAAAGACTAATGCTAATGTTGTAGCACATTTGACAAAAATGCCATAATGTAAAACCACACCATCTCATCAGCCTTTTCCACCTCCGGCAAGCCTGTGTTTCCTCATCGGTCTCCCCCTTACCAGGTTTTGCTGGACAAGACTCAATGAGCACAAACTTGTACTCTTTAACAGTAAGCACAATGTTCAAGTTCCCTTTTTAGTCAATAGAATTAGGTCCAATCAATTTGTTTTAGTAGAGAATGATTAAAAGTGAATTGAAAGAGTTTGCCATTTTAAAACTTAAGAATCACATACAAATTATGATGGACAATAATAACTTTGAACACATATTTTAAATATGGTACCCTCTACCATTTCAAAAAGCGTTCGCCAGCAGCCTAAGACTTCGAACAATATGCCCCGTTAATGAGGTCGTCTATTATTCATTATTTCTTAGACAGATGTAAACCTATTAAATTTTACTATCTAGACAATCCTTTATCGTCAAGCAATAAATACTATCTTAGACAATCCTTTATTGTCAAGTAAAATTTAAATAGCCGACTTCCTTTGGTCTTACAAATAATAGTAGAGACTCAGTTGGAAAGCATACTATTATTTATATCTAAGTGTATACCATCATTTAATTTAGTCCAATGATTCTGCAATTTATTCTCTCCGATATGGAGGTGAGCACTAAAACCCACACGAAAAATAAATCAAATCATTTAAAATTATCCGTCAGTGAAATTTGTACAATGATTCCGCAATCTATTCTTTCCGATATGGAGGTGAGCACTATAACACACACGAAGAATAAATTACATCATCTACAAACCAATGATGGAGACCATGGGATTTTTATGTGAAAAAATCCCTCACCCACTTAGTATTTAAAACATTATTTTCTGAGGGTTAAGAAAAATTTATATTAAATTCTAGTCAACTAAAATACAAGGGTATGAAATATAAAAGACATGTGTAATAAAATTATTTTGCTGCTTTTTTTAAAAAAAAACTTATATTTTTCAATTACGCAAAATTTATATTTATATACCCTGTTTTAATTTGACAAGAACTATACATAAAATAAAAGGTGATCTAGGTATGGTCATGTATCCATGTTATCCAAAATTATAAGGAAACCTAATAATTAAACACATATGACCAATACACAATCACACAAAGCATTAAACCATTCAATAATAAGAATAATTAAATCCCTGCTATTATGGTCCAGCTTCATCATCCTTAATCTGTTGAAAAACCTGTCACGATCTACGTCGCCACTTCACTGACTATGTCGGGAATCAACCTTGGTGGAAACGCCTTCTTCAACGTTCTTCGTTAAAGAAACTGCAATCTTAGATACAAATGTCCTATACCTCCATTTAAGGAGTTCACACATAAACTATTATATCTAAACTGTAAATAAAATTACATAGATCCTATGCCTCCTTTTAAGGAGTTCACAAATCTAATCTAAATTTAATTTACAACCATGAATAAAACCCAAATCATCATGCACATTAAAATTAACCACGAATAAAAAAATCGTAGGATCCAATCACGTAAAACATAATTATGTGACCATAATAGCGGGACAGGAACACTGCAAAACAAGGGTTAGCGAGTTCTACGTTCTATCCAACAACAACATGCATGAATAGATTTAACAGGACAACATGGCTAGTTCAATCCGTACGCAGTATCAAAGAAAACCAATTGCTCTGATACCAATTGATGGAGACATAAATACAGGATCGTTTGATATTGCGTATAGATTGAACAAAAAAAACTTTTGCTAAAACACTATAAGAATAAAGATATTTCACCTTTGTGGATCATGTAGAGGATCCATATGAGGAGACTAGGGTTTGAAAGCATCAGATTACAATTTGGTCAGATTTTTTTTAATTCTCGCTGGGCTGCGAAAATCGATTGTTTTTGCCATGGAAATGACCTCTGATCGTCCTGATTTTACATAAAGGACATAGTAACTTTGCGTTCCGAACGACATATCCAAAAATCAGCCCGATCCAACGGTGCGATCAAAAGTTACGATTAATTTACGATTGCTGTGCCGAAAACCTAAAGATCTTCTATCGTATTCCTTTCGATATCAAATCTTGCACCAAGTGTGGGCTACGGTATTACCAAGATTTTCTCCTCTCTTAATAGAATAAACCCTAACTCATAAGAATTATTGTTATCTTGAGAAGAGACAAGGCCGGCGTATATATAAGGCTACGATAGGGACCTTAAGGAGAAATAAGTTTGGGCTTCCTATGGAAAGTTGGAATCCTAATTCTACTATGAATTAGTTCCTTCCGTAAATTATAATTCACACCACTAAAGAATTATAATTGCACTCCCGTCCTTATCTCAAAATTAATTTTAAGCTCCTTGTTATTAAATACTTATTATTCTCCCCACGTTAAGATTACAGATAACCGTCATTTAAATTAAATTACTGACAATTATATTTAAATGACTTCTTAATCCTTGAGCCTACCACTTAACTTATTTGATATGTCGGATTAACATAATCCACCTGCAGGGTTTGACATGATCAAAACTTATAAGCTTCTCAAGGGGCTATCATCAATCCCTATACCGGGACGTGGATTCCGTCAATAATTAATATTCATCATACATATAATGTCATCATCCAATTCATGAAGATTATTGATCCATAAATGAATCTCACTCTTAATGAGTCAAAACAACAAACACTACATATATATGTCTATTAATTATTTCAAGATTAAGAGCATAAGTAATCATAACAACCAAGGGATTTAAATTGTTTTATATAGTCAGTATAAAAAAAATTAACCCAAACTGGTCCTATTCAATACACACAAAGTGTACTAGCACAACGAGTTAAAACTATACCGTTTCCTGTAGTTAAGATAAACTACTAAAACTTGTGTTACAATCCTACCGATGGGTGTCCAATTCCATCTAAGACTGTGAATCATTAAACTTATATTCCATAAGAACCGATGATATGATCTTCTGTGTGGAAGTTATACTCTACACACCAAATCATCTATTATATGGAATAACAGACACACATGCACAATATTTAAATAAATAATATAATGCAACCATTGCCCATACATATTCTCATTAAAATAGCAAAACCAAGTTTATAACATATCCAAACCAACAAGAAAATTATGGCTTTTAGTATATCACTCTAACAACAACCTATATGTATATATATAATTATCCTTTCGTATATTACTGAGTTGATGGGAAATTATATGATATTATATGTTTCCTCACTTTCACCATGAAACCCTACTATACACTTGTGCACTTAATTAGTATTTATAAATAACTATAAAGAGGTGTGGAACAAGTTTAGTATATGAGATAGGTGGTGTAAACATCATGTTTACATGATGTAGATGATGTATATATATGCCAATGAATTGTTAATATCATGACTTTGGTAGAGACCCACAATTCTAGCAATAACCTTATTTCCGAATTTAGTTACACATTTAGTAAATGGTGGATTGATACATAATTCCTTTACCAAAGGATATGGTGATTATATCCATGATATACTTATGGTGTTTAATAGACTAATTGCTTTATGGATGGTGTCTTAGTGAACCAAGAGATTATCGCAAATAAACCAGTATTTTCTCGGCAGAATAGTTCAAGTAATACATGGATACAATTGGTGATGATATTGATTCCCTAATGGCATATATATATTAAATATATCATAAGTTTAATCTATCTATAATGTACATATATAATTTGTATAAGGAACTCAATGCACCTTTAGTAGGTAAGAGTACTACGAATATATGATTCGAAATATTTACGTCTATATAGAGATGCGATATATGTATAGGTTGTGTACGTATGTGAGATATATATATATATATATATATATATATATATATATAATTTATAGACATTCACTATTTTTGTAAACATGTTATTTTGAGCTCGGACAGGCACTAATGGTCCATGGGGTTGACTTAGCCTTGGTGGCTACATACCCTGGTCCTTGTAGAGGGACTCCGCTATATTAGCAGCATACTCTATGATCCATGTAGAGGGATCCCGCTTTGGGAGTGGCATACTCTATGATCCAGCTTGAAGGACTGCGCGAGGCGCCATACCCTGCACATCTAGGTGGTCCACGGGGGGACCCAGCCTTGGAGGCTACATACCCTAGCCTTGGGGGCTTCGATCGCGATCGCTGTGTACAGTTGAAAAATCCTAGATGTCAGATTTGAGATAATTGGACATGAGAGAGACATATATGAGTCAGATGGACTAGAGATTGAGATTAGAAGATTAGTGCTTACGCTCTTATTACTATTTTACTATTTTACTTACGATTGATATTCCATTTGTAATTTGAATATACAAGCTTTCTATTTTGGGTTGGGACATCATGTTGTGTGCAAAGCATGCATGTATTATATATATATATATATATATTGAGCCACTGGGTCAAGCTGACTTTGCAGAGCAGCTTGGATGCTCATATTTGATGGGTGGAGACTTGGTGTAGTATTTTACATATTAAAGTATTGCATACTTATATTAATAATAAAAATATATTACTACTTTCATTATCTCACGATGTATGTGTTTGACAATGTGTATTTTATACAACCTTTATAGTTTCCACTGAGTCCGTATTTGGCTCATTCCCATTTTCCAAACCAGTTTTGCAGGTAAATCTCTTCAGGGGCAGCACGAATACAAAGTATAGGAACCTCTGATGACCCTAAATGCTTCTAGTTGTCCAAGGACGACTCATTACTTATGGATTATAGATGTTAGAACCATTAGGCTTTATTTTATCATTCATTTATATTAAATTATTTTTATAAGTTTTGTAAAGGCCATTTATTTATTCTAGGACCTCGTTGGAGGGATTGGTATATATGTGTATTGACGTATTAGATTTGTGTGGATTGTAAATCATTATGGATGTGGAGTTAACTTTCTAGTTAAGCTTTATTTTCTTATTTACAGGTTTAATTTTATTGAAAATACGAACTCCACATGTCGAAATTTTCAGAAAAATGTTGCCTTACATGTGATTTTCTATTATATTAGTTTTTAATTAAGTACATAAAACCCGCCATCGCGTACGGCACCGTGATTAACCTGGTCCCGGAGGTCCGAACCTCATAACGGGATTTAGGGCGACACAGCTATGTGTTTTTTATGTACAAAAAATCTATATAATTCCCACTGAGCCCGGATTTGGCTCAGTCCCTTTTCTAAACAGTTTTACAGGGTAGGCTTCGAGACAGAAGCATGGAGTATCCGTTTAGAAGCCTCTAATTTCCATAGATCTTTGTAGTCCTTATATAAAGGACTTAGTTATACAATTGTTTGGTTTTCATTGTATTGTAAATGAACTATGATTTTTATAAACAATTTGTATTGTAAACTTATATAATTGGTTTTCATATGTGAAGTACATTTCAATTGTGGTTTGGATGTGAATGTCTTATATGAAAATGGTTCTAAACTTTACAGGTTGGTTTGCTATCTAAACGAACACTACATGCCGAAAATGTTCTAAAACGGTGCTTTCTATAGATCATGTTTTATTAAAGAAAAGTTTTAAAAAGTCGTGATTTTACATTTTAAGCCTGCTGTCGCGTACACATCCGTGATTAACCGAGTTTCGGAGGTAAAATCTTATAATGAGATTCGGAACGTCACACCAATTGCCTCTTATTTATTTTAATTATACATGTCTGAAATTTTAGCCAAAAAAAGCCTGAACACTTTCTTTCGGTACCGGCTTTGAACTCAATCAAGTGAGTAGAAGAACGCACACACCACTTAAGCACAAGGAAAGGCGGTATAGAATAAAATAAAAAGAAAAATATGATAAACTCAAACATTGTACTTTTTTTTTCACCAATTGTGTAATTTTGTACATCCCTTTAAATACTTAAGTTTGCGTCCAGTATGGTTCGACTATACTTGATGGGAAATAAATTGATAAATTTGGCTCTCCCTTAATTAATATTTGTTTTTTAAAACAACAATTGCCCCTTACCAAAATTTGAAGCTCCTCCTTAATAGATGATATGATTGTTGCAAAATAGTATTAAAATGTTAATAATAAAATTATTATATATTCTTACAAGTGTGAACTATATGTTACATGTTTTTTACCTTATTTTTTTGAATTATACATGTCTAAAATTTTAACGAAAAAAAAGCTAAACTCAAAGCCTGTACTTCTTACTTTTTTGATCAATAATGTAATTTGTACATTCCTTTTAATATATTGCAAAATAGTATTAGAATGTTAAGAATAAAATTATTATATATTCTTACAAGCATGAACTATATATTACACATCTTTTACATTATTTGTTCGAATTATATATGTTTGAAATTTTAACCCGAAAAGGCTAAACTCAAAGCCTGAACTTCTTGCTTTTTTGATCAATGGTGTAATTTTTTAGATTCTTTTTAACATTTAATTTTCACATTTAGTATGGTGTGAATATACATGATGGGGAAATAAAAGAATAAATTTTACTCTCCTTTAATTAATATTTGTTTTTTCAAACGATAATTGTTCCTTACCAAAATTTGAAGCTCCTCCCTAAATAATTGATGAATTTTTACCCATTATTCTCATTACTATTAGGTAGTATTATTTGTTTTATTATAATTGTTTGCCTTTCCTACTTTACTTAAATTATGTTTTGATTTTTTGTTATTTGAAACAATACTGAATTTCCGATATCCTAATTTTTCAAGTTTGAAAAAATATTAATATGTGTTGCCTAATTGATGCACTATTATTTGATTTGAGTATTATTTGCTATTTAGAATATTAACTAACTTATTGTTTGGGGTTCCTTAAATACTAAACTATTTAGATGTCTATAACTAAAGTTTCATCACATTCTAATTTAACAACAAATTTATATAAATTAATATCCACACACATTATTATTATTATTATTATTATTATTATTATTATTATTATTATTATTATTATTATTATTATTATTATTATTATTATTATTATTATTGTTATTATTATTATTATTATTATTATTATTATTATTATATTGGGGTAGTTGTTATTCTTACTGTATTGTGTTACATATAAAGTCATTACCAAGTTTTATAATTGACATTTGCTTCAAAAGTTTCCTTATTCAAGTAATTGATAAGTTACCAATAACACGAGAGAGCTTTGGCTATGTAATAGAAGAGAATGGTTTGTTTAGGGACTATGTTAAATTACAAATGACTAATAATGGAGAAAACCAAATTGTTTGGGGCCGATTATTTTCATCAAAGAGTGATGCCATGGAAGACGCCGCGTGTTGCGCAATTCTATTTCTGAAAGAAATATTTAATGATGCGGACAAGGCTATATGGGCTCAGATTGACTTGTGTAGGCCCATTAGAATAAATTATAAGCTTTATTTTAAGTAATTTTAATTATAAAAATTATTTATTATTTTCATTATTCAATTAAGAATGTTTTCTTTAGTCAATTAGGATTTAGATTAGTAGTTTCCTTATTGTCTTTAAATTAGTATTTTCCTTATTATATTTGGATTAACATTTTCTACACCCTATTTAAAGGGGGTTGGTTCATTGTATTATCTTTATATCTAAGACATTATTCATAATAATATTGAGTGATTTTAATCCTCTTTGATTTTTCACGAGCTACTTGAACTTATCGGTTTGTCCGTGGCGTTCATTTGACTTATCAATCGGTATTCCGCACTCGATTGTGGCGTCTTCGTTTTTCACTATAAGCTGATTGTAGAAACGGTCCAGGTTCTTAATTTGCTACTGTTTTCGTGTGTATCTGTGTCGAGGTTCGCACAACCAATTCGTTGTGTTTGCGGGTTTCGTGCGATATCACCGTGGGTCGTATCATTTAATTTCCAAGTTTGCTACCTCAATTGGGCAAACATGCATTATTATAAATGGTGTAGCGAAGATTTGGACAGAGAACATGACAAAAAGACCTCCGAAACCTAGTTAGTTACAGTGCTATTGTGACGTCCTGAATCCGGAACCCAATTAATCACGGATACTGTACATAACAGCATGTTTAAATATAAAAATTGCAAGTTTTAAAAACTTTTCTCGTAAAACGTAACTTTTAAAGTACGGTATGCGTGGAGTGTAAAAACTTGTGTTGACCTTAAAGTCAATTAATCTTATTTTGATAATTACAATAAGTTAATAAAGTATTATTTAACTCGGTTGTTCCAATGATGATAGCCATTTTAACCGATATATCTTCCGACCAAGTGTAACTTCAAACCGAAGCAAATCTCACCCAAGCTTTACAAACGCCTCTACTCACAAGAAATGAACTCAAGTGATATACATGTGCTATACAAAGCCAAGAAAAGATCTAGATCATCAATCAAGTGAAGATATGCACAAGAATGATCTCCACATGTTCTACAAGTTATCAAAACCAAGAAAGGATCAAGAACATCAAACAAGTGAAGATACGCACAAGAAAATCAAGCATCACGAAGACTAGAATTATCATTAAATTGAGTGAGTGCTTAGATTTTATGTAAAGATACTTTATTGATCAAATCCCTATAGCTCAAACATATTCTTGCATCTTTTAAAGATTGATTCAAACTAGCTTGAAATTGAATTTATTTGAAAAACATCATTTTACAAAGACCGAGTTTCAAAATAAATTCATATTAATTTTAAATGATCATATTTTAAGCTATAATAAAAATAGGTATCTTAGAAACATATCTTTGAGATTCAAAAATCATCAGAATTTTATTTGGAACTAAATTGTTAATTTGCAAAAATATTTTTTTTCATTTAAAATTCACCTAATGTTTGTCCAGTTTTGATCTAAGATGGAGGCCTTCCCGGACTCCGATCATTTTAAAATTTTATAGTAGTTAGACAATATCTCCTGGCACTTTTGACTAAAATTTGATCATGATCCAACGGTCAAATTGGGAGAAATTAACAAAACAAATTTGAATTTTTTTTTTGTCAAAACTAGCTGTTGAAACTTTCACAAATGTGCAATTTTGACCCATTAATTAATTAATCCACTACAAACGGCTACAAGCTTTTTCAAGCTATAAATATGAGTTTTAAGACTCATTTTTAACAACTTGAATGATCATACAAAACCATTTTTCATATATTCTTATTATTCAAGTATTCTAGCTAAAACATTGATCAATCTCTTCATTCTTTGAGCTTATATTCATTGATCAATATTGATATCTCTTAGTGTGAGCTTCATTTGTATTTTATCATATACAAGAGAGATATTGTACATTGGTTTTTGTCACCAAAACTCATTTTGAATCATAATTGTAAGAGGTGTATCTCATAGATTAGCAAGAGGGATTTCTTGTGAAAGTATTGAAAGTGTTTTCAATACTTGTGAGAGTGTGTGAGAAGAATACACTTGTAGAGGTTTGATCTTCACCCGGAAGGAGATCGGTTATAGTGGAAATTCTCGGGGAACTAACCGAGCGCGGAGTAAGGGGAACAAGCCGAACCGTGTGGACACAAAATCTTCGACTTCGATCGGTTCAATCTTTCTATCTCTTGCTCTATTATATTGTGCTATTTCTTCATTGTGTTTGGAATTAACTTTGTTCTAGATTGATTGATAAATATAGACATCAAATATTTTTAAATCATTTTTTAAAAATTCGATTAAGTTTTAAAAAACCCTATTCACCCCCCTCTAGGGTATTTTCTGACCTATAATTGGTATCAGATGTTGTACTCTTGTTTTGATTTAACAATCTTAGAGTTTACGATCATGTCTATTTATCAAGGAACCGGAATCAACAAAGGTTTTTCCACCACTAGACCGCCTCTATTTGATGGCAAAAATTATAGTTATTGGAAAAGTCGTATGTGTACTTTTCTTCAAGCTAGTGATTTTGAACAATGGAAAGTTACACGCATTGGACCCTATGAATTTACCAAAACCGATGAAAAGGGTAAAGTTACTCCTAAATCTATTTCCGAATATGATGAGAATGATATTAGGAAAATCCAATTTAATGCTAAAGCTTTGAATGCCCTACATTGTGCATTGACCATAGATGAATACAACAAAATTTCTAGTTGTAAAACCGCCAAAGAAATTTGGGATAAATTATAAGTTACCTATGAAGGAACCTCACAAGTTAAGGATGATAATATTAATATGCTTGTTCATGATTATGAACTTTTCAAAATGGAGCCTAATGAATCACTTGCCTCTATGTATAGTAGGTTCTTTATTATTACTAATGCTTTAAATCTTCTTGGAAAGGAATATTCAAATGAAGACAAGATTCGAAAAATTCTTAGAACACTTCCTAAGAAGTGGAGACCTAAAGTAATGGCTATTCAAGAAGCCAAGAATCTCAAGACGCTAAGCATGGATGAACTCTTGGGTTCACTTAAAACTCATGAGAAGGAATTGGCAAGAGAAGAAGAAAGTGAATCAAAAGCCAAAAGGTCACTAGCTCTCAAAGCAACTCAACTAGATAATGATGAGGAGTTGATGATAGAAGATGAGGATATGGCTCTTCTTTCTAGAAAATTCATAAAATTTCTAGCCAAGAAGAATAAATTTCAAGGAAAAGGAAACAACTTTGATCCTTCATCAAGAAGAAACAATGATCGATCTATTCAACCAAGAGTTGAAAATGAAGAAGAAAAGAAGTGTTTCCATTGCCATGAACAAGGGCATTTCAAAACAAATTGCCCGATTAGAAGAAAGGAAAGAAGAGACAAAAGAGACAAAGCCTTCAAGCAAGTAAGACACGCCCTCAAAGGCACTTGGAGTGATTCCGAAGAAGGTGAGTCTAATGCCGATTCTAGCGACGAGGAAACGGCAAATCTTTGCCTTATGGCAAGAGACGATGAGGTACACTCTTCTTATGACTCATCTAGTGATGATAATGCCTCTATTAATAATGATATACATGATGAGAATGACTATAAAGAATTATATGATATGTTTGAGGAATTGCATAAAAAATTTAAAAATTTGTCTAAAATGTATGCAAGCCTCAAAAAGGGAAATTTGATTATTTCTAGCAAGTGTGAAAACTTTGAGAAAGAAAATGTATTTTTGAAAAATGAAAACAAAACCTTGAAGAAAGGAAAAGAGAAAGAAACTCCAAACTCACTTGTATTAAAAAATGTCAAATTGAAAGATCAAGTGGATGACTTAACTAATAGTCTAGCCAAGTTCACCAAAGGAAAGGATAACTTGGATAAATTATTAGGAATGCAAAGGTGTGTTTTTGACAAAGCTGGTTTGGGCTATAACCAAATTGACAACCAAAAGGATTACAAAAACTTTTTTAAAACATACACACCTCATGATCCCACTCATCTTTGCTCATATAGTGGTAGAAATACTCATTATGTGGGTCATTATTTTTATCGAAATGAAAGTTTTCCTAAAAGGAAGCTTGCTTGGGTTCCAAAAGGAACCATTATGTTTGCTAACCCAAAAGTCACCCAACACATTTTGGGTACCAAAGGAGAAGTTACTTAAAGTTATGGTGTAGGTGTGCTTGAAAGCCAAAGGTAGCAAAACCAAGTAGTTCTTGGATAGTGGTTGCTCAAAGCACATGACGGGAGACAAGAACAACTTGTTAAGTCTTATTCCCAAGAAAGGAGGAAATGTGACTTTCAGGGACAACGCCAAGGGCAAAATCATTGGTATATGTAAGGTTGGTAATAAATCTTCTTATATTGATAATGTTTTACTTGTTGACGGTTTAAAACATAACTTG
The DNA here is from genome assembly GCA_021464415.1 of Lonicera japonica. Taxonomy (NCBI): domain Eukaryota; kingdom Viridiplantae; phylum Streptophyta; class Magnoliopsida; order Dipsacales; family Caprifoliaceae; genus Lonicera; species Lonicera japonica. The sequence goes on from CM038464.1 coordinate 77,273,600, forward strand.
CTTAGTATTAGTCAATTGTGTGATAAAGATTATGAAGTTATTTTTAAATCCGAATGTTGCATTGTTAAAAATATTAGTGATAATTCTATCTTGTTTGTTGCATATAGATCAAATAACGTATATACTCTTGAACTTGATGATTTATCTCAACAAGATGTTAAATGTTTATCTGTGTTAAATGATGCTTCTTGGTTATGGCATAGAAGATTAGGTCATCCTAATATGGATTTAATTAATAAATTATCTAAAAAGGAATTAGTTAAAGGATTGCCTAAAACTAAATTTGTTAAAGATAAAATTTGTGATGCATGTCAACTTGGTAAACAACATAAATCTTCATTTAAATCTAAGAATGACATTACTACAACTAGACCTCTTGATATGTTGCATCTTGATTTATTTGGTCCTAATTCGGTTGCTAGTTTGGGTGGTAAATTATATACTTTTGTTATTGTTGATGATTTTACTAGACTCACTCGGGTGTTCTTTCTCTCGCCCACAAAAGTGAAACTCCACATGTATTTGCAAAATTTTGTAGAAAAGTTCAAAATGAAAAAGGTGTTTCTATTATACATGTTAGAAGTGATAGAGGTAGAGAATTTGATAATATTGATATTGAGAATTTTTGTAATGAGCACGGTATTAATCATAACTTTTCGGCACCTAGAACTCCTCAACAAAATGGTGTGGTTGAAAGGAAAAATAGATCTCTTCAAGAGATGTCTAGAACCATGTTACATGAACATTCGTTACCGGAATATTTTTGGGCAGAAGCCGTTAATACCGCATGCTATGTAACTAATCGTGTTATTATTCGTAAAAAGTTAGATAAGACACCTTACGAATTATGGAATGATAAGAAACCTAATATTGCATATTTTAAGGTTTTTGGTTGTAAATGCTTCATTTTAAATGATCATGATCATTCAAAAAAATTTGATGCTAAATCCGACGAAGGAATATTTCTTGGATATGCTACTAATAGTAAAGCTTATCGTGTTTATAATAAGAAAAGCTTAGTTGTTCAAGAATCTATGCATATTGTTTTTGATGAATCTAATCATTTTGCACCCATAGTGCATTTCGATGATGATGTTGAAATTATCCAAAAAGTTTCGAATATTCAAACTAATGATACATCTAAGGAAAAACCATCGAGTGTTCAAACTTCTTCTAAGGAGATAGAAAGTAAGGGCGAACAAAACTCGAATGATTTACCTAAGAGTTGGAAATTTGTGTCCAACCACCCTATTGATCAAATTATTGCAGATCCATCTAGTAAGGTCATGACTAGATTTTCCTTAAGAAATGTTTGCAATAATGTGGCATTTGTTTCTCAATATGAGCCTAAAAACATAAATGAAGCCGAACAAGATGAATCTTGGATGATGGTTATGCAAGAAGAGCTCAATCAATTTGAGAGAAATAAAGTGTGGACACTTGTTCCCAAATCAAATGATCATACTATTATAGGCACTAAATGGGTATTTCGGAAAAAAATTGATGAAAATGGTGTTATTATTAGAAATAAAGCTAGACTCGTTGCCCAAGGATATAATCAAGAGGAGGGCATTGATTATGAAGAAACATATGCACCCGTAGCTCGTTTAGAAGCAATTCGCATGCTACTTGCTTATTCATGTTTTAAGAATTTTAAATTATATCAAATGGATGTGAAAAGTGCTTTCTTGAATGGTTTTATTGAAGAGGAAGTTTATGTGAAACAACCTCCTGGTTTTGAAAATCATATTTATCCTGATTATGTATTTAAATTATCTAAAGCTTTGTATGGTTTAAAGCAAGCACCTAGAGCATGGTATGATAGATTAAGTTCATTTTTTATTAACAATGGGTTTGTTAGAGGTAAAATTGATACTACCTTATTTATCAAAAATCATGACAATAACATGCTACTTGTACAAATCTATGTTAATGATATTATATTTGGTTCTACTAACGACAATCTTTGCAAATAATTTTCTACTTGTATGCAAAAGGAATTTGAAATGAGCATGATGGGAGAAATGAACTACTTCCTTGGATTACAAGTGAAACAATACAAAGAAGGCATTTTCATTAATCAAGAGAAGTATGTAAAGGAGCTTTTGAAGAAATTCAACATGGAAGGAGCCAAATCCATGAGCACTCCTTTGAGTTCAACATTGAAACTTGACAAAGACGAGAAAGGTAAAAGTGTGGACATCAAGAAATATCGAGGTATGATTGGTAGTTTATTATATTTGACGGCGTCTAGACCGGACATTATGTTTAGTGTATGTCTTTGTGCACGATTCCAAGCGGATCCTAAGGAATCACATTTACTTGCCGTAAAACGAATTTTCCGTTATCTTTTCGGTACTAGTTCATTGGGTTTGTGGTATCCAAGAGAGAACACATTTGACCTAATAAGTTATTCCGATGCGGATTTTGCAGGTTGTAAAATCGATAGGAAAAGCACTAGTGGCACATGTCATTTTCTAGGACACGCACTAGTATCTTGGTCAAGTAAGAAACAAAATTCGGTGGCCCTTTCAACGGCTGAAGTGGAATACGTGGCGGCCGGAAGTTGTTGTGCACAAACTTTATATATTAAACAATAACTAGAAGACTTTGGAATTACTCTTAGCCACATTTCCATTAAATGTGATAACACAAGTGCCATAAGTTTGACCAAGAACCCCATACAACACTCACGTACTAAGCACATTGAGATAAGATATCATTTTATTCGTGATCATGTGCAAAAAAGGTGATGTTGATATTGAATTCGTTGGCACCGAATCGCAATTTGCGGATATATTCACTAAACCACTTTCGGATGATCGTTTTTGTACTATTCGACGTGAACTCGGTATGACTAGAGCTTGTGATATCTAGTTTATTCCAAAAAGTTCATAAAATGGATTGATAATGCTTAATTTTGAGCATACATTATTTAATTATGCTTCATTTTCTTTTATTTTTATTTCATATAAAATTTGCTTGCATTAATGTACACATTATTATGAGTATTAACAAGTATTTTTGCAGCTTTAGATTGATAATTAATGATTCCCTCCTTTTTGATGAAGAAAAAGGGGGAGAAAGTATGTGTGTTATGTGTGTGCACACTCGTTTATTTTATCGTTTATTTTATTATGCTATGCTTGATCAAGAACTACTAGTTTGTCTATTTGTTTAAGTACTTTTCGAACTTATGCTTTCGGTTAAGTTGTTTGAACTTATCTTATCTATGCAAGTATTTTTCATTTTAATAATTGCTTGTATATTTTTATCTATGCACCTATTTAGGGGGAGCATATTATTCATATGCTTAAAATGATTATCTTTTTATAAACACACATTAACTCTATTGTCATCATCAAAAAGGGGGAGATTATTGACCTTAAAGTCAATTAATCTTATTTTGATAATTACAATAAGTTAATAAAGTGTTATTTAACTCGGTTGTTCCAATGATGATAGCCATTTTAACCGATATATCTTCCGACCAAGTGTGACTTCAAACCGAAGCAAATCTCACACAAGCTTTACAAACGCCTCTACTAACAAGAAATGAACTCAAGTGATATACATGTGCTATACAAAGCCAAGAAAAGATCTATGTAACACCCGGTTTCCTTGTCGCTTGCAAATCGCGGCCCGTATCGCGTATAAGGCTGAATTTGGCTTCGGGTAGCCAAATTGGGTTCTGTAAAGGTTGGTATGGTTTGGAAACTTCCAACAAGTCATATTAATATATTTAAGTGTGTTATAATGACCATAAGTTGTTTCGGGTGGCTCGGACGAAAATCGGCTCGAAAATCACAAGTTTCGATCCTACGCGATTGATGATTTTTGCCCAACTTTGGAAGACCATAACTTCCTCATCCGAACTCCAAATGAGTCCCCGTTTCGGTCACGTCTTCATTTCAATGCCCTATACAACTTTCGTGTTTTGTCCGAGACCCAGTTCCAACTCCTTGAGGCCCAAAAGTGCGTGCGAAGTCGAGCTGTTGACCAAAAACTGAAGGAGGCAGAAAGTAAGCCATGGAGTCGACTCCATGGGTAAGTGGGGAGTCGGCTACATGGTTCTGGCGAGATTTTTTATATTTCTTCATCTCATTTCTTCCTCATTTCACCCCAACCATTGGAGAGTCTTTAGAGAGAGAGAGGGGGGCGAAATTGAGGGGATGAAGAGGGATTGTTCAAGGCCTCTTTTCCTACAACAAATCCATGTCATCATCATCATCATCATCATCATCTTCATCATCTCCTTCACCTCCATCCACCATAGCTAGGGTTTCTTGAGCTCAAATTGGGGATTATCGCATCTACGCGATTTCGGCTCGATTCTTCCGCAATACTTCGAGGGAGCCCAAAAAGTTCTATACTGTTTTTGGTAAGATTGGCACAAAACCCTTATGTGCGGATACGATAGTGTGCAGTATACACTACTACGCATATATAATGCGATACATGGTTTTAAAAGTGTATTTTGGACAAAGCTACATATATTAGTTGTATTGTTGTTGTGTTTTAAGTTATAAAGCATATTTATGAGATTTTCTACTTACCTAGCCAGTCCGTAAGTATGCTGGTCAACTACATAAATATGTTTTGAATGAACGGAGTCTTTAAATCATAATGGGAGGCTATTTGGGAACTTATATACATTGTTCGAGTATATTAGACTTGGCTTGGGGCCAATTGATGAAAACATATGAGAACTCCCAAACTGATGATTTTCTGATTTCCTCTATTAACTGACGGACTTGGCTTATATTGTTCAATCTCTACAACAATACCACTACAGGTTTTCAGTATGCATATTTACTCATATCATGAATGGAGATATTCATATATACAAGTTTTACAAATACATATGGAATGCATGTATATTCATATCTATATCTGTTGAATTCTGTATTCTTATGATTTCATGGATTTGATGAGTTTATTATTATTTGGATATATTATCGGATGGCCACACCGTTCGTACTAGATAGATGGTGATTACCGGTAGCGTATAGCCTTGGTGGCTACGTGAGTATTATTGTAGCGTGCGCCTTTATGGTGGCGTGAGGTAGCGTATGGCTTTATGGTGGCTGCGTGAGGTAGCGTATGCCTGTGTGGCTGCGTGAGGTAGCGTCTAGGTAGACCTGGTAGGTGGTCCCTGCCTTGGGCAGAAGAAACCGAGTGCCGGCTATCTCTGTACAGTAGATATATGAAAATCCTAGACGTGAGTTGATATATGTGATTGATGTGATAGATCTAGTCGCGGTGTTGTGGCATATACTGTATGATGATGTATATATATTGCTTTTCTTGTACTTTGGGTTGGGGGCATTATATATGCATTTCACAAAAGATTTTCCGTGCATTGGCTGCTTCAGAAATATAGTATATATATTTACACTTGTACATACAAAATGAAATGTATTTTACACAGAGGTGATTCTTTATAGAGAAGCAGCTCATAAACTATTTTCATTATAATACATGGCATGGCATGCATGGGTTTTTAATCTATTTCCCTATACAAACTCTTATAGTTCCCACTGAGCCCGTTTGGCTCACTCCCATTTTCCAAACCAGGTTTTGCAGGTGTTCGCGGGAATGGTACGAGTTCAAGTCTAGATAGCTCTGATGAACCCTGATCACTTAGTCGTTATAAAACGACTCATGTATTACTTGATTAGTTAGTATATGACTATGTATTACAGTGTTGTATTTTGATATAAAGTTTATTGAGATTGGGACCTCATTGGAGGCTTTGTATATATGACATTTTCTCAAATGTGGAGTATCTATTGAATATGGATTGTATATAAATTCTAACAGGTTTTGGTATTGCTTTATAAATAAACTCCATATGCCAAATTTTCAAAAATTACTACTTTATATAGAATTCCCTTTTTATAGTAGTTATGATCTATGCCTTATTACCTGTCGTCGCGTACGACTCCGTGGCTAACCGGGTCCCAGAGGTGAAATCCTCTAAACGGGATTTCGGGGCGTCACAAAGCACTTGTGATTTTATGATATGATTTGATGGACATTTGGTCCAATTATATTATGATATGATCATGATGATTTTTTATGGGTCGGATGATGTTATATCGTGATTATGTTTGATTTATTCTCTGGGGCGGTCAGGCTCGTTCTTATTCTTATGATTATGGTTCGGCCCAGCTTCGGTATCTCTTGGGGGCAGTCAGGCCCATTGTTATTATTATTATTATTATTCGGTTCGACTTTGGTATTCTCTCGGTATAGTTGTTGACATAAGGGAGGTAACCTGCATATGCATATGCATGCATTATTTTATCGGTTGAGCTATGATTTATGATTAAATAGTTAATTACGTTTTGTACATAATATTGCCTGTTATACCCCTTACTGAGATGTGAGCTCACCCCATTTTATGTACACAAATTCAAGTATCTAGGAAACATATAAGACTGTAGAAGCGACTAGGTAAGGAACTAAGTAGAAGCCTCCGATACTGACTTATTTTTGCTGTACGTATCTGTATAAGGCAAGCCACGGCTATCCTGATTTATTGTTTACTTTGCAATACATATTGACACAGTTTGTATGTCTTTTGGATCACATGTATGTGTATGGGTGTATTTTACATTCTTGTTTGTTATTACCACCCACAGCATGAATATCATGTTTGCCTTTTGACCTATTTGGATTCACTGTTTTATTATTTATGTTAGACCTACTTTAGCTCGTTTAAGGTGGGTTAGTAAAGCTTCAGGCCTTAATTATGGGTGTTATCCTACTAATTAAGGCGGGGGTGTTACAGCTTATGCTATACAGACTTCAACAAGTCTTTATTCATATTCCTTGGTGTACATAATTTATCAATTTCATCAATATACAATATCCATACAACAAAGAATATCTCATATGGTGGTATGGTGAGCAAATTTTCTTGAAAACCCACCTGGAAAGTACGAGAATGACCAAGTTTAGTCACGCATGTACCTATATCCTATCTCCTGAGTCTAAACTTGATATGGAATAATGGAGACTGGTACAGTTTGGTTGTGTATGCCTGTGTACTTGATCCTAAAAGTCTCGATTCGATATGGATTTGTGACTGGATTTTCTTATGAATGCTGATACCTCGTGTGTGCTTGAGTTGTTTTATCCCTTGGAATAAGAGGTATATGACTGTGGTGAGACATACTTTATATATATTTTCTTTCGAAAATGGGTGGTTGTAGATGTTCATGTTCTGGGAGAAGCATTGAATATGCTTATTTGGGAATCGAATTCTCATTTTGTTAGCCGAGTAAGTTCAATTGGGAACGAGAACCCATTTAATGAACCTTGTCTCCAGTAAAGATGTGTTATGCTTCATTCCCTAAAATGATAGGAGAGAATCTTTCATAAAATTTGCAAGATTTCTCATTCATACTAGCTGCAGACTCATAGTTCCTTCGCAATAAGGAACCCATAACGAATTCTTCTGAAGCACAATTCTTTTCCATTTTTTATTAGAGGGACCTATCAGAGTAACGCAGCGAAAGCTTGCGGACTTGTCGAATTGAGGCTAGGGTGACTATTTCTTTTGTAAGCCTTTCACCTTTGTTAAGTATACTGCATTGGGACTATGCGAGTTTGATTTGTAAAGGGATTAGAAGTGAACTCCATTGGTAAATCTTGAAGGAGAGTGTTTGTTTAACAGTTGTATCTCGTGGTAAAAAAGACATGGAATCCTTAGTATAACTATATGCTCCTCTATTTCATTTCTCTTGTTTCTTCCTTAAGCGGAGCTTTGGGTACACAGTCAACTTGAATGTGATTTCATTCATTATGATAGGGGAGGTTTGTTCGAATGGCTCAATGATAGCGTAATGGTATATAAGAAGTGGCTCAATGAACTTAGTCTTTGAACTCTCCCCATGTTAGAAGATGCAGTACCTCTGGTACATGAGGTGTACCGTTGCTTGACCCTTATTGAGTTAGCCTCTATGAGATGAGAAATTTTAAGAAATTGTCCCTACCCTCTTGTGTGGACACCTAATTACAGTGAAGTGTATGCTAGTTGTAAAGCGAACTTTCACTAAAGGAGAAGTTTGGAGCAGAAAAATCATATGTTAAGTTGGAGTGAGTGTTCTAGTAAGAATTTCTCCTACCCTAATTCAAGAGTTCAGATGATGATGAGGTAAGCATTTTAAGCTTGAGACCTTCCTAGTCCCTTCTTGATTTTAGTTTGGGATTTGAAGAGGTACTCCAGATTCAAGCCTTATTGAATTCAATAATGGGCAAACCCTTTAAGGAGGGGAGACGACACTCGATTGAGGTAAGTAGACCTCATTTCTGCCGCTATTCCCTTTCAGTCATACAACTATATATATATATTTGGGTGTGTCAAAGTTTGTTCTGGCTCGGGGGAGAACAGTTTGAATTATTCTATTGGGTATGAGTAACATCCTTTGAAGGATTATGAACTCTCCTAAGATCATGCTAGCACACTATAAGTGTATTACTTTCGCTCTTTGTATAGTGGAATCCCCAACATATTTTCCAGAGATATGTGTTTATTGCCTGTTAAGGGAGAGACAAGGTAAGATCCTATAAATTCCTTTTATTGGAAATGCTATGCATGACAGATACCTTATGAGGAAATCCTTACAGTTCGAATATGCAGTATTCATACCATGTCATTCGATTCAGTCCTGTGTATGGTGATGCTTTGCATCCTGGGTTACTAATGGAGTAACCGGGGTTACGATTGCGATATGATTGCGAGATCGTGTATACAGATGAGAAGACTTCACACCCTTTTTGGTGAGCCTATCCTCTTCACCTGAAGTTTACTTGACGTTCTTTAAAATTTCATTCTCAGTTTAGGAAATTCATCTAGGCTAAGAGGAGACGTTCAGGGCAAGGAATGCATTTGTTAGTATAGCTACCGCTTGTATTTTGAAATGACCTCCTAAGTATTTGAATTTTGTAATTATGTGAGTTATTCTAATTCATTTTGGAGATTGAACCATGCATTTCTCCTCATCTGCTTGTTCCGATTGGATGGAGTTAGAATCCAGTTAGAATTTCAATGTGGGATATGGAATTTGGTTTCCATAATCAAATGGTAACGATTTTGGTCTGGTACCTCTAAACTCTAGTAGAACTATCTTTCTACTGGTTGGATAACACCATAGTTATCTTAACCGAAATTGGGAGAAAGAGACTACACATGTACCGTGTGTACATCTAGCCATAAAGTTTCGGGACCATCAGTCATCTATGATTCTTTGGAGATGGTACTTTTTCGTGAATAATGAGACACTTAAACCCTTTTTGTATTTGAAACTTACTGTCACTTGAGAACTTATTTGAGAATTACCAACTTAATTTCTTGTTACGGAACTGCAATCACCCCGTATTACAATATGATCATCCTAAGTTTCTTGAGTTGGAAACTTCTAAAGCCATTTAGAGGCAGATTTTGAACATAGTGCCTATATTAAGTTGAAGAGCGTAGTGGTTTGACAATAGGATGGTGAAGACAAAATCATCGCATTTCTTGATTAGTTAAGTAAGATATAGAGGGTGTATAAGGAAAGTTCTATCTTCCGCTACTTTGTTCATGTGTATTAGCGGTTGAAAACCCTCATGTTGGTCAGTATCTCTTTCCATTGAACCTCTTGATGAGGTTGTGGCTTGTCAGAGAGAATGAATTAGGTAACTTTAGTCATGTGACCTTCCTTCTTTATCGTTTGATACGATTATTCCTGTTGTTCTGATATTTGAGTTCAGAATCTTTCTTCATTGGATATTGTAGTCTTCTCTTTTAAGGAAGGACAGCTATGTAGAATTCAGAGCCACATGTACATTGGGATGATAACTATCCTACGGGAATTTCGAGGATGAAATTTATTAAGGAGGGGAGATTGTAACACCCGGTTTCCTTGTCGCTTGCAAATCGCGGCCCGTATCGCGTATAAGGCTGAATTTGGCTTCGGGTAGCCAAATTGGGTTCTGTAAAGGTTGGTATGGTTTGGAAACTTCCAACAAGTCATATTAATATATTTAAGTGTGTTATAATGACCATAAGTTGTTTCGGGTGGCTCGGACGAAAATCGGCTCGAAAATCACAAGTTTCGATCCTACGCGATTGATGATTTTTGCCCAACTTTGGAAGACCATAACTTCCTCATCCGAACTCCAAATGAGTCCCCGTTTTCGGCCACGTCTTCATTTCAATGTCCTCTACAACTTTCGTGTTTTGTCCAAGACCCAGTTCCAACTCCTTGAGGCCCAAAAGTGCGTGCGAAGTCGAGCTGTTGACCAAAAACTGAAGGAGGCAGAAAGTAAGCCATGGAGTCGACTCCATGGGTAAGTGGGGAGTCGGCTACATGGTTCTGGCGAGATTTTTTATATTTCTTCATCTCATTTCTTCCTCATTTCACCCCAACCATTGGAGAGTCTTTAGAGAGAGAGAGAGGGGCGAAATTGAGGGGATGAAGAGGGATTGTTCAAGGCCTCTTTTCCTACAACAAATCCATGTCATCATCATCATCATCATCATCTTCATCATCTCCTTCACCTCCATCCACCATAGCTAGGGTTTCTTGAGCTCAAATTGGGGATTATCGCATCTACGCGATTTCGGCTCGATTCTTCCGCAATACTTCGAGGGATTGACCCTCTTAAGGTGGGAATCATAGTATTTAAACTTCTTTTCAAGTGATTACAACATATTTACACCAAATCAAACTAAACCTAGGTTTTCTACTCAAAGTTGCATATGCATGGGGCTTGGGTTAATTTCTTTGGATAATTTTGATGGATTTGAATCATATATGACATTAATAGCTATTTTATACAAAAAGCCCCAATTTCTATACTGTTTTTGGTAAGATTGGCACAAAACCCTTATGTGCGGATACGATAGTGTGCAGTATACACTACTACGCATATATAATGCGATACATGGTTTTAAAAGTGTATTTTGGACAAAGCTACATATATTAGTTGTATTGTTGTTGTGTTTTAAGTTATAAAGCATATTTATGAGATTTTCTACTTACCTAGCCAGTCCGAAAGTATGCTGGTCAACTACATAAATATGTTTTGAATGAACGGAGTCTTTAAATCATAATGGGAGGCTATTTGGGAACTTATATACATTGTTCGAGTATATTAGACTTGGCTTGGGGCCAATTGATGAAAACATATGAGAACTCCCAAACTGATGATTTTCTGATTTCCTCTATTAACTGACGGACTTGGCTTATATTGTTCAATCTCTACAACAATACCACTACAGGTTTTCAGTATGCATATTTACTCATATCATGAATGGAGATATTCATATATACAAGTTTTACGAATACATATGGAATGCATGTATATTCATATCTATATCTGTTGAATTTTGTATTCTTATGATTTCATGGATTTGATGAGTTTATTATTATTTGGATATATTATCGGATGGCCACACCGTTCGTACTAGATAGATGGTGATTACCGGTAGCGTATAGCCTTGGTGGCTACGTGAGTATTATTGTAGCGTGCGCCTTTATGGTGGCGTGAGGTAGCGTATGCTTGTGTGGCTGCGTGAGGTAGCGTATGCCTGTGTGGCTGCGTGAGGTAGCGTCTAGGTGGACCTGGTAGGTGGTCCCTGCCTTGGGCAGAAGAAACCGAGTGCCGGCTATCTCTGTACAGTAGATATATGAAAATCCTAGACGTGAGTTGATATATGTGATTGATGTGATAGATCTAGTCGCGGTGTTGTGGCATATACTGTATGATGATGTATATATATTGCTTTTCTTGTACTTTGGGTTGGGGGCATTATATATGCATTTCACAAAAGATTTTCCGTGCATTTACTGCTTCAGAAATATAGTATATATATTTACACTTGTACATACAAAATGAAATGTATTTTACACAGAGGTGATTCTTTATAGAGAAGCAGCTCATAAATTATTTTCATTATAATACATGGCATGGCATGCATGGGTTTTTAATCTATTTCCCTATACAAACTCTTATAGTTCCCACTGAGCCCGTTTGGCTCATTCCCATTTTCCAAACCAGGTTTTCCAGGTGTTCGCGGGAATGGTACGAGTACAAGTCTAGATAGCTCTGATGAACCCTGATCACTTAGTCGTTATAAAACGACTCATGTATTACTTGATTAGTTAGTATATGACTATGTATTACAGTGTTGTATTTTGATATAAAGTTTATTGAGATTGGGACCTCATTGGAGGCTTTGTATATATGACATTTTCTCAAATGTGGAGTATCTATTGAATATGGATTGTATATAAATTCTAACAGGTTTTGGTATTGCTTTATAAATAAACTCCATATGCCAAATTTTCAAAAATTACTACTTTATATAGAATTCCCTTTTTATATTAGTTATGATCTATGCCTTATTACCTGTCGTCGCGTACGACTCCGTGGCTAACCGGGTCCCAGAGGTGAAATCCTCTAAACGGGATTTCGGGGCGTCACAAAGCACTTGTGATTTTATGATATGATTTGATGGACATTTGGTCCAATTATATTATGATATGATCATGATGATTTTTTATGGGTCGGATGATGTTATATCGTGATTATGTTTGATTTATTCTCTGGGGCGGTCAGGCTCGTTCTTATTCTTATGATTATGGTTCGGCCCAGCTTCGGTATCTCTTGGGGGCAGTCAGGCCCATTGTTATTATTATTATTATTATTCGGTTCGACTTTGGTATTCTCTCGGTATAGTTGTTGACATAAGGGAGGTAACCTGCATATGCATATGCATGCATTATTTTATCGGTTGAGCTATGATTTATGATTAAATAGTTAATTACGTTTTGTACATAATATTGCCTGTTATACCCCTTACTGAGATGTGAGCTCACCCCATTTTATGTACACAAATTCAAGTATCTAGGAAACATATAAGACTGTAGAAGCGACTAGGTAAGGAACTAAGTAGAAGCCTCCGATACTGACTTATTTTTGCTGTACGTATCTGTATAAGGCAAGCCACGGCTATCCTGATTTATTGTTTACTTTGCAATACATATTGACACAGTTTGTATGTCTTTTGGATCACATGTATGTGTATGGGTGTATTTTACATTCTTGTTTGTTATTACCACCCACAGCATGAATATCATGTTTGCCTTTTGACCTATTTGGATTCACTGTTTTATTATTTATGTTAGACCTACTTTAGCTCGTTTAAGGTGGGTTAGTAAAGCTTCAGGCCTTAATTATGGGTGTTATCCTACTAATTAAGGCGGGGGTGTTACAGCTTATGCTATACAGACTTCAACAAGTCTTTATTCATATTCCTTGGTGTACATAATTTATCAATTTCATCAATATGCAATATCCATACAACAAAGAATATCTCATATGGTGGTATGGTGAGCAAATTTTCTTGAAAACCCACCTGGAAAGTACGAGAATGACCAAGTTTAGTCACGCATGTACCTATATCCTATCTCCTGAGTCTAAACTTGATATGGAATAATGGAGACTGGTACAGTTTGGTTGTGTATGCCTATGTACTTGATCCTAAAAGTCTCGATTCGATATGGATTTGTGACTGGATTTTCTTATGAATGCTGATACCTCGTGTGTGCTTGAGTTGTTTTATCCCTTGGAATAAGAGGTATATGACTGTGGTGAGACATACTTTATATATATTTTCTTTCGAAAATGGGTGGTTGTAGATGTTCATGTTCTGGGAGAAGCATTGAATATGCTTATTTGGGAATCGAATTCTCATTTTGTTAGCCGAGTAAGTTCAATTGGGAACGAGAACCCATTTAATGAACCTTGTCTCCAGTAAAGATGTGTTATGCTTCATTCCCTAAAATGATAGGAGAGAATCTTTCATAAAATTTGCAAGATTTCTCATTCATACTAGCTGCAGACTCATAGTTCCTTCGCAATAAGGAACCCATAACGAATTCTTCTGAAGCACAATTCTTTTCCATTTTTTATTAGAGGGACCTATCAGAGTAACGCAGCGAAAGCTTGCGGACTTGTCGAATTGAGGCTAGGGTGACTATTTCTTTTGTAAGCCTTTCACCTTTGTTAAGTATACTGCATTGGGACTATGCGAGTTTGATTTGTAAAGGGATTAGAAGTGAACTCCATTGGTAAATCTTGAAGGAGAGTGTTTGTTTAACAGTTGTATCTCGTGGTAAAAAAGACATGGAATCCTTAGTATAACTATATGCTCCTCTATTTCATTTCTCTTGTTTCTTCCTTAAGCGGAGCTTTGGGTACACAGTCAACTTGAATGTGATTTCATTCATTATGATAGGGGAGGTTTGTTCGAATGGCTCAATGATAGCGTAATGGTATATAAGAAGTGGCTCAATGAACTTAGTCTTTGAACTCTCCCCATGTTAGAAGATGCAGTACCTCTGGTACATGAGGTGTACCGTTGCTTGACCCTTATTGAGTTAGCCTCTATGAGATGAGAAATTTTAAGAAATTGTCCCTACCCTCTTGTGTGGACACCTAATTACAGTGAAGTGTATGCTAGTTGTAAAGCGAACTTTCACTAAAGGAGAAGTTTGGAGCAGAAAAATCATATGTTAAGTTGGAGTGAGTGTTCTAGTAAGAATTTCTCCTACCCTAATTCAAGAGTTCAGATGATGATGAGGTAAGCATTTTAAGCTTGAGACCTTCCTAGTCCCTTCTTGATTTTAGTTTGGGATTTGAAGAGGTACTCCAGATTCAAGCCTTATTGAATTCAATAATGGGCAAACCCTTTAAGGAGGGGAGACGACACTCGATTGAGGTAAGTAGACCTCATTTCTGCCGCTATTCCCTTTCAGTCATACAACTATATATATATATATTTGGGTGTGTCAAAGTTTGTTCTGGCTCGGGGGAGAACAGTTTGAATTATTCTATTGGGTATGAGTAACATCCTTTGAAGGATTATGAACTCTCCTAAGATCATGCTAGCACACTATAAGTGTATTACTTTCGCTCTTTGTATAGTGGAATCCCCAACATATTTTCCAGAGATATGTGTTTATTGCCTGTTAAGGGAGAGACAAGGTAAGATCCTATAAATTCCTTTTATTGGAAATGCTATGCATGACAGATACCTTATGAGGAAATCCTTACAGTTCGAATATGCAGTATTCATACCATGTCATTCGATTCAGTCCTGTGTATGGTGATGCTTTGCATCCTGGGTTACTAATGGAGTAACCGGGGTTACGATTGCGATATGATTGCGAGATCGTGTATACAGATGAGAAGACTTCACACCCTTTTTGGTGAGCCTATCCTCTTCACCTGAAGTTTACTTGACGTTCTTTAAAATTTCATTCTCAGTTTAGGAAATTCATCTAGGCTAAGAGGAGACGTTCAGGGCAAGGAATGCATTTGTTAGTATAGCTACCGCTTGTATTTTGAAATGACCTCCTAAGTATTTGAATTTTGTAATTATGTGAGTTATTCTAATTCATTTTGGAGATTGAACCATGCATTTCTCCTCATCTGCTTGTTCCGATTGGATGGAGTTAGAATCCAGTTAGAATTTCAATGTGGGATATGGAATTTGGTTTCCATAATCAAATGGTAACGATTTTGGTCTGGTACCTCTAAACTCTAGTAGAACTATCTTTCTACTGGTTGGATAACACCATAGTTATCTTAACCGAAATTGGGAGAAAGAGACTACACATGTACCGTGTGTACATCTAGCCATAAAGTTTCGGGACCATCAGTCATCTATGATTCTTTGGAGATGGTACTTTTTCGTGAATAATGAGACACTTAAACCCTTTTTGTATTTGAAACTTACTGTCACTTGAGAACTTATTTGAGGATTACCAACTTAATTTCTTGTTACGGAACTGCAATCACCCCGTATTACAATATGATCATCCTAAGTTTCTTGAGTTGGAAACTTCTAAAGCCATTTAGAGGCAGATTTTGAACATAGTGCCTATATTAAGTTGAAGAGCGTAGTGGTTTGACAATAGGATGGTGAAGACAAAATCATCGCATTTCTTGATTAGTTAAGTAAGATATAGAGGGTGTATAAGGAAAGTTCTATCTTCCGCTACTTTGTTCATGTGTATTAGCGGTTGAAAACCCTCATGTTGGTCAGTATCTCTTTCCATTGAACCTCTTGATGAGGTTGTGGCTTGTCAGAGAGAATGAATTAGGTAACTTTAGTCATGTGACCTTCCTTCTTTATCGTTTGATACGATTATTCCTGTTGTTCTGATATTTGAGTTCAGAATCTTTCTTCATTGGATATTGTAGTCTTCTCTTTTAAGGAAGGACAGCTATGTAGAATTCAGAGCCACATGTACATTGGGATGATAACTGTCCTACGGGAATTTCGAGGACGAAATTTATTAAGGAGGGGAGATTGTAACACCGGTTTCCTTGTCGCTTGCAAATCGCGCCCGTATCGCGTATAAGGCTGAATTTGGCTTCGGGTAGCCAAATTGGGTTCTGTAAAGGTTGGTATGGTTTGGAAACTTCCAACAAGTCATATTAATATATTTAAGTGTGTTATAATGACCATAAGTTGTTTCGGGTGGCTCGGACGAAAATCGGCTTGAAAATCACAAGTTTCGATCCTACGCGATTGATGATTTTTGCCCAACTTTGGAAGACCATAACTTCCTCATCCGAACTCCAAATGAGTCCCCGTTTTCGGCCACGTCTTCATTTCAATGCCCTCTACAACTTTCATGTTTTGTCCGAGACCTAGTTCCAACTCCTTGAGGCCCAAAAGTGCGTGCGAAGTCGAGCTGTTGACCAAAAACTGAAGGAGGCAGAAAGTAAGCCATGGAGTCGACTCCATGGGTAAGTGGGGAGTCGGCTACATGGTTCTGGCGAGATTTTTTATATTTCTTCATCTCATTTCTTCCTCATTTCACCCCAACCATTGGAGAGTCTTTAGAGAGAGAGAGAGGGGCGAAATTGAGGGGATGAAGAGGGATTGTTCAAGGCCTCTTTTCCTACAACAAATCCATGTCATCATCATCATCATCATCATCTTCATCATCTCCTTCACCTCCATCCACCATAGCTAGGGTTTCTTGAGCTCAAATTGGGGATTATCGCATCTACGCGATTTCGGCTCGATTCTTCCGCAATACTTCGAGGGATTAACCCTCTTAAGGTGGGAATCATAGTATTTAAACTTCTTTTCAAGTGATTACAACATATTTACACCAAATCAAACTAAACCTAGGTTTTCTACTCAAAGTTGCATATGCATGGGGCTTGGGTTAATTTCTTTGGATAATTTTGATGGATTTGAATCATATATGACATTAATAGCTATTTTATACAAAAAGCCCCAATTTCTATACTGTTTTTGGTAAGATTGGCACAAAACCCTTATGTGCGGATACGATAGTGTGCAGTATACACTACTACGCATATATAATGCGATACATGGTTTTAAAAGTGTATTTTGGACAAAGCTACATATATTAGTTGTATTGTTGTTGTGTTTTAAGTTATAAAGCATATTTATGAGATTTTCTACTTACCTAGCCAGTCCGTAAGTATGCTGGTCAACTACATAAATATGTTTTGAATGAACGGAGTCTTTAAATCATAATGGGAGGCTATTTGGGAACTTATATGCATTGTTCGAGTATATTAGACTTGGCTTGGGGCCAATTGATGAAAACATATGAGAACTCCCAAACTGATGATTTTCTGATTTCCTCTATTAACTGACGGACTTGGCTTATATTGTTCAATCTCTACAACAATACCACTACAGGTTTTCAGTATGCATATTTACTCATATCATGAATGGAGATATTCATATATACAAGTTTTACGAATACATATGGAATGCATGTATATTCATATCTATATCTGTTGAATTTGTATTCTTATGATTTCATGGATTTGATGAGTTTATTATTATTTGGATATATTATCGGATGGCCACACCGTTCGTACTAGATAGATGGTGATTACCGGTAGCGTATAGCCTTGGTGGCTACGTGAGTATTATTGTAGCGTGCGCCTTTATGGTGGCGTGAGGTAGCGTATGCCTGTGTGGCTGCGTGAGGTAGCGTATGCATGTGTGGCTGCGTGAGGTAGCGTCTAGGTGGACCTGGTAGGTGGTCCCTGCCTTGGGCAGAAGAAACCGAGTGCCGGCTATCTCTGTACAGTAGATATATGAAAATCCTAGACGTGAGTTGATATATGTGATTGATGTGATAGATCTAGTCGCGGTGTTGTGGCATATACTGTATGATGATGTATATATATTGCTTTTCTTGTACTTTGGGTTGGGGGCATTATATATGCATTTCACAAAAGATTTTCCGTGCATTTACTGCTTCAGAAATATAGTATATATATTTACACTTGTACATACAAAATGAAATGTATTTTACACAGAGGTGATTCTTTATAGAGAAGCAGCTCATAAATTATTTTCATTATAATACATGGCATGGCATGCATGGGTTTTTAATCTATTTCCCTATACAAACTCTTATAGTTCCCACTGAGCCCGTTTGGCTCACTCCCATTTTCCAAACCAGGTTTTCAGGTGTTCGCGGGAATGGTACGAGTACAAGTCTAGATAGCTCTGATGAACCCTGATCACTTAGTCGTTATAAAACGACTCATGTATTACTTGATTAGTTAGTATATGACTATGTATTACAGTGTTGTATTTTGATATAAAGTTTATTGAGATTGGGACCTCATTGGAGGCTTTGTATATATGACATTTTATCAAATGTGGAGTATCTATTGAATATGGATTGTATATAAATTCTAACAGGTTTTGGTATTGCTTTATAAATAAACTCCATATGCCAAATTTTCAAAAATTACTACTTTATATAGAATTCCCTTTTTATATTAGTTATGATCTATGCCTTATTACCTGTCGTCGCGTACGACTCCGTGGCTAACCGGGTCCCAGAGGTGAAATCCTCTAAACGGGATTTCGGGGCGTCACAATCTAGATCATCAATCAAGTGAAGATATGCACAAGAATGATCTCCACATGTTCTACAAGTTATCAAAACCAAGAAAGGATCAAGAACATCAAACAAGTGAAGATACGCACAAGAAAATCAAGCATCACAAAGACTCGAATTATCATTAAATTGAGTGAGTGCTTAGATTTTATGTAAAGATACTATATTGATCAAATCCCTATAGCTCAAACATATTCTTGCATCTTTTAAAGATTGATTCAAACTTGCTTGAAATTGAATTTATTTGAAAAACATCATTTTACAAAGACCGAGTTTCAAAAAAAATTCATATTAATTTTAAATGATCATATTTTAAGCTATAATAAAAATAGGCATCTTAGAAACATATCTTTGAGGTACAAAAATCATCAGAATTTTATTTGGAACTAAATTGTTAATTTGCAAAAATATTTTTTTTCATTTAAAATTCGTCCAGTTTTTGCCCAGTGTTGATCTAAGATGGAGGCCTTCCCGGACTCCGATCATTTTGAAATTTTATAGTAGTTAGACAACATCTCCTGACACTTTTGACTAAAATTTGATCATGATGCAACGGTCAAATTGGGAGAAATTAACAAAACAAATTTGAATTTTTTTTTTATCAAAACTAGTTGTTGGAACTTTGACAAATGTGCAATTTTGACCCATTAATTAATTAATCTACTACAAACGGCTACAAGCTTTTTCAAGCTATAAATATGAGTTTTAAGACTCATTTTTAACAACTTGAATGATCATACAAAACCATTTTTCATATATTCTTATTATTCAAGTATTCTAGCTAAAACATTGATCAATCTCTTCATTCTTTGAGCTTATATTCATTGATCAATATTGATATCTCTTAGTGTGAGCTTCATTTGTATTTTATCATATATAAGAGAGATATTGTACATTGGTGTTTGTCACCAAAACTCATTTTGAATCATAATTGTGAGAGGTGTATCTCATAGATTAGCAAGAGGGATTTTTTGTGAAAATATTGAAGGTGTTTTCAGTACTTGTGAGAGTGTGTGAGAAGAATACACTTATAGAGGTTTGATCTTCACCCGGAAGGAGATCGGTTATAGTAGAAATTCTCGGGGGAACTAACCGAGCGCGGAGTAGGGGGAACAAGTTGAACCTTGTGGACAAAAAATCTTCGACTTCGATCGGTTCAATCTTTCTATCTCTTGCTCTATTATATTGTGCTATTTATTCATTGTGTTTGGAATTAACTTTGTTCTAGATTGCTTGATAAATGTAGACATCAAATATTTTTAAATCATTTTTTAAAATTTCGATTAAGTTTTTAAAAACCTTATTCACCCCCCTAGTAGGGTATTTTCCGACCTACAACTTGGTATAATATAAAATAACTACTTTATGAATGAAAGTATGCAAATTTGAAGGATCCATTCTTAGAATAAAAATCGATACTCCTAATACATACAATCCTCCAACGAGGGGGGCCCAATGTAATTTTATAATTCTTATTACAAAGAGTACACAACAATCATAAAACTAAGTTCTTCGATGTTGAGGACTTTCGTGAGGTTTTTGGTGATTTAGAGGCAACTAAGACAAAGAGAGCACGCGCTAGCCCGAAGTCCCACCTGCAAAACTGTTAGAAAATGGGAGTGAGCCAAAACCGAGCTCAATAGGAACTAATATAAGTTTTTTATTAGAAAATACACATTGTAATCAAACATACGCGAGAATTGTACTAAAATATAGTTTATATATTTAATAATGAAAATAATGCAATACACCTCAACTGGCATGATAAACCTATCCACTAGGATGCCCTTCCTAGTAGTCGGAGATTACCCCGTTACGCAAGTTACTTCAACGCATCATAATCAATTGATGTGGTCATACCTGACAACATATACATAAACGACTATAGTGGACATATAACAACCCAAAATATCCCATATCGGTAGTATAATGGATAGATCCTTAGTTCATAAGTACCCACTTGGTTCCTAACTAGTAAGAGGCCTTTTGGGGGTGTCTTAGTGACTTCCGCCAAAAACAAAATCGTACGACTCTGTGCCAAAGCGGACAATATCTTCCTAAGCTCGGGACCGGGTTGTTATAGATGGTATTAGAGCGAACCCGTGACTAATACCACGCGACGTGTAGCTATTGTGGGTCGGGTCTATGCGGCTGACGGAGAATCAAAATCATTGGATGCAACTAGTTAGAGCCAAGATTGATCGTGTGAGACCTCGATCTGATGAGGCCTTTAGGGGTTTAACGGGGCGGGGGGGGGGGGAGATTATTATAACCCAAAATATCCCACATCGATAGTATAATGGGTACATCCTTGGTTCATAAGTACTCACTTGTGGGGGTGTCTTGGTGACTCCCGCCAAAAACAAAACTATGCGGCTTTGTGCCAAAGCGAACAATATCTTACAATGCTCGGGATAGGGTCATTATAGGACAACCCGCCAGGAGATAGCTTATACATTAACTATGGCCACCCTAAGGTTCATCATACCATTCCAACATTCCTTAAGTTAGGCAATGATACTAGTACGTCCTTAACTACCTCCAAGGTTCACTTATGGGAAACTTATTATCTTCTTAAGTTAACGATCATCCATCACAGGCCTTTTTATTATTGATTTTGACTTCATCATTAAGTACATTATGGAATTAAGCCACGTAATATCTTATTAACAATTAACTACATACTCTTTTGTTCAGTCTTGCCGCTTCAATTATTAATTATTTATGTGCATTATGCAATCCGGCCTTACATATCAATGTGTAATACCCCTGCCTTAATTAGTAGGATAGCACCCGTAATTAAGACCCAGAGCATTACCAACCCACCTTAGACTAGCTAAAATGGGTCTAAGATAATAATGAAATAATAAATCCAGGTGAATCACATAACATGGGACAAGAAAAATATGATACTCATGCTGTAGGTAATAATATAGAACAAGAGTGTAACACACACCTACATGTAATCCAAAAAGCATACAAACCGTGTCAACATGTATTATAAAATATACAACAACTTAGGCTAGCCGTGGCTTGCCATATACACATTTGTATAACAAAAATGAGTCGGTATCAGAGGCCACTACTTCGTTCTCAACCCAATTGCTCCCTTAGTCTTATCTGACTTCGGGGTACCTAAATTTATTAAACAAAATGGGGTGAACTCACAGCTCATTGCTGTACCCTGGGGATCTAGGGATTTTCAACCCAAGGGCACCACCGAAGCCCTATTTATTTTCACACTTCCAAGCTGTAACGACCCGGTCCCACCTCAGTACGATATTGTCCGCTCTAGGTAGCGTCCTAGCCAGGCCTCAGCCCCAGGACATCTACCCTCACGGCTTTGTTTCTGGGAGCTCACGACCAGCTTCCCAGAGGGTCACCCATCCTGGGATTTCTCTGGTCCAAGCACGCTTAATTTCGGAGTACTCATGGGATCCGAAGCCAGTGAGCCTCCCAAAAGGCCTCGTACTTAATTAGCGACCATATCTTACTTATATGGGTCTCTAAGGATCCCCCAACTTCCGATGTGGGATGCCCCCTTTGAGCTACCATTCCTCCACACAAGGGAGTACTCATCGCTCGAGCTACCATTCCTCCACACAAGGGAGTACTCATCCCTCAGGGCGTCACACAAGCCAATCAATACATATTCTCTTCATCATTGAAGGGCCTCGATAGAATCATAATCGGATCCTTCACGGGATCATATCACATCTAGAATGATACAACGATCATAAGAAGCTTTTGGCAACATAGATACGAGATGTATGCCCACATGATAAGTCATAAGAATAATCCGAACTTGCCGAAAGATCTCCAAGAATCCGGTTGACACGATAACGATGCACAATATGCATAACATGCGTTCAAATGAACATTTAAAACAACTTATGCCATATAACTACAAGTCTCTATACATGTCCCTTGATGTATTTAATTCATCAATTTTATCAATATACAACATCTATACATCCAAGGGATGTATCATGTATATCAAATATCATATATATATATATCAAGTATAATGGCATATCTTACTTCAAATAACATGCTCATGGCTTTATAAATCATAAAGCTCATCATCTTTGTCATGTAATAATTTTTGATATAAATATAAATTAAAACATGATGATTAACATAGAATACAGCCATATTATCGAATTTAAAAAAAGAATAAACCCCTACCTAAAATCACTAAGCCAAAAGGAGGAGATGAATATGAAGACCGAAACTCGGTTTGGCAAAATCCTAAAATTCCAACGTCATTGCGATCCTCACATCGCGTAGAACAATTTCTCCTAAAGCCGAATCAAATTCTAAAAGCTAAATAATAATGAAATCTAGAGAAAGAAAGAAGAAACCAGCTTTGCCATGTTTTTCTTGTTGAAAATGGTGACAAAGAAAGGCTGTGGAATCATTAAAAATTATGTAATCGACTGACCAACAGTCTCATGTTGTTGTGGTAAATTTTAATACTCGCAGGCCTACGAATCAATTTATAGTGTAGCGTGTAAGCGATGCCGATCCCACAAGGACTTAAATAATATGTTTTATTATTATCTTATTAACTTATCACTAAACTCCTAATCTAGCTAGAAAATTTTTGTAGGAATCAATCAAATAAAATAAAACAATGCAAAGCAAATAAAATAAAGCAATGGAAGTAAAATAAATAATACTAAGCTAGATAATAAAATTAATGAATTAATTGACTAGGGTTTCGAAGTCATATATTTAATATCGTCTTCCTTAGTATTCATGCGCACAAACTCTACTCTTATCTTGCACTAATTTGGTCTCTTGACTCTATTAGATGCGAAAAATAAAATCATTCAAGTGTAATTAATTTATAAAATCCAATTGTATATCCGCTTTTAACAAATCATAAGGTGAATCAAACAAAAAATAATGAGAATCCAATTTTATTTTTTTGTCAATTAAAATAGACATCCAATAGGAAGAATCGATTTTAACATTAAAGCATTAAATTGGTATAGTCAATTGGCATGAACATGTACAAGGAAATCAATTAAATATATTCATCTTAACCCTAGCACAAATTTACGCTAGTATAGAATAAAATAAATAACAAATAAGATTAAAAGAAAACTTACTTGTCATTAATCTAATTAAATAAAACATATTTCAAATCTTCAAGTCTTCAATAAAGTAAAAGAAAAATAAAAGAAAAAGAAATTGAAAAGAAAAAAAAAGCCTCGGCACTGTGCTGCTCCCTTATCATTTATAAGGTGAAGCATTTCTATTTTCATTAGGAATCTTCGGGCTAAATTGAATGGGTTATGGACTTTGGCTACATTAATAGGTAATTGGGCTTTACATCTTTAAAGGCTAGTGGGTTGCTCATTAATTAAATTTGGTGGTTGGCAATTAGGCTTGGGCCCATTAATTTGAGTGCACTTTATTGAATTTTTGCCATATGTAATTGCTAAATTTTGCGTCGTAATTTCGGATCCCAAAATGGCTGAATTTTGAAAAATCCTGAACTTGTAGATCTCGAAATGCTTTTCCAAATTAGGCTCAAGAATCACATTATTTAGAGTTGAGTAAAAAGTTATGCATCCAAAAGTATTGACTAATTTAAGGTGTCTTCACGCACTTTAGTTTCTCTATTTTTCTCAATATTCTCCAATTCTTTTCTAGCACCAAAAAAACATTAAAAATAAAAATACTAATAATATTTTACACTCTGTAAATTATAAATTTACATAATAAATTATACAAATTTCTTGGTATATCTCCTGTTGGCCCCGACAGGTGCTTATTCATCCTCAGTAGGCGCCTCTCCAACAGTGAGGCAAAATAAATCCTGAACCATCCCAAACAATTGTTTGTTTTACACAACAGGCGCCTGTTACACCCACTATAGCAAAAATTCAATCTGAAGTATACTAAAATTTTTTAACAATCATTTCCTCACTAAACACATTGAACCAAACATAATTTACATTAATACAATATAGAGTGTTACACAATGACCAATACTTTAGTTCAACATAGTCTCATAGGTTCACATCAATAACAACAATATAATATATATAATAATAACTAGTAAAGAAATAAGATAGACAAAGTGTTCAAACAAGTGAAACATGCTCCCAACAAAGGAACGTGGAGCGATTCTGAAGGTGGAGAGACCGATGCCGATTTGAGCGACTAGGAGACGACAAATCTTTGCCTTATGGCAAAAGATGATGAGGTAGATTCTAAATACAACTTTTTAGTGATTGTGATGACTTTGATAATGAAATTGTGCATGATAACTATGATGAACTTTATGAAATGTTTGAGGAGTTGCATATCAAATTTGAAGAACTTTCAAAGAAATATACAAATCTCAAGAAAGAAAACTCCATAATTTCTAACAAGTGTGAAACTCTTCAAAATGAAAATACAGATTTCAAAAATGAAATTAAAACTTTAAGAAAGGGAAAGGAAAAAGAAATTCCAAGCACAATTGTGTTAGAAAATAATAAGTTGAAAGATCAAGTGGAAGACTTGATTAATAGTCTAACCAAGTTCACCAATGGAAGGGATAACTTGGATAAACTATTAGGCATGCAAAGGTGTGTCTTTGACAAAGATGGTTTGGGATATAACCAAATTAATAATAAAAAGGATTACAAAATTTTCTTTAAAACATACACACCTCATGATCCTACTTATCTTTACTCATACTGTGGTAGGAATACTCATGATGTGCACTCTTGTTTCTACAAGAATGAAGGCTTTTATAAAGGAAAACTTTCTTGAGTTCTAAAAGGAATGTAATATCCCACATCAGAAAGTGGGAAAAACTTGAAGTGCTATATATGTACATACAAGGGGTTCCCTCTAGTGAGAGGCCTTTTGGGGGTTGCCATGGTTGCACCTGCGAAGAACAAAACCGTGCGGGAAAGGGCTACCCATTTGTAGCTGGAGTGGAGCCATCCAAAGTGGACAATATCTTGCTAGGGTCGGGGCTTGGGTTGTTACAATTGGTATTAGAGTGGACCCCCACAGAGTACGTTGTGCTAACGAGGGTGTCGTTCCCTATTGGGGAAGATGTAATGTCCCACATTGGAAAGTGGGGGAAACTTGAAGTGTTATATATGTACACCTAAAGGGTTCTCACTAGTGAGAGGCCTTTGAAGGGTTGCCATGGTTGCACCTGCCAAGAACAAAACCGAGAGGGAAAGGGCTACCTTATTGTAGCTGGAGTCGAGCCATCCAAAGCATACAATATCTTGCTAGGGTTGGGGCTCAGGTTGTTACAATTGCTTTCAAAGAGAACCCCACAAAGTACGTTATGCCGACAAGGTCATTGGTCCCCATGGGGGGAGGATGTAATGTCCCACATCGAAAAGTGGGAGAAAATTGAAGTGCTATATAGTGGCACACGGGACCTACTCCGCTTGTCGGAAAAACTCATCGAACCAAGAACACATAGTCCTATGAGAAGGCAAGATACAAAGAGTGGGCTCTCCTTTGTGGGCAACCACAACCATAAGCGGTGTCACTTACTTCATTTTCCCGTACATGGTTTAGGGACTTTCACCTAAGGGCGGCAATAGGCGGCCTGTCTTCGAGTCACGCAGGAGCTACCCGGTGCTCGATCCATCATATCCAGCCCATATGTATGATCGCGTCAATAACAAAATATGCAACACATCCATTCATTCTCACAATGAATATCATCATTAATCAAACAACCCATCACACATATAGCAATCCTCACAATTTTGTATACAATATCGTACCATTGCCCATGACTCATAATCATTAGTAATATCATCGTTCATCGAGTTATTTATCCAAGGCCTAACCGCCTTGTAGTTATCCTCTACAACGTTAGTATCATTCTAAATAAGCCTTCCATTAGTAATCAATTATATACCACTATAATACTATGGTTTTCTTACGTCTCATCACCATTCCATCCTATGTGTATCATGTCTACTTATAAGGTTGTCGGCCACTTACATTCAAAGGCGTGTCTTATATTCATACATAAAGTCCTACATGTGTTTTCTACACTCATACGTGGTCATACCCAAGCCAGAACTATTAATTAATAATCCCACGATAGTGTTCATAAGCCTTTAGGCTCAAATGTTAACATACGTTGTCCGCCTAGGTGGATTTTGGTATATAACATGATGGAAAAGTCTAATACTTGAACTTAATGGCATAAGTACACTTATTTACCATTTATATCACATAATCGACCCCAATCTAAGCACCAATCCCGAAATCCCCTTAAGCCTAGTCCATACTCTTAGCTACAATGTGAGTATGATGTGTAAGTGATAGAATAAAGCTCATAGCAAGGTAATAAGTGATATTACATGATATATAAGTAATAATCTACCCATCTGCATCACCGATTGAGCCTTTGGATGAGGGATGAGGGATGAGAGAAGGTGAAAAACGATGAATAGTGAAGGAGGAGGTGATTTGAGGCTTAAATATTGGATGAGGGATGAGAGATGTGTAGAATCTCTTGTCTCTCTCACTAGAGCTCCCTCAAGTCTCTCTTTCACTCCCTTGATGATTGAAATTGGGGGTGTTTATGTTAAAGTGATATACTAAAAGCCATGATTTTATTATTATTGGTTTTGATATGTTATATATATACTCGATTTTGCTATTTAAATGAGAATCTTTATGGGCAATGGTTGCATTATATTTATCTATTTAAATATTGTGCATGTGTGTCTTTTATTCTATATAGTAAATGATTTGGTGTGTAGAGTATAGCTTACACACAAAGGATCGTATCATCGGTTCTTATGGGATATAAGTTTATTGGTTCACGGTCTTAGATGGAATTGGACAACTATCGGTAGGATTGTAGCACAAGTTTTAGTAATTTATCTTGACTACAAGAAACAGTACAGTTTTAACTCGTTGTGCTAGTACACTTTGTGTGTATTGAACAGGACCAGTTTAGGTTAATTGTTTTTATACTGACTATATAAAATAATTTAAAATCCCATGGTTATTATGATTACTTATGCTCTTAATCTTGAAATAATTAATAGCCATATATATGTAATGCTTGTTGTTTTGACTCATTAAGAGTGAGATTCATTTATGGATCAATAATCTTCGTGAATTGGATGGTGACACTATATGGATGATGAATATTAATTATTGACGGAATCCACGTCCCGGTATAGGGATTGATGAAATCCCGTTGAGAAGCTTATAAGTTTTGATCATGTCAAACCATGTAGGTGGATTATGTTAATCCGACATGTCAAATAAGTTAAATGGTATGCTCAAGGATTAAGAAGTCATTTAAATATAATTGTCAGTAATTTAATTTAAATGACGGTTATCTGAAATCTTAACGTGGGGAGAATAATAAGTATTTAATAACAAAGAGCTCGAAATATAATTTTTGAGATAAGGACGGGAGTGCAATTATAATTCTTTAGTGGTGTGAATTATAATTTATGGAAAGAATCAATTCTTAATCACATTAGGATTCCAGTTTTCCATAGGAAGCCCTAACATTTATTTCTCCTTAGGGTCCATATCGTAGTCTTATATATATGCCAGCCTTGCCTCTTCTCTCGACACAATAATTCTCATGAATTTAGGGTTTGTGCTGTAAAAAGTAGAGAATGAGATCTTGGTGATACCGTAGCCCACACTCGGTACAGGATTGCACGGCGAAAGGAATATGAAAGAAGATCTTGAGGTTCTATCGAGCCCGTGTTCTCAATTCGTCTCCACCAACCCCTGCTCGTGCTGAGACGAGATCAAACCAGAGAGATCTCGAAGGTAAAATCCGATTCCGCACTAGGGTTTTACATAAAAAAATTTGTTCGGTCTATACGCAATATTAAACGATTCTGGAACTAAGTTTCCATCAGTTTAAATGCAGAAAAATTGGTTAAATATGCTCAAAACCGACATTTAGGTGAACCAATCATGGCCTTCCATGATCGATCATGAACTAAAAAAATGTCCAAAAAAGGGTCCATGACCGATCATGGTGGTCACTACACCAATAATTGCCTTTTTAAGCCTAAAATGGACCTCGAAATGGTTAAATCACGACTCGGCCCAAACACGAAAATTGTAAAGGGGAAAGAATTGAAGACGTGACGACAAACAGGGAGTCATTTGGATATCGGATAAAGAAGTTATAGCCTCTCAAAGTTAGCCAAAAATCGACGAATCACTAAAAGTCAAAATACGCGATTTATATCTCGGTTTCAATCCAAACCACTCTAATAACGAAATGATTGCTCCCTCAAACTTAATATATGTGAAATTTCATGCTAGAAGTATTGAGTCAAGTATGAAGGGCTCAGAACCCAATGTTCCCGTTCTAACAGAGATTAAGCCTTAACCGGGCTTAAGAGAAAGTCAATGCCGGAAAAAGGAATCGGGGTATTACAATCTCCCCTCCTTAAGAAATTTTGTTCTTGAAATTTAAATAGAGATAGGTATGGATCAATAAATACAAAAGATTTCCAAAATTGCACCCGATCTCCCCTCCTTAAGAGACTCACCACAGTTAAGCACGAGTTAAAATCGAATTAAAAAAAACGAACAAATAGAACAATCCTAGGGAATGTCAAGAAAATGGAACAACAAGGCTAGAACTTCTAATGTGCCATCGCAAGAATGATTCTATTCCTTCATGTGACATCCATAGAGAAGCACGGAATAAATCCTCAAGGCTAGGATACTATCGCATGGCCTGAAACTTTGAGTAGGCTCAATCATAATACTAGGCCAATGATGACCTCCACAACTAAAGTCGACAATGAAACAACTTGCCACACCGTGTGAACTAGCGACTGACAAGCTCTAGATGAGCTAGAAGATATGAAACTCAATCTCAAACTTCGAAATATAAGAGCTAACACATGACATTAAGAATACAGGGATTACAATTACTGACGGGCACCGATACAATCCTATGCATATTGAGATACTAAACCAAAGTCAATACCGTTCTTAAGGCGCACTCACAATTGAAGAATCATATCAATGGGGAAGGTCACACATTTTAACACTTAATATACCTCTGTTTGAGTATATTTGTAATACCCCGTAAAATAATTAGTGTAAATTAGACACATATTAATATCGATTAAGTGAAATTTTTGAAGAGTTTAGAAATCTTGGTTGAGCATGGACCAAATTATAAAGTTATAAAAGTTCAGGGTTAAAATAATAAAGTCATGAAACTTCAGGAAGAAATGTCGTAATTATGCAAAAGTTAGAATTTTCATTTGTTAACATCACCGACCTAGCCTTGCCTTAAATCTAAGTTTTCCATTTTCTTCCTTTCATTTACTGTGGCCGAGAGACTGAGAGAAAATTAATAATAGGTGCAAAGCTTACTCCTTATAAATTGGTCGTCAAAACTCCGCCGAATCGAGTCGAACCTTAAGTAAAAGTTTCTCTATACGTCGAGAGCTATGCAACGGTATAATAATTTTAGAGTTGTGCTGGTCGAGGTTCAGGTATCAACTCAAATTTTATTCTTTGGGGCTAAATATTTTGAGGTAGGGGTTTAATTATTTTTAAAATCCGATAATATGATTTTATTTTATATAAATCATCATATATTAATTGTATTTATTTTAAAAATTATTATACGATAAGGATGATGATGTTTTATGATTTATAAAGCCATATGTCTGTGATTTGAAGCAAAATATGCCATTATACTTGATATATATGTGTTATATGACATACATGAGATATCCCTTAGATGTATAGATGTTGTATATTTATGAAATTAATTAATTGATAAATTATATACTTCAAAGGAAATGTATAGAGATTTGTTATAGTTAAATGGTATAAATTGTTTCAAATGTTCATTTGTTAGCATGTTATGCATATTGTGCACCATTATTATGTCAATTGGATTCTTGGAGATCTTTCGGCAAGTTCGGACTATTCTTATGGCCTATCTTGTTGGTATATATCTTGTATCTATGGTGCCGAAAGCTTCTTATATCTGTTGTATCATTTTGGGACGTGATATGGTCCCGTGATGGATCCGATTATGGTTGTTGTTGTGGCCCATCGATGATGAAGGGAATATGTATTGACTAGTACTTTCCTGTGTGAAAATAAATAGGGCTCGATGCCCTTAGGTTGAGAATTCCTAAACTCCCGGGGGATAACAATGAGGTTGGCTGTCTAGAGCCAGTGGTGAATAGCCTGAAAATCTAGACCTCGGCAAAGCACTTGTGATTCTGTGATATAATATAGATGGACATGTGGTCCAATTCTATTATGATATGATGATGATCCTTTATGGTCCGGATGATGTTATATCATGATTATGTTCGATTTATTCTTTGGGGTGGTCAGGCCCGTTCTTATTCTTATGGTTATGATTCGGCCCAACTTCGGTATCTCTTGGGGGTGGTCAGGCCCTTTTTTATTATTATTATTATTATGACTCGGTTCGGCCTCGGTGTTCCCTCGGTATAATGGTTGACACAACGGAGGTAACCTGCATATGTACATGCATGCATTATTTTATCAGTTGAGCCATGATTTATGATTACATAGTTAATTACATTTTATACGTAATATTGCCTATTATATCCCCCTACTGAGCTGTTCTCTCACCCTGTTTTAAGTAAATAAATTTAGGTATCCAAGAGACGGGTACGACATAAGAAGCGACTAGGTCGGGAACGAAGTAGAGGAACTCTGATAGCGACTCATTTTTGTTGTATAGGTGTGTATATGGCAAGCCACGGCTAGCCTGAGTTGTTGTTTACTTTGTGAAACATGTTGACATGGTGTGTACGCCTCTCGGATTCCATGTATGTGTATAGATGTATATTATACTCATGTTTTATATTATCGCCCACAGCATGAGTATCAGGGTTGTTTATTCCAGACTATATGATTTTCTTGAATTTATTGTTTCATTATTTATTTTAGACCTACTTTAGCTCGTCTAAGGTCGGTTAGTAACGCCCCAGGTCTTAATTACAGGTGTTATCCTACTAATTAAGGCGGGGGTGATACTAGGGGTGTGCACAGTCCGGTTGACCAGACCGTTGACCATTGGACCAAACTGGACCAAGCACTTTAGTCTTAAGAATTTTGGGACCGGACTGGACCGGAGCGAATTACTAGTTAAGACCGGACTGGACCGGACCAATTAAAACGGTCTGATTTCGGTTGGTTGAACCGATCTGGGCTTTTTTAATGGGCCAATTTAATTTGGGCTTTTTATCTATTTTCACACTTATTCAGCCCATTTTTCATAACATATTTATATATATGTGAAGCCCATTTTAATAGACCAATGCTTTCTATACATTCAAATAAAAATACATAGGCCCAAATTTCAAAAGTCTTGATACTAAAATATATAGGCCCAAAATATAACAAACTCATGTATAGTTCGGTCCGGTCCGGTTTTTGGGCATTTTTTTTGAGTTAGACCGTAGACCAAACCGAATAGTAACGGTCCAAGATTTTTCAGACCAGACCAGACCGTTGTATTTATAAAACTCAAAATAAAACTTTATATTTCATTTCGGTCTGGTCAGTCCATTCGATTCGGATCGGTTAAGGCACACCCCTAGGTGTTACAATATTAAATAGATTAAAATACACCATAACTTGGGCTAGTCGTGGCTTTCCATATGAACATATACACAACAAAATAAGTTCGTATAAGAGGTTTTATTTCGTTCCCGATCTCGTCACTTTCTCAATCTTATATGTCTCCTAGATACCTGAATTATTACATAAAAATAGGGTGAGTTCACAGCTTAGTAGGCGGAATATACAGGAGATATCATGTTCAAAACATAATAGAAGTTTAATAACAGTTCAAACTGCAATCAACAGATTGTGACGCCCCGAAATCCCGTTTAAAGGTTTGTACCTCCGGGACCCGGTTAGCCACGGAGTCGTACGCGACGACGGGTGATCAGGTGTAAAACTTAGAATTCTATACCACAAACATGCTCAAGTAATAAAATCATATTAAAAAAAATTCTGGCATGTGGAGTTTAGTCATATAGTAAACCAAAACCTGTCGAACAGTATACAAGTTTAACTTAAAAGTCACATCTCCACATATCAAGATTTTTGTCAAAATATATACAAAATCCCAATACAAGGTAACTCCTCTAACGAGATTTCAATCTTATAAATCTACCATACACATATGGCTTAGGAGTTTAACACTATACAATACGAATACATAAACAAGGAAAACACAAGTCGTTTCCCAATAACTTTGGTGACCAGAGTCCATCAGAGCTATCTAGACTTGTACTCTACCGTTCCCACGAATACCTGCAATACTGGTTTGGAAAATGGGAGTGAGCCAAACGGGCTCAGTGGGAACTATAAGTGTTGTATAGGAAAATAGGTTAGAAACTATGCATGCCATGCTATGCATTATATTAAAAATAGTTTATGTGCTGCTTCTCTATAAGGAATCACCTCTGAGTAAAATACATTTCTTTTTGTATATACAATTGTAAATCTATATATATATTATAGTTTTGAAGCAGCCAATGCACGGAAAACCTTTCGTGAGATGCATATAAATAATGTCCCCAACCCAAAGTACAAGAAAAACAATGTACGTATACATATACATCATCGTACAATATATGCCACAACACCGCGGCTAGATCTATCACATCAATCACATATATCACACTCACGTCTAGGATTTTCATACATCTACTGTGCACAGAGATAGCCGGCAACTCGGTTTCTTCTGCCCAAGGCAGGGACCACTTACCAGGTCCACCTAGACGCTACCTCACGCAGCCACACAGGCGCACGCTACCTCACGCAGCCACACAGGCGCACGCTACCTCACGCTTCCATAAAGGCACACGCTATAATAATCCTCACGTAACCACCAAGGCTATACGCTACAGGTAATAACCATCTATCTAGTATGAACGGTGTGGCCATCCGATAGTCAATACCAAATAATAATAAATACATCAAATCAATAAAATCATAAGAATATAAGATCCAACATGTACAGATATGTAAATACATATATTTCACGTATATTCGTATAACTCGTATATATATATATATCCATCCAGGTCATGGGTACTTATATACTTTGTAAAACACGTAGTGGTATTGTTGTTGAGATTGAACAAGATCCGCCAAGTCGGTCAGTTAATAAAGGAAACCAGAAAATCATTAGTTTGGGAGGTTTCACATGTTTCCATCAATTTGGCCCCAAGCCAAGTCTAACACAATCAAACAATGTATACGAGTTCCCAATTAGCCTCCCAATATGATTTAAAAACTTTATTTACTCAAAGCATATATGTGTATTTGACCAGCATACTTACGGACTGGCTAAGTAAGTAGAAAATCTTATAAATATAGTTTATAGCTTAAAACACAACAACAATACCACCAACATATGTAACTTTGTCCAAAATATACTTTTAAAATCATGTATCGCGTCGTAATTATGAGTATCATATCATATAGTTCATAACCAAATCCGTATATCGGGGTTTTATGCCAAAATATCCGAAAACAACATAGAAATTGGGGATTATCATAAAATCCATAATATATAATCATATTAAGTATAAATCAAACAATATATCAAGAAGAATTATTCCCAAAACCCCATGAACATGCTTATGTAGAAAAAGCCCAAGGTTTTGTTGATTTGGGGTAAATATGTTGTAATAACTTTGAAAACAAGCTTTAATAATATTGTTCCCACCTTAAGAGGGTCACAATCCCTCAAAGTATTGCGGAAGAATCGAGCCGAAACCGCGTAGATGCGAAAATCCCCAATTTGAGCTCAAAAACCCTAGCCATGGCAATTCAAGGAGGAAGAAGATGAAATTGATGATGAAGATGATGATGATGGCATGGATTTGTTGTTGGATAAGAGGTCTTGAATGATCCCTCTTAAGCCCCTCAAATTCGCCCCCCTTTCTATCTCTAAAGGCTCTCTAATGGTGGGGATGAAATGAGGAAGAAAGGAGATGAAGAAATATAAAAAATCTTGCCAGAACCATGTAGTCGACGCCCCACTTATCCATGGAGTCGACTCAATGGCTTGTTTTCTGCCTCCTTCAGCTTTTAGTCAACATCTCGACTTCTCATGCACTTTTGGGCATCAAGGAGTTGGAATTGGGTCTCGGCCAAAACACAAAAGTTGTAGAGGACATTGATATGAAGACGTGGGAAAAAATGGGGACTCATTTGGAGTTCGGATGAAGAAGTTATGGTCTTCCAAAGTCAGGTAAAAATCATTAATCGCGTAGGATTGAAACTTGTGATTTTCGAGTTGATTTCCGTCCGAGCCACCCGAAACAACTTATGGTCATTATAACACACTTAAATATATTAATATGACTTGTTGGATCTTTCCAAACCATGCCAACCTTTTCAGAACCCAATTTGGCCATTCGGAGCCCGATTCTCCTTCTACGCAACTTAGGCCGTGATTTGTGAGAGATGATTAAACGGGATGTTACACAGATCAACATAGAAATCATCAGTTTATAAACCAATGCATGCATGTGCATATGAAGGTTACCTCCCGTGTGTCAACCATTATACCATATCGCCAGGAGAATGCCAAGGCCGAACCGAATCATAAGCATAAAAATAAGAATGGGCCTGACCGTTCCACGTTATCATCCAAACGAAATAACAATAGAACACCTTTCGACCTAGGGAAGATAATCATCACATCATAATAGAATTGGACAACAAAACCATCAATTTTATATCAATATAACACAAGTACATTTATGTTATATAGATTTTTGGGCTACCCACTGCTGGCTTTAGACCGCTGACGGTTTAGTACCCTTCGGAGGTTTAGGGATTTTAACCTAAAGGGCACCAAGCCCCACCTGTTTTCACACCGGCAAGCACCAAACAATACACATTCCCTTCATCGTTGAAGGGTTATAATATATTCATAATCGGATCCACCATGGGATCATATAACTTCTCAGAATGTTACAACGAACATAAGAAGCTTTGGTTTCACAAATAAGAGATATATATCCACATAATATGCCATAAGAACATTCTGTGCTTGCCGAGAGATTTTTAAGATTCCGGTTGACACAGTAGCGATGCACAAAATGCATAACATAATAATAAATGAACATTTGAAACAACTTATGTAATACCCCGTAATGTAATTAGTGTAAATTAGACACATATTAACCCCGAAAAAGTAAAAATTTTGAAGAGTTTAGGAATTTTTGTTGATCATGGACCAAGTTGTAAAACTTCATAAGTTTAGTATGGACTAAAATGTAAAGGTGCAAAAATTTAGTGTTAAAATAATAAAGTTATAAAACTTCAGAGTGAAATGTCGTAATCAAGCAAAAGTTAGATTTTTTTTAAAACAACCGACTTCCATTGTCTTCCTTTGTCCGCTCTGGGTACTTTCTTCATTTTTTCTGGGAGCTCACGACCAGCTTCCCAGGGGGTTCCCTGGATTTCTGGTCCAAGCACGCTTAACTTCGGAGTTCTCATGGAATCCGAAGCCAGTGAGACCCAAAAGGCCTCGTACTTAATTAGACCATATCTTACTTATATGAAGGATCCCCCAACTTCCGATGCCCCCTTTGAGCTAGATACATCACTCGAGCTACCATTCCTCCACACAAGGGAGTTTCACTTCACATCCATTACTTTCTTCATTGTAGCCAAGAGATAGATAGATAGAGAGAGATAATAGATACAAAGTTTACTTTTTATAAATTGGTCATCTAAACTCGCTGAATCGAGTCGGACCTTAAGAAAAAATTGTTCTCTACTTCGAGGGCTACACAAGGGTATAAGAATATTAGAGTTATGCTGGTTGGAGTTCGGGTTATCATCTCAAATTTATTCTTTGGGGCTAAATATTTTGAAGTAGGGGATTAATTATTTTAAAAAACTTGATAATATGATTTTATTCTATATAAATCATTATATTTTAACTGTCTTTGTTTTAAGAATTATTACATGATGATAATTATGATGTTTTATGATTTATAAAGCCGTGAGCATGTGATTTGAAATAAGATATGCTATTATACTTGATATATATATATGTTATTTGATATACATGAGGTATCCCTTGGAATGTATAGATGTTGTATATTGATGAAATTGATTAATTTATGAATTATATACATCAAGGGACATCTATAGAGATTTGTTGTAGTTATATGGCATAAGTTGTTTCAAATATCATTTGTTAGCATGTTATGCATACTGTGCATTGTTATTGTGTCAACCGAATTCTTAGAGAATTTTCGGCAAGCTTGGACTATTCTTATGGCCTATTGATGTGAACTGCGATCGTATTCTATCCAAGCAAGATGGATCCGCAACCCTTAACATATGAAGTCGCAAGAACCTTGGAATCACGTGAAGTTAATGGAGGTGGAACCTCGACCCAATCCCGAAAACGAGAAAGAACCTTGGTATAGTCGAAGACAAACAATCAATCGATGGGTTAATTGATTGCTAAGTCGAAGAACAACAAGAACCCTAATTCTAGTTGTTCGAGACGTTCTTAGAACGCAAGAGGTGAAAACACTCGAAATTTTATTAATCAAAGGCTGCCCAACACAATAATGTTATCTCCTTTAAATAGGAGAAAAAGTAATAAACCTAGCCTAATCCCAATTTCGAAAATAAACAAAATAAAGAGAAAATAATAGTTTCCCACAAACTTTAGGCCTAAACAAAACTAAAACATAAATTAAACTTAAAATAAATAAAGCCTAGCCCAGCCCATTTATCAAATACACGTTTTAATCTCTTGGGCTGCTAATTGAACAAGCAATGTCTTCCATTCTTGGGCCCGAGCTCCCTCAATGCTCCTCCATGCTTCAGCTTTGCTCATCATCGCTTGGACCATGGCCATAAGTGTTTCCTTGATCTTCTTGGCTCTAGCTCGAGTGATTGGACCACTTAGAACTTGGATGGGGTTTGCATAGTCTTCACTCCATGATTTAGCTCTAGTGCTATCCTTAGACTCATCACCTATCATGTGGGCATATATCTAGTATTTATGGTACCAGAAGCTACTTATGTATGTTGTGTCATTTTTGGACGTGATATGATCCCATGACGGATTCGATTATGATTTTTATTTTGGCTCTTCGATGATGAAGGAAATATGTATTGATTGGTGCTTGCTGGTGTGAAAATAAGTAGGGCTCGGTGCCCTTGGATTAAAAATTCTTAAACCCCTAGAGGACGACAATGAGGTCGGCTGTCTAAAGCTAGGGTTGAGTAGCTCAAAAATTTAGACCTCGGCAAAGCATGTAACACCCGGTTTCCTTGTCGCTTGCAAATCGCGGCCCGTATCGCGTATAAGGCTGAATTTGGCTTCGGGTAGCCAAATTGGGTTCTGTAAAGGTTGGTATGGTTTGGAAACTTCCAACAAGTTATATTAATATATTTAAGTGTGTTATAATGACCATAAGTTGTTTCGGGTGGCTCGGACGAAAATCGGCTCGAAAATCACAAGTTTCGATCCTACGCGATTGATGATTTTTGCCCAACTTTGGAAGACCATAACTTCCTCATCCGAACTCCAAATGAGTCCCCGTTTTCGGACACGTCTTCATTTCAATGCCCTCTACAACTTTCGTGTTTTGGCCGAGACCCAGTTCCAACTCCTTGAGGCCCAAAAGTGCGTACGAAGTCGAGCTGTTGACCAAAAACTGAAGGAGGCAGAAAGTAAGCCATGGAGTCGACTCCATGGGTAAGTGGGGAGTCGGCTACATGGTTCTGGCGAGATTTTTTATATTTCTTCATCTCATTTCTTCCTCATTTCACCCCAACCATTGGAGAGTCTTTAGAGAGAGAGAGAGGGGCGAAATTGAGGGGATGAAGAGGGATTGTTCAAGGCCTCTTTTCCTACAACAAATCCATGTCATCATCATCATCTTCATCATCATCTTCATCATCTCCTTCACCTCCATCCACCATAGCTAGGGTTTCTTGAGCTCAAATTGGGGATTATCGCATCTACGCGATTTCGGCTCGATTCTTCCGCAATACTTCGAGGGATTGACCCTCTTAAGGTGGGAATCATAGTATTTAAACTTCTTTTCAAGTGATTACAACATATTTACACCAAATCAAACTAAACCTAGGTTTTCTACTCAAAGTTGCATATGCATGGGGCTTGGGTTAATTTCTTTGGATAATTTTGATGGATTTGAATCATATATGACATTAATAGCTATTTTATACAAAAAGCCCCAATTTCTATACTGTTTTTGGTAAGATTGGCACAAAACCCTTATGTGCGGATACGATAGTGTGCAGTATACACTACTACGCATATATATAATGCGATACATGGTTTTAAAAGTGTATTTTGGACAAAGCTACATATATTAGTTGTATTGTTGTTGTGTTTTAAGTTATAAAGCATATTTATGAGATTTTCTACTTACCTAGCCAGTCCGTAAGTATGCTGGTCAACTACATAAATATGTTTTGAATGAACGGAGTCTTTAAATCATAATGGGAGGCTATTTGGGAACTTATATACATTGTTCGAGTATATTAGACTTGGCTTGGGGCCAATTGATGAAAACATATGAGAACTCCCAAACTGATGATTTTCTGATTTCCTCTATTAACTGACGGACTTGGCTTATATTGTTCAATCTCTACAACAATACCACTACAGGTTTTCAGTATGCATATTTACTCATATCATGAATGGAGATATTCATATATACAAGTTTTACGAATACATATGGAATGCATGTATATTCATATCTATATCTGTTGAATTCTGTATTCTTATGATTTCATGGATTTGATGAGTTTATTATTATTTGGATATATTATCGGATGGCCACACCGTTCGTACTAGATAGATGGTGATTACCGGTAGCGTATAGCCTTGGTGGCTACGTGAGTATTATTGTAGCGTGCGCCTTTATGGTGGCGTGAGGTAGCGTATGCATGTGTGGCTGCGTGAGGTAGCGTATGCATGTGTGGCTGCGTGAGGTAGCGTCTAGGTGGACCTGGTAGGTGGTCCCTGCCTTGGGCAGAAGAAACCGAGTGCCGGCTATCTCTGTACAGTAGATATATGAAAATCCTAGACGTGAGTTGATATATGTGATTGATGTGATAGATCTAGTCGCGGTGTTGTGGCATATAATGTATGATGATGTATATATATTGCTTTTCTTGTACTTTGGGTTGGGGGCATTATATATGCATTTCACAAAAGATTTTCCGTGCATTGGCTGCTTCAGAAATATAGTATATATATTTACACTTGTACATACAAAATGAAATGTATTTTACACAGAGGTGATTCTTTATAGAGAAGCAGCTCATAAACTATTTTCATTATAATACATGGCATGGCATGCATGGGTTTTTAATCTATTTCCCTATACAAACTCTTATAGTTCCCACTGAGCCCGTTTGGCTCACTCCCATTTTCCAAACCAGGTTTTGCAGGTGTTCGCGGGAATGGTACGAGTACAAGTCTAGATAGCTCTGATGAACCCTGATCACTTAGTCGTTATAAAACGACTCATGTATTACTTGATTAGTTAGTATATGACTATGTATTACAGTGTTGTATTTTGATATAAAGTTTATTGAGATTGGGACCTCATTGGAGGCTTTGTATATATGACATTTTCTCAAATGTGGAGTATCTATTGAATATGGATTGTATATAAATTCTAACAGGTTTTGGTATTGCTTTATAAATAAACTCCATATGCCAAATTTTCAAAAATTACTACTTTATATAGAATTCCCTTTTTATATTAGTTATGATCTATGCCTTATTACCTGTCGTCGCGTACGACTCCGTGGCTAACCGGGTCCCAGAGGTGAAATCCTCTAAACGGGATTTCGGGGCGTCACAAAGCACTTGTGATTTTATGATATGATTTGATGGACATTTGGTCCAATTATATTATGATATGATCATGATGATTTTTTATGGGTCGGATGATGTTATATCGTGATTATGTTTGATTTATTCTCTGGGGCGGTCAGGCTCGTTCTTATTCTTATGATTATGGTTCGGCCCAGCTTCGGTATCTCTTGGGGGCAGTCAGGCCCATTGTTATTATTATTATTATTATTCGGTTCGACTTTGGTATTCTCTCGGTATAGTTGTTAACATAAGGGAGGTAACCTGCATATGCATATGCATGCATTATTTTATCGGTTGAGCTATGATTTATGATTAAATAGTTAATTACGTTTTGTACATAATATTGCCTGTTATACCCCTTACTGAGATGTGAGCTCACCCCATTTTATGTACACAAATTCAAGTATCTAGGAAACATATAAGACTGTAGAAGCGACTAGGTAAGGAACTAAGTAGAAGCCTCCGATACTGACTTATTTTTGCTGTACGTATCTGTATAAGGCAAGCCACGGCTATCCTGATTTATTGTTTACTTTGCAATACATATTGACACAGTTTGTATGTCTTTTGGATCACATGTATGTGTATGGGTGTATTTTACATTCTTGTTTGTTATTACCACCCACAGCATGAATATCATGTTTGCCTTTTGACCTATTTGGATTCACTGTTTTATTATTTATGTTAGACCTACTTTAGCTCGTTTAAGGGTTAGTAAAGCTTCAGGCCTTAATTATGGGTGTTATCCTACTAATTAAGGCGGGGGTGTTACAGCTTATGCTATACAGACTTCAACAAGTCTTTATTCATATTCCTTGGTGTACATAATTTATCAATTTCATCAATATACAATATCCATACAACAAAGAATATCTCATATGAATCAAACAACACATATGTATCAAGTGTAAATGACATATTATGCTTCAAATTACTTGTTCATGGCTTTATAATTCACAAAACATTGTTTCCTTCATCATGTTATAATTCTTGAAACAAATATTATTTAAACATGATGATTATTGTACAATAAAACCGTATAAGCAGGTTTTAAGAATAATTAAACCCCTACCTCAGCTCAATAAACCAAAGAGGAAAGAAGAAGATGAAGACTGAAATCCCGTTTGGTGAAATCCCAATAGGTGCCTGTTCAGCCAACCATAGACGCCTATTTACCCTCAACAGGCACCCTCCAATATCAAGGCAATTTCTAATCCAAGACCATCCCAAATAGTCGCATGTCTCCCACAACAAGCGCCTGTTACATCCAAAACTGCAAAAATGTTAACTGAAGCATACCAAGATCATTTATCAACCATTTTATACTAAACACACCGAATAAAATATAATTCACATTAATACAAACATAGGGCATTACATTGTGGGTGGGAACAATGGATCAAGGAAGAAGAAGAAGAAGGCCTCCAGTTCTATATCCTCCTTCCATATCTTCTCCGACATATATATATCCATATAAATCATCTCTCTACCTCTTAGGGTTTTAGGAGCCTCCATATTATTATTTTTAAATAATTCCATCGCATCCTTATATATTGATAAACACCAAAAAATATAATATTTTATACCCCAAAAAGCTTTTTGGTAGTCCATTATTATTGCCTAAACTATCCTAATATCATATTTTGTATGCTTTATAAGTGAAAAAAAGCACAATTTTGTACCAAATTTAACTAACAATGTAACAAAGATGTGTCGAAAAGCAATGAAAATTGTTCTAGTGGTTAGAAAGCTGGAAATTGAGGATTAATCACATTCTAAGAGGTGTGGAAATCTAAATCCAAGAAGAAGCGCACTATGATCATAACTTTGTGCTTGAAAATCAAAATTTTGCGTGCTATATATGGTTGAAAATAAGACTCAAAGGGTTACAACTTTCGTGTTTTGACAATCCTCAGATTCTTGCATCTTGATGGTGAAAAATTGCCTTAAACTAACTACCAAAGCACAATCACGAAAATGAAAGCAAGTGTTTAATAGTAATTAATTCCTCTAAATAATTCAAATTGCATTCCAATTGAAATATCTCTTATTTTATAAAGAGTCATTATTTGTAGAGTCGAAATTGACGTATATACGATTTTTCGTGTTATGTTACAAATACATGTTAAAGAAAATTTAATCACTGATAATTTAATTATATTCAACATTTTATATTTTCTTGTACCTGACTTATGTCTATTAGTCTTAGTTGGGTTATAAATAATCTATTGATAATATTTACAGGCAAGACTAAACGTATAAGTCTAATCAAGAGGGTATTACAATCTTGACTTATAAATATCTTGGACACGGATTCCTTCAAAATATAACACTTTATATATATGTATGTATATATATTGTCAACGCCCAATTTACTAGGCTTGTTAAAACAAATATGTCTCTAATCCATACACAAGTCAAAGTGTCAACCGTATAAATATATTAGTATTCAATATTCATCCGGATTAAGAGTATATACATTATCTTGCAAAACTATGAACTTGTATAGTCTTAAAGTCAGTGACGAGACTTGAATTTCACATTTGGTCAGGTTTAATATATTCTTATTGTACTAGTATGTTATTCCCGAATCATTAGACATATTCACATGGTCAAGACAAAACCACTAAATCGTACTTATATAAATTCCGATGGTTTGCCAAATCCACCTCGGTTGTGAACATTTCAATTATACAAGAACTGGGAATTCTGATCATCTAAAAGTAAGTCTAACTCTACTCACCAAAAACCCTATTATGTATAATTGCCAACAAATAATTTATATTACTCAAAAATAATATAAACCTCTCCACTCTTGGATTCTCATTTAATAGGTCATTGCGATTTAAACAAATTAAACATTTAAACTAACACACCATTGGAACATGGTTTTTGGTGTACAACTGTAACACCCCGTATTTCATTTTCGAGTTAATCCTTCCATTAAGCCCGGTTAAGGCATAATCTCCGTTAAGGGGTGAATTTTTGTTTTGAACCCTTCTTAGTTGATTCAACACTTCTAGCATACCATATTATGTATATTAAGTTTGTGGGAATAATCGTTTCACAATTCGGATGGTCCGAATTGATATCGGCTCGTAAATGGTGAGTTTTGGTCCAACACAATTCTTTGTTTTAATCCAACTTTGAGCTATCATAACTCTTCCATCTCTTATTCGATTTAAATTCCATTCACATACACATCTTGGTTTTGATGTATTCTACAACTTTCATGTTTTGACCAAAATCCAATTTGTACTCCTTGTTGGTCAAATCAGCTTATGAAGTTAGCCAATAGCTAAATCTAGTTGTTCGGTAACACTATGGCAGAGGGCTGTCTTTTATGGATTCTTGGGAATGATTCGTCCATAATTTGAGGAAACTTCCTTAAGGTAAGTTGTAGATCTTCGAATTATCTTTCTGTCGATATGTGGATCATCCAAA
Source organism: Lonicera japonica (assembly GCA_021464415.1). Classification (NCBI taxonomy): domain Eukaryota; kingdom Viridiplantae; phylum Streptophyta; class Magnoliopsida; order Dipsacales; family Caprifoliaceae; genus Lonicera; species Lonicera japonica. The sequence goes on from CM038464.1 coordinate 77,317,931, forward strand.
TCAAAATTCGGAGCAGGGAGTTATGACCAAAATACGAGCAATGCACTTTTTTGCCAGTAGTAAGATCGATCTTACTCATCAGATTTTGTTAAGAAATCGGACCAATGCACTTTTTCCTGACTAGGATCAATCTTACTCATTAGTATAGACCTATATTGACTACTTTTGACCCGTTTTTCTCACACTTTATGAACCCAAACCACCCAACTTTGAGCATAAAACATTCATACACCCATGGAGGGTTCTAAAGAACTCTAGAGAGAGAAAGAGGGAGATTCCTACACATCTCTCACTCCTCATCCAAGATTCAATCATCAAATCACACAAAACCCACTTCTAAATCACTATTCATCATCTTCTTCTTCATTCTTCCACCATTGGAGCTTGAGCTCGGGCTAGGGTTTCGAAATTGGGCTTTTACGCATCATTACCTTCGAGATACGGCTTCTCTAAGGTGGGAACACTAATACTAAACTTGTTTTCTAAACTATTTTGTGATGCATTAGAGTTTTCTACCAAAAATGGGGATTTTTCATACAAACCTTATGTTTGTAATATACATGTAGGATTGGGTTGGTGTAAGGTTCAATTAGTGATGCATATAAATATATTATCACTTATAAATCATGTATCATCAATTCTCACCATGCTATGAGCTTAGTATTTGCATTTATACATTATACCCACTTTGTAATTAAATATGTGAACTAGGCTTGAAGGGATTTCGGGATTTATGGATAATTAGTGGTTGGCTATGGGTATTAAGCTCTAGATATATACATTTATGCTACTTAAAAGGCATATGGACCTTCTTCATCTTTAGGAATTGTACAAAAAGCCTCCATATTCATAAACTACCTAGTTAATTCTTGGTATGTTAATAACATATGTGTTTAATGGATAACTTATTATCATATAGTATGGGAATTGAATCCTATAGGTGTTGTTAATATGAATTGGTGGGTTCTAGGATTTCTCTTAGTAATGATTGGAGGGATATCAATTTTTTGTAAGCTTGTCGGTTAGGTGGGAATTATGCAAATTGATGCTTGGGTGCACAAATAACATTAGGACCTCGATAAGATTCTTGCGGCCTTAGTCTTATATACATGACACATAAAGAGTTATATAGTACCAATAATGTAGTAATTTGCTATAAAGTGGGAATAATAACACAATGATAAATTTGCGGATATAAAGCGTAATGAAGATGCTTGTGTTGATGATAAATGAATAGTGGGCTATGATGGATTGTATTTATGTGACGCCCTGAGTGATGAGTACTCCCTTGTGTGGAGGAATGGTAGCTCGAGCGATGAGTACTCCCTTGTGTGGAGGAATGGTAGCTCAAAGGGGACATCCCACACCGGAAGTTGGGGGATCCTTGGAGACCCATATAAGTAAGATATGGTCGCTAATTAAGTACGAGGCCTTTTGGGTAGCTCACTGGCTTCGGATCCCATGAGAACTCCGAAGTTAAGCGTGCTTGGACCAGAGAAATCCAGGGATGGGTGACCCCCTGGGAAGCTGGTCGTGAGCTCCCAGAAACAAAGCCGTGAGGGTAGATGTCCTGGGGCTGAGGCCTGTCTAGGACGCTACCCAGAGCGGACAATATCGTACTGAGGTGCGACCGGGTCGTTACAAATGGTATCAGAGCGGACCCCACAGAGTACGGTGTGTCGACGAGGACGTCGATTCCTTTGGGGGGAAGGATGTGACGCCCTGAGTGATGAGTACTCCCTTGTGTGGAGGAATGATAGCTCGAGCGATGAGTACTCCCTTGTGTGGAGGAATGGTAGCTCAAAGGGGGCATCCCACACCGGAAGTTGGGGGATCCTTGGAGACCCATATAAGTAAGATATGGTCGCTAATTAAGTACGAGGCCTTTTGGGTAGCTCACTGGCTTCGGATCCCATGAGAACTCCGAAGTTAAGCGTGCTTGGACCAGAGAAATCCAGGGATGGGTGACCCCCTGGGAAGCTGGTCGTGAGCTCCCAGAAACAAAGCCGTGAGGGTAGATGTCCTGGGGCTGAGGCCTGTCTAGGACGCTACCCAGAGCGGACAATATCGTACTGAGGTGCGACCGGGTCGTTACAAATGTAACACCCGGTTTCCTTATCGCTTGCAAATCGCGGCCCATATCGCGTATAAGGCTGAATTTGGCTCCGGGTAGCCAAATTGGGTTCTGTAAAGGTTGGTATGGTTTGAAAACTTCCAAAAAGTCATATTAATATATTCAAGTGTGTTATAATGACCATAAGTTGTTTTGGGTGGCTCGGACGAAAATCGACTCGAAAATCACAAGTTTCGATCCTATGCGATAAGTTATTTTTACCCAACTTTGGATGACCATAACTTCCTCATCCGAACTCCAAATGAGTCCCCGTTTTCGGCCACGTATTCATTTCAATTCCCTCTACAACTTTCGTGTTTTGGCCGAGACCCAATTCAAACTCCTTGATGCCCAAAAGTGCGTGCGAAGTCGAGCTGTGACCAAAAACTGAAGGAGGCAGAAATTAACCCATGGAGTCGACTCCATGGGTAAGTGGGGAGTCGGCTACATGGTTCTGGCGAGATTTTTTATATTTCTTCATCTCATTTCTTCCTCATTTCACCCCAACCATTGGAGAGTCTTTAGAGAGAGAGAGGGGCGAATTTGAGGGGATGAAGAGGGATTGTTAAAGGCCTCTTATCCTACAACAAATCCATGTCATCATCATCATCTCCATCATCATCTTCATCTTCTCCTTCACCTCCATCCACCATAGCTAGGGTTTTGAGCTCAAATTGGGGATTTTCGCATCTACGCGATTTCGGCTCGATTCTTCCGCAATACTTCGAGGGCTTGACCCTCTTAAGGTGGGAATAATAGTATTTTAACAATTTTTCCTACGATTACAACTTATTCATCTCAAATCGATCCAAACCTACGGTTTCTACTCAAAGTTGCATATGCATGGGGCTTGGGTTAATTTCTTTGGATATTTTTGATAGATTTGCTTCATATATGATACCAATAACGATTTTATACAAAAAGCCCCAATTATAAATGATTTATGAGAAAGTTTGGTATATGACCTTCAAGTACGTATACGATTATATACGCTAAGCTTTGATACGCTTATGTATGATGTCATATATGGGATTTAAACTATATTTTTGACAAAGTTACATATATTAGTGGTATTGTTGTTATGTTTAAGTTATAAAACTACGTTTATGAGATTTTCTACTTACCTAGCCAGTCCGTAAGTATGCTGGTCAAATATACAAATATGTTTTGAATAAATGAGGTCTTTAAATCATAATGGGAGGCTATTTGGGAACTTATATACATTGTTTGAGTATATAGACTTGGCTTGGGGCCAATTGATGAAAACATATGAAACCTCCCAAACTAAGGATTTTCATGGTTTCTTTTCTTAACCGACGGACTTGGCGGATCTTGTTAAATCTCAACAATACCACTACATGTCTTACACTATGGATATATACATATATACAAGTTTTACGACTACATATGGAATACTTGCATATTCATATCTATATATGTTGGATTATATATTCTTGTGATTTCATTGATTTGATGAGATGATTTCTGTGATTTGATATCGGATGGCCACACCGTTCGTACTAGATAGATGGTGATTACCGGTAGCGTATAGCCTTGGTGGCTACGTGAGTATTATTGTAGCGTGCGCCTTTATGGCGGCGTGAGGTAGCGTATGCCTTTGTGGCTGCGTGAGGTAGCGTATGCCTGTGTGGCTGCGTGAGGTAGCGTCTAGGTGGACCTGGTAGGTGGTCCCTGCCTTGGGCAGAAGAAACCGAGTGCCGGCTATCTCTGTACAGTAAATATATGAAAATCCTAGACGTGAGTTTGATATATGTGATTGATGTGATAGATCTAGTCGCGGTGTTGTGGCATATACTGTACGATGACGTATATGTATACTTACATTGCTTTTCTCGTACTTTGGGTTGGGGACATCATACATATATTTGACGAAAGGTTTTCTATACATTGGCTGCTTCTAAATTGTATTATATACATATATGTGTTTACATTCGTATACATACATTTCTACCCAGATATGGTTTATTATAGAGAAGCAGCATATAAATTACTTTCATTATAATACATGGCATGGCATGCATGATTCCTAACTTATTTTCTTATACAACCCTTATAGTTCCCACTGAGCCCGTTTGGCTCACTCCCATTTTCCAAACCAGTGTTGCAGGTGTTCGTGGGAATGGTACGAGTGCAAGTCTAGATAGCTCTGATGGACTTTGGTCACCTAAGTCGTTGGGAAACGACTTGTGTACTAATTCTTTAGTTAATAAACTGGATATGTATATTGTATTGTTATGTATTTATATTGATGTCAAGTTATTATGAGATTGAGACCTCAATAGAGGCACTGCTGTGTACCAGGGGTGAAATTTTTATATGATAAGGAATTGATAGATGTGGAGATATTATTTTAGCTAAACTTGTGTTGGTTTGACAGGAAATGGTTTTATTGAAAGTACAAACTCCACATGCCAAAATTTTCCAAAATGTATGGTTTTAATCGATATCTCAACTATATAAATTCTAAGTTTTACACCTGATCACCCGTCGTCGCGTACGACTCCGTGGCTAACCGGGTCCCGGAGGTGAAATCCTCTAAACGGGATTTTGGGGCGTCACAATTTATATATCTAATATGCCATATATGTGATGATGATGATTATATTCATTGTAAATGGATGTGATATGTATTTGTTACCGCGATCACACATATGGGCTGGATTATTGGACCGAGCACTGGGTAGCTCCCGTGTGGCTTGAAGATGGGCCGCCTATTACCGCCCCTGGATGAAATTCCTTAAACCGTGCATGAAAAAATGAAGGAGATAACTCCACATGTGGTTGAGTTGTCCGCAAAGGAGAGCCCACTCTATGCATCTTGCTTTTCGGCTGACTTGGAGTCCCCGGGCTATAGAGTTTTCGCAACAGCGGAGTAGATCCCGTGTGCCACTACTATCCAATTGGTGAGTTTCTCGGATAGTAGTTGGACTACTAATGGACACCACCCTGCTAGGAGGTTTCCTAGTGTAGTTCTTTCCAAAGTGTCGACGTGGCTTGTATAAGTGTTTTCCTCGTTACCTATTTGGAGTGTCATCCCTAGGAAAGTGTCCTACATGGGTTATCTCCGAATGACTTACTTGGAGAACCAAGTCCCTGGGCTACTCCTCACTTGGAAGAGACATGGACAAGAGATTTGGACCCTTCGAGATCCGTTGTTCTGGGTCTAGGCTACCGCGGGGTGAAACTGAGGCATTATGCTAGAGATATGATACGAATGATGTATTATGGTGTATGTTGTTGTCATTGTAGGTCGGAAAATACCCTAGAGGGGGGTGAATAGGGTTTTTAAAACTAAATGCGGAATTTAAAAATCTTTTCAAAAAGTTTAAGTAAAACAATTTACTTAACAAATATATATCAAGGAATGTAAGCAATAACAAAACAATCAATAATAAAGAGATTGAGTTGGAAAGATTAAACCAATCGAAATCCAAGATTTTTTGTCCACACGGTTCGGCTTGTTCCCCCTATTCCACGCTCGGTTAGTTCCCCGAGAACTTCCACTAAAATCGATCTCCTTCCGGGTGAAGATCAAACCACTACAAGTGTATTATTCTCACACACTCTACAAGTATTGCTACACCACAATACTATCACAAGATACCCTCTTGCTAACCTATGAGATACACCTCTCACAAATATGATTTAAATAAGTTTTTGGTGGCTAACACCAATGTACAATATCTCTCTTGTGTATAACAAAATACAAATGAATCTCACACTAAGAGATATCAAAATTGATCAAAGTATATAGCTTAAAAATGAAAGATTGATCAATTAAATGAATTGAATACTTGAATAACTTTGTATATATGTAAAATGAGTTTGTAGAATGATTCAAGTGTGTTAAAACATGTCTAGGACCTCATATTTATAGCTTACAAAACCATATGGCCGTTGGGGATGATTAAGAGAGGTTTTGGCTCCAAGGTGTACATTTTCAAACTTTCCAACAGCTAGTTTTGACAAAACAATTCAATATTGTTTTGTTAATTTCTCTCAATTAGATCGTTGGATCATGCTCAAATTTTAGTAAAAATTGTCAGGAGATGTTGTCTAACTACTGTAAAAATTTCAAAATGATCGGAGTTCGGGAAGGCATCCATTTTACCATTAGATCAAAACTGGGCAAAAATTGAGCGAATTTTAAACGAAAAATAAAAATATTTTTCCAATTTAATAATTTAGTTCCAAATAAAATTCTAATGATTTTTGAACCTCAAATATATGTTTCTAAGATACCCATTTTTATTATAGCTTAAAATATGATCATTTAAAATTAATATGAATTTATTTTGAAACTCGATTTTTGTAAAATGATGTTTTTCAAATAAATTCAATTTCAAGCTAGTTTGAATCAATCTTTAAAAGATGCATAAATATGTTTGAGCTATAGGAATTTGATCAATAAAGTATCTTTACATAAAATCTAAGCACTCACTCCATTTAATGATAATTCGAGTCTTCGTGATGCTTGATTTTCTTGTGCATATCTTTACTTGTTTGATGTTCTTGATCCTTTCTTGGTTTTGATTCTTTGTGAAGCACATGGAGATCATTTGAGTTCATTTCTTGTGAGTGAAAGCATTTGTGGAGCTTTGTGTGAGAGTTTGATTATATCGGTTTGACGTCACACTTGGTTGAAAAAGATATCGGCTAATGGCTATCATCATTGGAACAACCGAGTTAAATAACACTATATTAACTTATTGTAATTATCAAAATAAGATTAATTGACTTTAAGGTCAACAATCATCATCATCATCATCATCATCATTATCATCATCATCATCATCATCATCATTATTATTATTATTATCATCATCATCATCATCATCATCATCATTATTATTATTATTATTATTATTGTTGTTGTTGTTGTTGTTGTTGTATCATATCTAGGTTATACATATATAATGCCTCGGATGTGAGTATGATGTTGCGGACAATTACTTGTATAGATAATAATACATATAGGAAAACAATGGCTATTCATAATACACTAACGTACAAAGTGGAAAGTTACAATAACTAACGGCCCTTAGATAAGATAAACGAGCGTGAGAATACGCATCGATTGTTTAGAGAGTTGCCTTGATCATAATGAACATAAACTACTAATAATTAAAATGATTGTAATAACCCTAGCCTTATTTTGCTTTTAAAACTCTCACCTTATTTTGTGTAGTTGACAATTGTATATAGGCTAGCGTTCTTGTGATGTAATTTACCTACTTGTAGTTTCAAGACTTGGGCATGTTGTTATAGTGTAATTAAGTTTGAATGATCAATCGTTTCATTATTCGGGTGGTCCAAATTGAAAACAAGATCTTAAACGCATGTTTTAATTCTACGCGATTTACTAAATTTTGGCCAACTTTGAGAGGTCATAACTTCTTCATTCGATGTCCAAATGACTCCCTTTGCGGCCAAATCTTCCTCTCATTCCCCTCTACAAGTTTTGTGTTTGGCCCGAGTCAAGATTCGAACATTTTGAGGCTCATTCTAGGCTCTTAAGGTGACAGTTTGTTGCAGCAGTTACCATGATTGATCATGGGCAAACCAGAGCACTCCAAAACACTTCATGATTGATCATGGGGGACAATGATCAATCATGGGGGACAATGATCAATCATGGGGGACCATGATTGATCATGGTAAGCCTGTAGGTCGATTTTGACCACTTTTGACCCGAAAACTCACGTTTTTAACCCCCTTCCTCCTCCACTTTCGACCAAAACTATCCAAGGGCGAGTGAGGGATTTGAGAGCAACCTAGGAGGGAGTTCCTTGGAGCTTGGAAGACCTCCAATCCGTTGAGCCACGCTTTGGTTTCCAAATCATCTTCTTCTCCTTCATCTTCAACCTTCCACACCTCCATTAAAGCTCGGCGGAGCTTTAGGGTTTCAATCTCTTGAGGTGAAGATATCGTCACACCATTAATTTCAGAATTAAAGCTTCGTAGAGGTGGAAATCTAGTATCAAAACTATTTTTCTAACTCGTTATGGTTTGATTCTCATCATACCGCCTATTTGTTCAAAAACCCTAAGTTATCTACACATGTTTTGGGTGTATGTTGAGATTATAATGTAGTGTTTAAATTAATGATTCTAATAGCTTATATATTTCTTAAATAGCATGATTCAACTATAAATTCTTATCAAATACTTGCCTTTCACTAAAACCCAACTTGGACAAGATTGTATACTGATGATTCTTGCTACGCATAATTATACAAACTGATAATGGTCCAAGTGGATGGATTTCTTCATGAAATACTTATTAAACGATTTGTTCTACTTATAGAGATGGTTTATACTAAAATTCTCATTTTGAATACATTACGAGTTTTATGTGTGACGATTGGCTTGCCTAAAGGTTTATTGCTAGCGCTAGTCCATGATATGTCACAAGTTCGTCTCTAACGATTGAGACTTTAAGTTGGGACAGAGAGCCCCTGGGTGCAAGACTCAAAACCGTGCACGAAAAATAACGGGAGGCCCTGCTGCCGCTTAGTTGAAAGGCCACAAAATGCAGACCTGGTTGTATGCTTGGATAGACGCGGTTATCGTTGAAATTTGTGCTTTGAGAGTTTTGGGGTGAAGCTCGTATCAGTCGTATTACAAGGTTGTTGGTATAAGCTACTTACATATGTGTGTATATATAACGGGAAAAGAAGGTTTTACCACTTTTTCCAATTTTAATTTATTATATGATTCCCACTGAGTCAGTTTGACTCACTCCTACTATTTTCTATATAGGTGCTTCTACAGGTTCGTCAGGAAAGGGGAAGAGGAAGGACGACGCTTCTTAGACTGCCTCTGTAACACCCGGTTTCTTTATCGCTTGCGAATCACGGCCTAAGTCGCGTATAAGGCAGAATCGCGCTCCGGATGGCTAAATTGGGTTCTGGAAAGGTTGGAATGGTTTGGAAACCTCCAACAAGTCATATTAACTTATTTAAGTGCGTTATAATGACCCTAAGTCATTTCGGGTGGTTCGGAAGGAAATCGGTTCGAAAATCACAAGTTTGGAACCTACGCGATAAATTATTTTTACCCGACTTTGGATGACCATAACTTCCTCATCCGAACTCCAAATGAGTCCCCGTTTTCGGCCATGTCTTCATTTTAATTCCCTCTACAACTTTCGTGTTTTGGCCGAGACCCAATTCTCACTCCTCGATGGCCAAAATTGGGCGTGAAGTTGAGACTTTGACCAAACAGCAAAACTGTGTGCTATGAATAGTGGTAGTCGACTACATGAGTTTTGATGTAGTCGACTACATCGATCTGGGCGAGTTTTTAAGCTTATTTCCTCCCTTTTCCTTCTCATTTTCACCCAACCAATTGGAGAGCTTTTAGAGAGAGATTGAGGGCGATTTTCAGGGAAATCTCGCGATCTTCTAAGGTGCTTCGTTCCGCATCAAAACAACACCATCATCATCTTCTCCATCATCATCTTCACCACATTCTCCATCCAAATCCACCATAGCTAGGGTTTTGAAAAGAAATTGGGGATTTTCGCTTTTACGCGGTTCTGGCTCGATTCTTCTGCAATACTTCGAGGGATTGACCCTCCTAAGGTGGGAACAATAGTATTTAAACTCCTTTTCGACTTATTATAACATATTCACACCAAATCAATCCGAACCTAGGGTTTTTACTCAAAGTTTCATGTTCATGGGGGTTTGGGCTAATTTCTCTTGATTCTTTGTTTGATTTGAACTTAATACATATATAAAAAGCGGATTTTATGATAAGCCCTAATTTCTATATTGTTTTTGGTAAGATTTGCACAAAACCCTTATGTACGGATACGATAGGGTACTGTGTACTCTAATACACATACATACACTGCTATACTTGGTCTCAAAAGTAGGCTACGGCCTTGATTACTCTTATTGGTGATATTGTTGTTGTACTTTGACTGTTGGTTTATATATTATGAGTTTTGTTACTTATTTGGCCAGTCCGTAACTGTGCTGGGCATGATTATAACCCTTTTAAATATAATTAAAGCATTATGGTGTAAAGGGGAGGTCTATATAGATTGCATATACTATGAGAACTACATTATATTTAGCTTTGGTGCCACGTTGACTGAACGCATATAATGCCTCCCAAATTCATGATCTTTTAACTGAGCTATTAGTTGACGGACCTGGCAAGCCTAGCTCAAGTACAACAGCAATACCACTATATGTTATACAATATGCATATGTACATATATCATGAATAGATATATATATATATATATATACGAGCTATACAAATACATATGGAATGTATGTATATTCATACCTACATCAGTTGGATTCTATATTATTATGATTTCATTGATTTGATGCATTTATGATTATTTGGTATTGATTGGCGGATGGCCACACCATTCGTACTAGATAGATGGTGATTACCGGTAGCGTATAGCCTTGGTGGCTACGTGAGTATTATTGTAGCGTGCGCCTTTATGGCGGCGTGAGGTAGCGTATGCCTGTGTGGCTGCGTGAGGTAGCGTCTAGGTGGACCTGGTAGGTGGTCCCTGCCTTGGGCAGAAGAAACCGAGTTGCCGGCTATCTCTGTGCACAGTAGATTTATGAAAATCCTAGACGTGAGTTTGATATATGTGATTGATGTGATAGATCTAGTCGCGGTGTTGTGGCATATACTGTACGATGACGTATATGTATACTTACATTGCTTTTCTCGTACTTTGGGTTGGGGACATCATACATATATTTCACGAAAGGTTTTCTGTGCATTGGCTGCTTCTTAATTGTATTATATACATATATGTGTTTACAGTTATATATACACGTTTCTATCCAGAGATGGTTTATTACAGAGAAGCAGCACATAAACTATTTTCATTATAATACATGGCATGGCATGCATGATTTCCAACTTATTTTCTTGTACAACCCTTATAGTTCCCACTGAGCCCGTTTGGCTCACTCCTATTTTCCAAACTAGGTTTTGCAGGTATTACCCGGGGAATGGTGCGCCATCGAGTCTAGATAGCTCTGAAGATTGGATTACCAAAGTCGTGGGAAACGACTTGTGTATTCTTTGTTTAAGTATTCATATTTTATCGTTTTAAACTCTTAAGCCATATATGTAAAGTATTTGTATGAGATTGGAACCCTATTAAAGGGATCACTTTGTAATGTACTGTGTCTTTTATTTAACAAGTTGTTGACAGATGTGGAGATATTATTTTAAGTTAAACGTATGCTATTTGACAGGAAATGGTTTTATTAATAATACAAACTCCACATGCCAGAATTTCTTTTAAAATGATTTTATTACGTGAGCCTGTTTGTGATGTAAAATTCTAAGTTTGACACCTGATCACCCGTCGTCGCGTACGACTCCGTGGCTAACCGAGTCCCGGAGGTACAAACCTCTAAACGGGGTTTCGGGGCGTCACAAGTTGGTATCAGAGCTATAGGTTTGATGTTTTCTTCAGGGGATTAATGGGTAGATCCGAGATTAAAGGTGCGTGTAGTTATGGTATTCCTCGGAAGATTGATATACATTTTCATGCGATAGGATTCTACTGTTAGGATATTTGGAAAATGGGAGAATTGTGAAAGGAGATGTGGCTTGTCTTGGCTATGTCCATTCACAAAGTTCTTGATTAATTCTTTCGGCCTCTTTCGTAAATTATCTATGTCAATGGCTCATATATCATCTGTTTCACATATACGATTTGTGATCTGGATTAGTTCTGCCATTAAGTGAGCAAAAGGCGACTGATGGATTATGTTATAGTCATCCGCCGGCCAACGGTTGACTATCTGATAAACCACCAGTCCACTACTGCTGACTGAGGGTAGAACGTGGCATACTCGCAGGAGAGTGGCTGCTAAAGTCCTATTCCTCGTGTTTACCCCATTGCTTCTTCTTTGATTTTCTAGAGGGGTGAACTTAGTACGTGGATGATCGTTCCTCTATATCTGTACGGCCGCGTTCGGACTTGTAAGTCTAGTTACGAGAGAGGGAATCTGTGGATCATGTTCAGATTGACTACATTATTACGAGTAGACTTTTACCCTGTTCTAGACATCATTTGGCTTACGAGATCTCTTTGGCAGAATGATTATTTTATGGTGGTATGGTGATCAAATTTTCTTGAAAAACCACATGGAATATATGAGAATGACCAAGTTTAGTCACGCATGTACTTATATCCTATCTCCTGAGTCTAAACTTGATATGGAATAATGGAGGCTGGTACAGTTTGGTTGTGTATGCCTATGTACCTTATCTTAAGAGTCTTGATTCGATATGGATGTATGAATGGATTTTCTTATGGACGCCGATGCCTCGTTTGTGCCTGGGGTGTGCTATTCCTTGGAATAAAAAGGCGTACGACCAAAGTAAGACTTACTTTATATATATTCTCTTTCAAGAATGGTTGGTTGTAGGTGTTCCTGTCTGGGGAAAAGCATTGAATATGCCTATTTTAGAATCGAATTCTCATTTTGTTTGTCATGTGAGTACAATTGGGAACGAGAACCAGTTTAGCAAACCTTGTCTTCAGTAAAGATGTGCTATGCCTTGTTCCTTAAAGTGATAATAGAAAATCTTTCATGATATCCGCTTGGCACCTCACCCTTACTAGCTGCGAACTCATCCTTCTTTCGCTATAAGGAACCCACAATGAATTCGTCTGATGGATAATTCTATTCCATCTTTTTTTGGGGGGACCTACCAGAGTAACGCAGCGAAAGCTTGCGAACTTGTTAAATCGAGGTTAAGATGACTATTCTTTTTGTAAGCCTCTTACCTTTGCTAAGTATACTGCATTGGGACTTTGAGAATTTGGTTTGTAAAGGGACTAAAAGTGAACCCCCTTGGTAAATCTTGAAGGAGAGTGTTTGTTTAACGGTTATATCTCGTGGCAAAAGAGAATCCTTAGTAGAACTTAATACTCTTCTATTTCATTTTCCTTGTTATTCTGAAGTGGAGCTTTGGGTACACATTCAAGTTGAATATGACTTCATTTATTCTGATAGAGGAGATTGGTTAAAATTACTCAATAATAGCTTGATGAAGTATCAATTGTGGCTTAGTGAACTAAGGATTTGAACTCTCCTCATAGTAGAAAGGTGTAGCACCTCTGAGACATGAGGTGTACCATTGCTTGACCCTTATTGGGTTAGCCTCGACGAGATGAGCACTTTCGAGAAATCGTTTCCATCCTCCCACGTAGACATCTAGCTAGAGTGATGGGCATGCTAGTCGTAAAGAGAGTTTTCGCTAAAAGGGAAGTCTGGAGCAGAAAATCATATCTTAAATTCGGAGTGAGTGTCGTGGTAAAAATTTCTCCTACCCCATTTCAAGAGTACAGGTGATGATGAGGTAAGCATTTCAAACTTGAGATCCTCCTATTCCACTCTTGATCCAAGCATAGGACTTGAAGTAGTACTCTAGATTCAAGCCTTATTAAATCCAATTACGGGCAAACCCTTTAAGGAGGGGAGACGACACTCGATTGAGGTAAGTTGACCTCATTTCTGCCGCTATTCCCTTCCGTCTTACAACTATATATATATTTAGGTGTGTAAAGCTTGTTCTGGCTCGGGGGAGAACAGTTTGAATTATTCTATTGGGTATGAGTTACATCATTTAAAGGAGTATGAACTCTCCTAAGATCATGCTAGCATATTATACGTGTATCACTTTTGCTCTTTGTATAGTGGAATCTCCAACAGATTTTCCAGAGACATGTGTTTATTGCCTGTTAAGGGAGAGACAAGGTAATATCCTATAAATTTCTGTGATTGGAAATGCTATGCATGACAGATGCATTACTGGGAAATTCTTACAGTTCGAATATGTATTATTCATACCACGTCATTCAATTCAGGCCTGTGTATGGCGATGCTTTGCATCTGGGTTACTAGTAGAGTAACCGGGGTTATGATTGTAAAATGATTGCGAGATCGTGTATACAGATGAGAAGACTTCACACCCTTTTGGTGAGCCTATCCTCTTTGCTTGAAATTTATGCGACGTTCATTAAAATTTCATTCTCAGTTCAGGAAATTCATCTAGGCTAAGATGAGACATTCAGGGCTAGGAATGCACTTGTTAGTATAACTACCACTTGTATTTTGAAACGACCTCCTAAGAATTTGAATTCTGAATTTTGTGGGTATTCAGATTCATCTTTTGGAAATCGATCCATGCATTTCTCCTCGTCTGCTTGTTCTAATTGGGTGGAATTGGAATTCAGTTCAAAATTTCAAGTAGAGTATGAAATTTGATTTCCATACTCAAATGTTAATGATTTTGGTCCGGTGCCTCTAACCTTGTGTGGAGCTATGTGTTTACGGGCTAGATAACACTACGGTTATCACAACCGAATTGAGAGTTGTTTTTATTTAACTTTTGGGAGATTGGCTTATACTCTTTCCTCCCAATTATACGGAAATTAGATTCAGGCTATCGATATACCGTAAAGTAGACCTGACACTTCATTTTGGACCCATCAGTCACTCTATGATTCCTTAGAGATGATACCTTTTTGGGAGTAATGAGACACTGACAACCCTTCCGTGTTGGAAACTTACTGTCACTTGAGAGCTTATTTGAGGATTACCAACTTAATCTCTTGTAACGAAATTGTAATCACCCCGTATTGTAATATGACCATCATAAGTTTCCTGAGCTAGAAACTTCTAAAGCCATTAAGAGGCGAATCTTGAGCAAAGTGCCTATATTGGGTTGAAGAACATGGTGGTTTGACACTGAGTTGGTGAAGACAAGATTGAGGCATTGCACGATAAGTTAGATAAGAGATATGGTGTATAAGGAAAGATCTATCTTCGGCTACTTTGTTCATGTGTATTAGCGATTAAAAACCCTCATGTTTGGTCAGTATCTCCTTCCATTGAAACTCTTATAGAGGTTGTGGCTTATTAAAGACTTGGATAGCTTTAGTCATGCGGTCTCTTTTCACTATCATTTGATAAGATTATTCTTGTTGTTTTGATCTTTGAGTTCAGAATCTTTCCTCATTGACTATTGTAGTCTTCTCTTTTAAGGAAGGGCAACTGTGTAAAAATTTAGACTACTTGTGCTTTGGGTTGGTAAGCTATCCTACGGGAATTTCGAGGACGAAATTTATTAAGGAGGGGAGATTGTAACACCCGGTTTCTTTATCGCTTGCGAATCACGGCCTAAGTCGCGTATAAGGCAGAATCGCGCTCCGGATGGCTAAATTGGGTTCTGGAAAGGTTGGAATGGTTTGGAAACCTCCAACAAGTCATATTAACTTATTTAAGTGCGTTATAATGACCCTAAGTCATTTCGGGTGGTCCGGAAGGAAATCGGTTCGAAAATCACAAGTTTGGAACCTACGCGATAAATTATTTTTACCCGACTTTGGATGACCATAACTTCCTCATCCGAACTCCAAATGAGTCCCCGTTTTCTGCCATGTCTTCATTTTAATTCCCTCTACAACTTTCGTGTTTTGGCCGAGACCCAATTCTCACTTCTCGATGGCCAAAATTGGGCGTGAAGTTGAGACTTTGACCAAACAGCAAAACTGTGTGCTGTGAATAGTGGTAGTCGACTACATGAGTTTTGATGTAGTCGACTACATTGATCTGGGCGAGTTTTTAAGCTTATTTCCTCCCTTTTCCTTCTCATTTTCACCTAACCAATTGGAGAGCTTTTAGAGAGAGATTGAGGGCGATTTTCAGGGAAATCTCGCGATCTTCTAAGGTGCTTCGTTCCGCATCAAAACAACACCATCATCATCTTCTCCATCATCATCTTCACCACATTCTCCATCCAAATCCACCATAGCTAGGGTTTTGAAAAGAAATTGGGGATTTTCGCTTTTACGCGGTTCTGGCTCGATTCTTCTGCAATACTTCGAGGGATTGACCCTCCTAAGGTGGGAACAATAGTATTTAAACTCCTTTTCGACTTATTATAACATATTCACACCAAATCAATCCGAACCTAGGGTTTTTACTCAAAGTTTCATGTTCATGGGGGTTTGGGCTAATTTCTCTTGATTCTTTGTTTGATTTGAACTTAATACATATATAAAAAGCGGATTTTATGATAAGCCCTAATTTCTATATTGTTTTTGGTAAGATTTGCACAAAACCCTTATGTACGGATACGATAGGGTACTGTGTACTCTAATACACATACATACACTGCTATACTTGGTCTCAAAAGTAGGCTACGGCCTTGATTACTCTTATTGGTGATATTGTTGTTGTACTTTGACTGTTGGTTTATATATTATGAGTTTTGTTACTTATTTGGCCAGTCTGTAACTGTGCTGGGCATGATTATAACCCTTTTAAATATAATTAAAGCATTATGGTGTAAAGGGGAGGTCTATATAGATTGCATATACTATGAGAACTACATTATATTTAGCTTTGGTGCCACGTTGACTGAACACATATAATGCCTCCCAAATTCATGATCTTTTAACTGAGCCATTAGTTGACGGACCTGGCAAGCCTAGCTTAAGTACAACAGTAATACCACTATATGTTATACAATATGCATATGTACATATATCATGAATATATATATATACGAGCTATACAAATACATATGGAATGTATGTATATTCATACTGTAATACCCCGTGTTCTAATTTTCCGCTTAAAACTTCTCTTAAGCCCGATTGAGGCTTAATCTCCGTTGGAGTACGAGTGATGGGTTCTGAGCCCTCCGAACATGATCCGATACTTCTAAAATGTCACGTTATACATATTAAGTTTGTGGAATCAATCGCTTCATAATTCGGGTGGTCTGGATTGAAATCGAGGTGTCGATCGCGTGTTTTCGCTTTACGCGATTTCTTTATTTTTGGCTAACTTTGAAACCTTGTAACTTCTTCGTCTCTTATCCAATTTAGTCTCTGTTTACCCTTGTGTCTAGGTTTCATACCATTCTACAACTTTCGTGTTTTGACCAAAGTCCAATTCATACTCCTTATCGGTCAAAACAGCGACGGAAGTAGACCGATTAGTAAAATCTGTTCATTTTGCAGCGCTTCGGCAGAGCGCTGTCTTCGGTGAATTTCTGGGAATTATACATCCATAATTCGAGGAAACTTCCTCTTAGGAAGTTGTAGATCTTTGAATTATCTTTCCGTGGACATAAAGATCACCTCAATCGGAGTTCCGAGCAAGAAGTTATGGCAGAATTACGAACAGTGCTCTAGATCCAAAATGCCTGTGCTGGCAGTGGGCTCCATGATCGATCATGGGGAAGCCCATGATCGATCATGGTACACCAGAAAGTCGGTTTTGAGCATTTATACGTCATTTTAAGCCCCCTCCTCCCTCATTTTTGAGCCACAACTTTAGATAGAGTTAGAGAGAGGTGAGAGCTCGTTGGAGAGGGTTCGTTGGGAGATTCCTACTCATCTTTCATCACCTAACAAAGATTCACACCAATCCTCACCCAA
Organism: Lonicera japonica; assembly: GCA_021464415.1. Taxonomy (NCBI): domain Eukaryota; kingdom Viridiplantae; phylum Streptophyta; class Magnoliopsida; order Dipsacales; family Caprifoliaceae; genus Lonicera; species Lonicera japonica. The sequence goes on from CM038464.1 coordinate 77,335,524, forward strand.
AACACTATTCATCATCCCCAACCTTGGTTTCTTCTATTGGAGCTTGAGCATGGAGCTAGGGTTTCGCTGTTGGACTTCCACGCTTCATCAACTTCGAGATACAACTTCTCTAAGGTGGGAACAACTCTACTAAACTTATTTTTCAACTCATTACTCCTTGTATCAAATAGTTTCATATAAAATGGGATTTTTACATACAAACCCTAGGTTTATAGGGCGCGTAAGGGATTGATTTGATTTAGGGCCAAATTAGTGAGGCGTATGAGTATATTATCATTTACGTATCCCTTATTATCCATCCTCACCACGTTATGAGCTCCTCACTTGTAATTGTACATCATACGCACCCTATGGTTATATGTATGAACTAAATAGCGAGTAGACTGAGGTTTCTGAGCGTAAGGTGCCTTGCTTTGGTTTGCTATAGTTAAAGACGCGCGCACACAATAACAATTGAGTCTAGGGTCTCGTATGGAACAAGACAGATACTTATGGTGATAGTATATTCCCATCACTCTCTAGTAATGTTATGAACTGTACCTTAGAGCACGTGGGTTTCCATAGTCACATGTACGCATATAACTAGGGCGTGGTAGATATATTGATAGAGCAATAACCCATATAACCTGTGATCGGTTAAATAATGTAGTTGAGGGCTACAATACGATACGAATGGGAAAAGTTAACACATATAACTGGACATGGGAAGCTGCATATGGTATTTATACGAATGGCCACATGTGTATTGTGATGTTATATGCACATATCAGTACGGGATTGATAAAATACACATATATGCATTCATTGTGAGAAATGAATGACTGTGATGATTATGATTATTTATATGCTCAATTATGCTATCATGTGACGATTGTGTATTGATCTTCTACACACATGTGTGTATGGGATGATATGTTGTGGTGTTATATATAATGTATGGGACGTTGTATATTATATCGATACGAAATGCCATATGTGTGACGATCGGTTTGCCTAAAGGCTTATTGCTATCTCTAGTCCATGATAGGTCCCAGGTTCCGTCTCTAACGATTGAGACTTTAAGTTGGGACAGAGAGCCCCTGGGTGAAAGACCCGAAACCGTGCACGAAAACTATCGGGAGGCCCTGCTACCGCGTGGGTGAAAGGCCACGAAATGCAGACCTGGTTGTACGCTTGGACGACTATCTGTGTTACGATTAAACATTGATAATACGAAAACGAATGGGAGGCCCTGCTGCCGCGTGGGTGAAAGGCCACGAAACGCAGATGGAAACGAACGGGAAGCCCTGCTGCCGCGTGGGTGAAAGGCCACGAAATGCAGACCGAATTGGAAAACTATTGGTTTCTTTGTGATTGATGAGATTATATTAATCATTGAAATACACATGGTATATCATTGAGAATAAAGAAATTATATCTCGAACGACATTTACGTGACTCAAATCTAGATGTGATGTGATGCTGATCTTGAGAAATGTTATTGCATTATATCTTGTGAATAATATAAGAATGAACGCATATTCCATTGAATGGTACATTATACACATAGAGAATCGTTAACCTTTCATAATAAACATAACGTACTCATAATTAAAGTGGAAACCATAGCTAATGAAATGGTTAGATGGGTGACATCATACCACGATGAATGGGATGAGGGATCAAGTACTAATGCTTATTAGTCGAGTCGATCATGTAAGGATGTCATTATAAATTAATGACAAAGAGAAAATAATTAATACTTGGTCGATAGCTACCGACGTCCGAGATAGGTACGAGATGATTGGGGTACAGGGTTGATATGCACATTATTAAGAATTCACCTTAGCATGGAGAACCGTTGGAGGCTAATAATTCATCAAGGTAATCCTAGAACCCACCCCTTAGGAGAACGTACGATCATTGAAATGATGTATATGGGAATTTGTGGGACCGTGAGCAATAACCCGGATAGTTAGCTTCCGACTACAGGAGTAGAATTCCTCAGGAGGTCTGGTATGGAAGTGGGTGTGGGTTGCATTGCATCTCCTTGTCTTTAACTATTATATTAGAGTAAAGTACTTACTTTCTGTAAAAGATACACGTGCTTTCATACCACACTTATATAGTTCCCACTGAGCCCGGATTTGGCTCATCCCATTTTCTAAACATTTTTGCAGGTTTAGCATTTTGGGTGGCGCGTGGTTCACGAGTTTAGAGGCCTCTGATGTCCTTAAACCTTTTAGTCCTCCTCGAGAAGGATTATATTGTATAATTGATTTTGATCTTGTTGTAATATATATAAACACTCTTATAAGAATTGGATTTTGTTATTAATGTATTAAGGATGTGTAATAAGACTTATGTAAATGGTTTTCATATATGTGGGGTGAATTTAAAATGTGGATTGCTTTGGGTTGTATTTGTATGAAAATGATTTTAAACTTAACAGGGTGGATTATTGTATAAACGAACTCCACATGCCAAAATTTTAGAAAAAACGGATTCTTCTCGGATTATCTTTTATTAGAAGAAAGTTTTAAAAAGTTGTGTTTTTAAGTAATTAAACCCGCCGTCGCGCACGGCATCCGTGATTAACTGGGTCTCGGAGGTGAAAATCTCAGAACGCGATTCGGGGCGTCACAAGTTGGTATCAGAGGTATAGGTCCGATTTTCTTCGCTGGGTTAGTGGGTAGATGTGTGTTTGGAATGAGCATTTCGAATGTATCTCGATTTAGTCTTGTGTTATTCAGCGCTAAGGATGGTTCGATTGCATTGTAAATCCTTGTCTCTTGTTCGTTGTGCATTTAATTCTCTAAGGATGTTGTACTGCGTTTCCTCCTACTGTGAGTGTTGGTGTTGGTACCGACTCCACTTTGGGAATAGTGGGGAAGGTGGATATGGTTATTCAAACCTGAAAATTAAATAGCACTTCCTTTAGTTCACGTACCATTAGCGTGGAATGTGAGTCTCCGATCGGTATCTATTCCATTAGTGGGACATCCGAGCATAGGGAGAAACACCGTCCTCATAGAAGGAGTGGTCTTAAATGGTTGCAAGCGGGCGAGGAGCCATTGGCCAAGTGTAATCAACTGAAAGACGAGGAAACCAAGGAGGTTCCTCCATTTGTAGTCATTACCGTAGTTATCGTCCTAGACGAGAGGTGAGTTGTTTAATCAGAGTAGCGCAGTGGAAGTGTAGTGGGGCCAGTGGCATATGTAATACCCCGTGTTCTAATTCTCCGCTTAACACTTCTCTTAAGCCCGGTTGAGGCTTAATCTCCGTTGGAGTGCGAGTAATGGGTTTTGAGCCCCCCGAACATGATCCGATGCTTCTAACATGTCATGTTAACATATTAAGTTTGTGGAATCAATCGCTTCGTAATTCGGGTGGTCCGGATTGAAATCGAGGTGTCGATCGCGTGTTTTCGCTTTACGCGATTTCTTTATTTTTGGCTAACTTTGAAGCATTGTAACTTCTTCGTCTCTTATCCGATTTAGTTTCCGTTTGCGCCTATGTTTAGTTTTCATACTATTCTACAACTTTCGTGTTTTGACCGAAGTCCAATTCATACTCCTTATTGGTCAAAACAGCAACGGAAGTAGACCGATTAATAAAATATGTTCATTCTGCAGCGCTTCGGCAGAGCGCTGTCTTCGGTGAATTTCTGGGAATTATATATCCAGAATTTGAGGAAACTTCCTCTTAGTAAGTTGTAGATCTTTGAATTATCTTTCCGTGGACATAAAGATCACCTCAATCGGAGTTCCGAGCAAGAAGTTATGGCAGAATTACGAACAGTGCTCTAGATCCAAAATGCCTATTCTGGCAGTGGGCTCCATGATCGATCATGGGGTATTCCATGATCGATCATGGTACACCAGAAAGTCGGTTTTGAGCATTTATACGTCATTTTAAGCCCCCTCCTCCCTCATTTTTGAGCCACGACTTTAGATAGAGTTAGAGAGAGGTGAGAGCTCGTTGGAGAGGGTTCGTTGGGAGATTCCTACTCATCTTTCATCACCTAACAAAGATTCACACCAATCCTCACCCAAAACACTATTCATCATCCCCAGCCTTGGTTTCTTCTATTGGAGCTTGAGCATGGAGCTAGGGTTTCGCTGTTGGACTTCCACGCTTCATCAACTTCGAGATACAACTTCTCTAAGGTGGGAACAACTCTACTAAACTTATTTTTCAACTCATTACTCCTTGTATCAAATAGTTTCATATAAAATGGGATTTTTACATACAAACCCTAGGTTTATAGGGCGCGTAAGGGATTGGTTTGATTTAGGGCCAAATTAGTGAGGCGTATGAGTATATTATCATTTACGTATCCCTTATTATCCATCCTCACCACGTTATGAGCTCCTCACTTGTAATTGTACATCATACGCACCCTATGGTTATATGTATGAACTAAATAGCGAGTAGACTGAGGTTTCTGAGCGTAAGGTGCCTTGTTTTGGTTTGCTATAGTTAAAGACGCGTACACAATAACAATTGAGTCTAGGGCTCGTATGGAACATGACCGATACTTATGGTGATAGTATATTCCTATTACCCTCTAGTAATGTTGTGAGCTGTACCTCAGAGCACGTGGGTTTCTATAGTCACATGTATGCATATAGCTAGGGCGTGGTAGATATATTGATAGAGCAATAACCCATATAACCAGTGATCGGTTAAATAATATAGTTGAAGGCTACAATAAGATACGAATGGGTAAAGTTAACACATATAACTTGACATGGGAAGCTGTATATGGTATTGATACGAATGGCCACATGTGTATTGTGATGTTATATGTACATATCAGTACGGGATTGATAAAATACACATATATGCATTCATAGTGAGAAATGAATGACTGTGATGATTATGATTATTTATATGCTCAATTATGCTATCATGTGATGATTGTGTATTGATCTTCTACATACATGTGTGTATGGGATGATACGTTGTGGTGTTATATATATTGTATGGGACGATGTATATTATATCGATACGAAATGCCATATGTGTGACGATCGGTTTGCCTAAAGGCTTATTGTTATCTCTAGTCCATGATAGGTCCCAGGTTCCGTCTCTAACGATTGAGACTTTAAGTTGGGACAGAGAGCCCCTGGGTGAAAGACCCGAAACCGTGCACGGAAACTATCGGGAGGCCCTGCTGCCGCGTGGGTGAAAGGCCACGAAATGCAGACCTGGTTGTACGCTTGGACGACTATTGGTGTTAGATTAAACATTGATAATATGGAAACTATCGGGAGGCCCTGCTGCCGCGTGGGTGAAAGGCCACGAAATGCAGACCTGGTTGTACGCTTGGACGACTATCTGTGTTACGATTAAACATTGATAATACGAAAACGAACGGGAGGCCCTACTGCCGCGTGGGTGAAAGGCCACGAAACGTAGATGGAAACGAACGGGAGGCCCTGCTGCCGCGTGGGTGAAAGGCCACGAAATGCAGACCGAATTGGAAGACTATTGGTATCTTGGTGATTTATGAGATTATATTAATCATTGAAATACACATGGTGTATCATTGAGAATAAAGAAATTATATCTCGAACGACATTTATGTGACTCGAATCTAGATGTGATGTGATGCTGATCTTGAGAAATGTTATTGCATTATATCTTGTGAATAATATAAGAATGAACGCATATTCCATTGAATGGTACATTATACACATAGAGAATCGTTGACCTTTCATAATAAACATAACGTACTAATAATTGAAGTGGCAACCATAGCTAATGAAATGGTTAGATGGGTGACATCGTACCACGATGAATGGGATGAGGGATCAAGTAGTAATGCTTATTAGTCGATCATGTAAGGATGTCATTATAAATTAAAAAAAAAGAGGAAATAATGAATACTTGGCTGATAGTTACCGACTTCCGAGATAGGTACGAGATGATTGGGGGACAGGGTTGATATACACATCAGTAAGAATTCGCTTTAGCATGGCGAATCGTTGGAGGCTAATAATTCATCAAGGTAACCTAAAACCCACCCCTTAGGAGAATGTACAATCATTGAAAGGACGTATATCAAATTTGTGGGACCAAGAGCAATAACCCAGGTAGATAGCTTCTGACCATAGGAGTGGGATTCCTATTGGGGCTCGATATGCAATTGGGTGTTGGTTGCATTTCATTTTACTTGTCTTTAAATATTATACTAAAGTAAAGTGATTACTTTTAGTAAAGGCTATACGTGCCTTCGTACCACACTTATATAGTTCCCACTGAGCCCGATTTTGGCTCATCCCATTTTCTAAATAGTTTTGCAGGTTTAGCATTTCGGGTGGCGCGTGGTTCACGAGTTTAGAGGCCTCTGATGTCCTTAAACCTTTTAGTCCTCCTCGAGAAGGATTATATTGTATAATTGATTTTGATCTTGTTGTAATATATATAAACACTCTTATAAGAATTGGATTTTGTTATTAATGTATTAAGGATGTGTAATAAGACTTATGTAAATGGTTTTCATATATGTGGGGTGAATTTAAAATGTGGATTGCTTTGGGTTGTATTTGTATGAAAATGATTTTAAACTTAACAGGGTGGATTATTGTATAAACGAACTCCACATGCCAAAATTTTAGAAAAACGGATTTTGCTCGGATCATCTTTTATTAGAAGAAAGTTTTAAAAAGTTGTGTTTTTAAGTAATTAAACCAGCCGTCGCGCACGGCATCCGTGATTAACCGGGTCTCGGAGGTGAAAATCTCAGAACGGGATTCGGGGCGTCACAGCATAGGTGTTGGCGACCAAAGCTTGAGCATGCCTCCGGTGAGCGTTTGCCTCAAGAATTGGTAATCCCTCTTCATTCTATTCAATGTATATCAATTAGTCTCATGAATTGTTCCATATTATTCGTATTATAAATGTATTGTCTCTTTCTGAATCTATTGTCTTTCTTGATGAACATATTTTTTTACTCGGGATAAGTTTTGCTACCAGGTTAGCAATGGGCGACTGTCGAGTTATATTTTAGTCAGCTGCCTGATCAACAGATGACTAATATATAAATCAACGGTCTTCTGTCGCCAACAGAAAGTGAAATGTGGCTTGCTATTGTTAGTGGCCAATCCCATTCCTCATGTTCACCCAATATGTTTCTTTGATTCTAATACGTGAAACTTGAATTTTGTAATCTTTAGAATATGGGAGAGTTGAGCTAGCACGATTGCATTGTTTTCCCGAGTACCGTTGAGTTTAGGTTTGTAGGAACTATATTGTGAGACCTATTACTTTGATGTGATTGTAATCTATGGATGCGTCTCGAGAGCTTCACCAACCTTAGTTTGGTATTTGACGATTTGGAATTATGCATTGAAGATTGTGAATCTTAATACGTAGAATATCTCAGTTGGTAGTCCATGTTGTGCATTTAGTGACTGGTTTCGATTCGAGTTTTAGAATGTGGGTTGGTCCTATAGAATTAATGATCATGTGCTATGTTACACGGGCATATCGTATTGAAGAATTATTACCTCGAGATGAGCTAGGGGGGTTCTAGCTTTGTGGTTCTATTTTCGTACCATTCATTAAGACCGTTTCTTTCAGTTTGGTTCTTGGGTTGAGTTTTTGTTTCGTTCCTAACTGTGGTTCCTCTTTTAAGGAGGGCAGACCAAGTGAGAATTCATAACTTGTGTCTTCTATTTTCTTGTACTCCTACTAGAATTTCGAGGACGAAATTCTTTAAGGAGGGGAGATTGTAATACCCCGTGTTCTAATTTTCCGCTTAAAACTTCTTTTAAGCCCGATTGAGGCTTAATCTCCGTTGGAGTGCGAGTGATGGGTTCTGAGCCCTCCGAACATGATCCGATGCTTCTAAAATGTCACGTTATATATATTAAGTTTGTGGAATCAATCGCTTCATAATTCGGGTGGTCTGGATTGAAATCGAGGTGTCGATCGCTTGTTTTCGCTTTACGCGATTTCTTTATTTTTGGCTAACTTTGAAACCTTGTAACTTCTTCGTCTCTTATCCAATTTAGCCTCCGTTTACCTTTGTGTCTAGGTTTCATACCATTCTACAACTTTCGTGTTTTGACCGAAGTCCAATTCATACTCCTTATCGGTCAAAACAGCGACGGAAGTAGACCGATTAGTAAAATCTGTTCATTTTGCAGCGCTTCGGCAGAGCGCTGTCTTCGGTGAATTTCTGGGAATTATACATCCACAATTCGAGGAAACTTCCTCTTAGGAAGTTGTAGATCTTTGAATTATCTTTCCGTGGACATAAAGATCACCTCAATCGGAGTTCCGAGCAAGAAGTTATGGCAGAATTACGAACAGTGCTCTAGATCCAAAATGCCTGTGCTGGCAGTGGGCTCCATGATCGATCATGGGGAAGCCCATGATCGATCATGGTACACCAGAAAATCGGTTTTGAGCATTTATACGTCATTTTAAGCCCCCTCCTCCCTCATTTTTAAGCCACGACTTTAGATAGAGTTAGAGAGAGGTGAGAGCTCGTTGGAGAGGGTTCGTTGGGAAATTCCTACTCATCTTTCATCACCTAACAAAGATTCACACCAATCCTCACCCAAAACACTATTCATCATCCCCAACCTTGGTTTCTTCTATTGGAGCTTGAGCATGGAGCTAGGGTTTCGCTGTTGGACTTCCACGCTTCATCAACTTCGAGATACAACTTCTCTAAGGTGGGAACAACTCTACTAAACTTATTTTTCAACTCATTACTCCTTGTATCAAATAGTTTCATATAAAATGGGATTTTTACATACAAACCCTAGGTTTATAGGGCGCGTAAGGGATTGATTTGATTTAGGGCCAAATTAGTGAGGCGTATGAGTATATTATCATTTACGTATCCCTTATTATCCATCCTCACCACGTTATGAGCTCCTCACTTGTAATTGTACATCATACGCACCCTATGGTTATATGTATGAACTAAATAGCGAGTAGACTGAGGTTTCTGAGCGTAAGGTGCCTTGCTTTGGTTTGCTATAGTTAAAGACGCGCGCACACAATAACAATTGAGTCTAGGGTCTCGTATGGAACAAGACAGATACTTATGGTGATAGTATATTCCCATCACTCTCTAGTAATGTTATGAACTGTACCTTAGAGCACGTGGGTTTCCATAGTCACATGTACGCATATAACTAGGGCGTGGTAGATATATTGATAGAGCAATAACCCATATAACCTGTGATCGGTTAAATAATGTAGTTGAGGGCTACAATACGATACGAATGGGAAAAGTTAACACATATAACTGGACATGGGAAGCTGCATATGGTATTTATACGAATGGCCACATGTGTATTGTGATGTTATATGCACATATCAGTACGGGATTGATAAAATACACATATATGCATTCATTGTGAGAAATGAATGACTGTGATGATTATGATTATTTATATGCTCAATTATGCTATCATGTGACGATTGTGTATTGATCTTCTACACACATGTGTGTATGGGATGATATGTTGTGGTGTTATATATAATGTATGGGACGTTGTATATTATATCGATACGAAATGCCATATGTGTGACGATCGGTTTGCCTAAAGGCTTATTGCTATCTCTAGTCCATGATAGGTCCCAGGTTCCGTCTCTAACGATTGAGACTTTAAGTTGGGACAGAGAGCCCCTGGGTGAAAGATCCGAAACCGTGCACGAAAACTATCGGGACGCCCTGCTGCCGCGTGGGTGAAAGGCCACGAAATGCAGACCTGGTTGTACGCTTGGACGACTATCTGTGTTACGATTAAACATTGATAATACGAAAACGAACGGGAGGCCCTGCTGCCGCGTGGGTGAAAGGCCACGAAACGCAGATGGAAACGAACGGGAGGCCCTGCTGCCGCGTGGGTGAAAGGCCACGAAATGCAGACCGAATTGGAAAACTATTGGTTTCTTTGTGATTGATGAGATTATATTAATCATTGAAATACACATGGTATATCATTGAGAATAAAGAAATTATATCTCGAACGACATTTACGTGACTCAAATCTAGATGTGATGTGATGCTGATCTTGAGAAATGTTATTGCATTATATCTTGTGAATAATATAAGAATGAACGCATATTCCATTGAATGGTACATTATACACATAGAGAATCGTTAACCTTTCATAATAAACATAACGTACTCATAATTAAAGTGGAAACCATAGCTAATGAAATGGTTAGATGGGTGACATCATACCACGATGAATGGGATGAGGGATCAAGTACTAATGCTTATTAGTCGAGTGGATCATGTAAGGATGTCATTATAAATTAATGACAAAGAGAAAATAATTAATACTTGGTCGATAGCTACCGACGTCCGAGATAGGTACGAGATGATTGGGGTACAGGGTTGATATGCACATTATTAAGAATTCACCTTAGCATGGAGAACCGTTGGAGGCTAATAATTCATCAAGGTAATCCTAGAACCCACCCCTTAGGAGAACGTACGATCATTGAAATGATGTATATGGGAATTTGTGGGACCGTGAGCAATAACCCGGATAGTTAGCTTCCGACTACAGGAGTAGAATTCCTCAGGAGGTCTGGTATGGAAGTGGGTGTGGGTTGCATTGCATCTCCTTGTCTTTAACTATTATATTAGAGTAAAGTACTTACTTTCTGTAAAAGATACACGTGCTTTTATACCACACTTATATAGTTCCCACTGAGCCCGGATTTGGCTCATCCCATTTTCTAAACAGTTTTGCAGGTTTAGCATTTCGGGTGGCGCGTGGTTCACGAGTTTAGAGGCCTCTGATGTCCTTAAACCTTTTAGTCCTCCTCGAGAAGGATTATATTGTATAATTGATTTTGATCTTGTTGTAATATATATAAACACTCTTATAAGAATTGGATTTTGTTATTAATGTATTAAGGATGTGTAATAAGACTTATGTAAATGGTTTTCATATATGTGGGGTGAATTTAAAATGTGGATTGCTTTGGGTTGTATTTGTATAAAAATGATTTTAAACTTAACAGGGTGGATTATTGTATAAACGAACTCCACATGCCAAAATTTTAGAAAAAACGGATTCTTCTCGGATTATCTTTTATTAGAAGAAAGTTTTAAAAAGTTGTGTTTTTAAGTAATTAAACCCGCCGTCGCGCACGGCATCCGTGATTAACTGGGTCTCGGAGGTGAAAATCTCAGAACGGGATTCGGGGCGTCACACATACCTACATCGGTTGGATTCTATATTATTATGATTTCATTGATTTGATGCATTTATATGATTATTTGGTATTGATTGGCGGATGGCCACACCGTTCGTACTAGATAGATGGTGATTACCGGTAGCGTATAGCCTTGGTGGCTACGTGAGTATTATTGTAGCGTGCGCCTTTATGGCGGCGTGAGGTAGCGTATGCCTGTGTGGCTGCGTGAGGTAGCGTATGCCTGTGTGGCTGCGTGAGGTAGCGTCTAGGTGGACCTGGTAGGTGGTCCCTGCCTTGGGCAGAAGAAACCGAGTTGCCGGCTATCTCTGTGCACAGTAGATTTATGAAAATCCTAGACATGAGTTTGATATATGTGATTGATGTGATAGATCTAGTCGCGGTGTTGTGGCATATACTGTACGATGACGTATATGTATACTTACATTGCTTTTCTCGTACTTTGGGTTGGGGACATCATACATATATTTCACGAAAGGTTTTCTGTGCATTGGCTGCTTCTTAATTGTATTATATACATATATGTGTTTACAGTTATATATACACGTTTCTATCCAGAGATGGTTTATTACAGAGAAGTAGCACATAAACTATTTTCATTATAATACATGGCATGGCATGCATGATTTCCAACTTATTTTCTTGTACAACCCTTATAGTTCCCACTGAGCCCGTTTGGCTCACTCCCATTTTCCAAACTAGATTTTGCAGGTATTACCCGGGGAATGGTGCGCCATCGAGTCTAGATAGCTCTGAAGATTGGATTACCAAAGTCGTGGGAAACGACTTGTGTATTCTTTGTTTAAGTATTCATATTTTATCGTTTTAAACTCTTAAGCCATATATGTAAAGTATTTGTATGAGATTGGAACCCTATTAAAGGGATCACTTTGTAATGTACTGTGTCTTTTATTTAACAAGTTGTTGACAGATGTGGAGATATTATTTTAAGTTAAACGTATGCTATTTGACAGGAAATGGTTTTATTAATAATACAAACTCCACATGCCAGAATTTCTTTTAAAATGATTTTATTACGTGAGCCTGTTTGTGATGTAAAATTCTAAGTTTGACACCTGATCACCCGTCGTCGCGTACGACTCCGTGGCTAACCGAGTCTCGGAGGTACAAACCTCTAAACGGGATTTCGGGGCGTCACAGCCTCATTTCTTACTTCATATTTAACTGAGGGTCCTTCGAATGGAAGGACCATTGATATTAACATTTTGTTTACACTAGCGATGTGATATGTAATATGTATATTTCCTCTATGACTGATATGTAAATTAAGGATTGTGGACTTATGTTTTGAAACCTCGTTAGAGGCTTGTCACATATACTTTATATGATGTGGTTATGGTGTAAATTTCAGTTTCATGGATATAATCACTGCTTATTATTCTATGTTCTTCCTATTTTGGGTCGCCAACGAGTACGGCTCCGTGATTAACCAGGTCCCAGAGGGTAAATCCTCTTAACGGGATTTGGAGCGTCATAGTGATAATTATAGCTAACAGATGGCATAGTGGGGGATACTGTAGCTTTGACTTAGAAGAGCGATATAAGGAAATGCCTATTACGCAGCCAAGCATTTATGATCATAAAAACTAACTTGAAAGAGGAAATAACAAATTCTTGGCTATTAGTTATCAATTCTCGAGACAAGTGCAATATTGAGTGGTAGGATACTTTAGAACCTTATCACTATGGCATAGCGAACCTTATGAAGCTAGTGGTCATTTAGAAGTGATTCTCCACCGAAGATTCTTGACGGACAAAGGAATGCATAGAAATCTATTATGTGAAAAACCTTAAGATGAGATCGGTGGACCGGGTAGTTAACTTTCGGTCGCTAGGATAGGATTCCTAGTTGAGTTCGTATACACTCGAGTGTGATTTGCATTGCATGTTTTAAAACTAATGCATTAAAGTAAAGTATTTTCTTCTAAATAAGGATGCACGTGCTTGTGATTGCAATGTGTATTTTCTATACAACTCTATATAGTTACCACTGAGCCCAGATTTGGCTCATTCCCTTTTTTAACCAGTTTTGCAGGCATAACTTTGGGGATTGGTGCGTGGGTTACGAGTCTAGAAGGCCTTTGACGTCCGTGGTCCACTTTTGGTCCTTTTTCAGAAAAAGGACAGTATTGTATAATCTTTTTCTTTGTATATATATTTTGTAGAAAGACTTTTGTAAAAGTATTTGATATCGGTTTTGACTGTGTAAACTATATTCTCTGATATGTTAATAAAGTGGTTTTCAAAAATGTGGAGTGGTTTTGAAATGTGAATAGTTGCCATTGTATTTGTATAAAATGGCTTGGTTTAACACAGGTTGGTTTGTTAAGTAGATAGACTCCACATGCTGAAATTTTATTAAACAGTTTTTCAAACGAATCAAGTTTTATTCAAGAAAAGTTTTTAAAAGTTCATATTTTTATATTTTAAACCCGCCGTCACGCACGGCATTTGTGATTAACTAGGTTCTGGAGGTAAAAATCTCAGAACGGAATTCGGGACATCATAACAACTCTAATAGACCTGTGAAGATGATGATTCATAGAGAGAGAGAGTTGTAGAGGATGTGGTGCATAAAGGAAGGATTCGTCGGAGAGAGGAAGATGCTTTTTAAATGTAAATTTTATTCGTTTTCGTAACTCTGTCAGCAATTTAGGGGTAAATTGTAACAAAATCAACAGTTTGTGGTGAAAATTGCTACTTAGCAGGTAAAGTGCTACTTAGACAAATAGTTCAGGTGTGCAAAGTGCAATTTACCCTTTGTAAATTTCCAATTTTGCCTTCAAATTCCGTTTGTTTTTAACCCCGTTAATGATTTAAGATAAACTGCAACAAAATTAGTAATTAGTAATAAAAAAGGGTGATTTGGTCTCTATCCACCATATTTTGTAGTTAATCTGCATTGTTAAGTTAATCCGCAATACCCATTAAGTTAATCCACCATCGCTGATAGACTGACAAAAGCTAGTCTATTTAGTCTTTGTCACGCATGGGCTATGATATACTTGTAGTAGCAATATAATTGGATGGTAGGAGGGTCTAAGAGCTGAACTTTAGTGAAAAATTATATTTAAACTTAGATTTGGATTACCCGATTGAACTAGTTTTGTACTCCCTAACTACAGATACCCCTAACGTTTGATTCTTGTTGGTTTAAGTACATTTAATAATCTATTTTGTTCAATTAGTACGTTGTGTTATTTAATTTATTTATTTTAAGTTAATTTCTTTATTTTGTTTAACATGTTGAGTCGTATAAAATTGGTTGTTTTCATCGAAGACAATGGTATTGGAAGTTGGTAATTAGTCATTAGCCTAATATAATGGTATTGTATCTAACACATAATTAATGCATTCCATGTATCCTTAATATTTGTGTTTTCTTTTTTCATGCTTATTAAAGTGTTTCTTTACAATTTATTTACTTTTTTGGAAAAATAAAATTATACGAAAACCGAACCGAAGCAAAATATTTGGGTTTAGGTCTCCCTAAATTTATATCCTAACCAAAACCAAAAACACCCTAATTATTATTAATTTAATTTTATAAATATTATTTTGAATAATAATTTAATACTAAAATATCCACTAAATTAATAAGTACAACCACTTTAAAATTTTAGACTACAATATTATTAAACAATATATCTTAATAAAGTGAATTATCAAAAATAAAAACTAAACCTTTTATAATTGTGTATTTGTTATGTATGTAGCATTAAGATGTGAATTAATAAAACCTTGGAAGAAGAACATAAACCTTTTGCAACTAGAAGAAGAAAAAAAGAAAGAAATGGTGAAGGAGTTATTCAAAGAAGGAGCAATGGTGGAAATGTGCTTGGAGGATGAGGGTTTCAGAGGCTCTTGGTACACCACCATTGTCTTATGCCCACGTACCAAGAAGAAGAACAATAATCACTTTTACATCGAGTTCCACACCATCATAAAGCCACCAAGCACCTCTACGAGTTCGCCGACATTGTTTTGGTCTGCCCTGTTCCCCATGAGAGTCTTACTGGACCTTCAGCTTCGACGAAGAGGTCAATGCCTTTTATAACGACAGTTGGTGGGAGGGCATAATAACCTCCGTGGTGGTTCTCTTGTACCCGCTTTAATTCTGTCAAGATCCTAATCGGAATCGGAAGATTGACCACATTTTTGTTTAATAGGAGATTTTTGGAAGCTCTTGGTAGCATTTGGAGATATCCACTTGATAACTTTGGTTTCAGATCGTCTCCGGTGGATGGTGGTGGAATGGGGCAGCACTGGAGATTTGTGATTGGCGGTGGAGGAAGTCTGGTCGTTGGCGTTGTTAGAGTTCATGCATCGAAGGAATCTCTGGTTGCCCCATTTCAAGTGGGGCAATGTGAAGTTGTGGAAAGGCCTCGATCTCTCTAGAGGCATAGCCATAATTATTTTTCTCTCTCTCTAAAACTTGTAAACTTATAGAGAGGGAAAAAGAGGGATAACATGTTCAATTAAAGAGGGGAAGAATTGAGCTAATTGGATTTGAATTTCAAAAATATGGGAGTCTCCTGTGTGTTTGTGATAGATTGGAATGATGTTAAGTGCCGGGGGGGGGGGGGGGGGGGGGTTCGAAAGCAAGCAAATTAGATAAGAATGAAAGAGAAAAGAGAAGGAAATGGGGTTTTGTTTGTTTTGTTTTATATTTGGATTATGAATCTTAATTAAAATGAAAAATTTATACAATTAGGCTCCGTTTGATAGCAATATGGAAAATGAAAATAAAAACAACTAATTTAGGTGAGAAGATGACAAATAAGTTGAGGCATATGGTGAGATATTCTCTATCTCATACTTATTTTTTTGAGTATATGTCCTCCATCATCCTTTAATATTTTGTGGAAATTTTTTTCCACCACCACCCAAAGAAAATTTTGTCATGGAAAAAAACAAAAAGTAAGAGTTAATCTCACTACATCCCTCAACTTATTTTTCATCTTTTCACTTAAACTAGTTATTTTTTCTTTTTATTTTCCATGTTATTATCAACCGGAGCCTAAATAAATTAATTTTAATTGGTAGATATACTTATCAATTTAAAAAAGGGTAATTTTGTAAAACTTTATTCAAAATTTTCATAATTTAAAGGTGTATTAACTGCAAGATATGGTGGATAGAAATAAAATCACTCATAAAAAATTACTAAAATTAATAATATTTGAACAATCATTCAAGTAGGGCAAAGTATAATTTACAATTAATTACATATCTCTGTATATAAAAAGAGAACTTCTACACACATAGTATATACATAAGCATCTAGTATTCTAGAAAACGAAGTAAACATTAATCTAAGACTATTTAAAAAATATAATTTTATTCTTAATCTAGGGGGGACAACATTCAATATGTGAACAGAAATAGCAGCCCAACCTAAGGTTGTACCTAACGGATGCAAATTGGTCAATTAATAATATTGCAATAGAGCAAGGAAAATGACCAACTTCCAACCGATAACTACCTACCACCCTCCACAACACCTTCTCTCTCCTAATTTTGTTATTTTTTTTAATATTATATTATGTTATATTTAATTCCTTTTTAGAATGTATATTGTTAGATATTAAATGCAAATCTTCAGGAAATAAAATACAATAGGGATTTAAACTCACAACCTAACCTAAGATAAAGTTAAATGATATATATATATTTATTTATTTATTTATTGACGAAATACTATTACATATTTATAAAATATTTTCAGGAATAGTGTTTTAATTAATTATATCCAAAGAAATTGCCATTAACCAATATGGAATATGAAAATCCCACAAAATACACTATCATATATTTTGTTCGGTTGATGCATTAATATAGAATTTTAGTGATTATTTATGAGTCTAAATTTATTGATTGATACAATATTATAAATGTAAGACATATTTCTAACACTTAAAACCATGTCATAATTTTTATATCAAATTTTAACTCCACATTTTTTAAAATGCATTAATAACTTTTTTAATAATTATTTAGGAGTCTAAATTTACTCACCCGAAATTAATATTGACACGTAAGTTCAGGTTTAACCATTGAACCATTTATAATTAGTATTACATTTTTTATTATTACATACAAGTCGCACATACATGATATATTAATTGTACATGTAATTTAGTTATATTCTAAAGGACGTTTACACACATATATACTTTTTGATTTTTCAGGTGGTGTCAGAACACCACATTAGATGTTAGATTAATTCTCGCTTGTCAATTTGAGCCAACTACTAATCAGAAATTACAATATTTTTTTATTTACAATATTTAATTTGAGATCTCTTTGAATCATTCGCCCCCCAAGTATGTAATACATACATATTTATTTTTTTGACATAAATAATATACAGATACACCTCAAACCACAAGAGAAATGCAAAAAATGGGATTAATTTAATGGGCAATGATATTGGCACTCAAAAAACACTTGGTAACATTTTCGCTTTCATTCAGCAGTATAAATTTGATAATGTCTTATTATATTGTCAAGAACTGAATGTATAAGTTTATACTCAATTCTCAAGAGTCGAGTAATAAATACTGTACTCAGTTGCAAAGAATCGGATGAAAGAGAGAATGCTATGTTTTTTGGTATGTATATCTCAATACTTAATTAAAACATGTGTGCGAAGTAGAGAAACCCAATGGGTGGATACATTTTAAAGTCCGACGAATTGTGACTGCCAAACAAGCCTTTGTCGTAGGGTGCGTATCTCCTCTTCAAATCTAGCTAACCGTCCTATAGTCCACTTTCTTCTCCCTATTTCTCACAACCACATAAAAATAAAAATAAAAACAAAAAACATATAATATAATAAATAAATATAAACACCAACCAACCAACCAACCACATAGAACAAAAATATTCTGACACAATTCTACGCCTCTATTTATTATTCTCACAAACCCTACTTTTCCCCCCTTTTTTTCCCGTTTGTTCTTATTTTTTTTCTGCAATTCGCCTTCAATTGAGGTTTGCTTTGCTTCTATTCTTCGGATTACTACTTTCTTAATTTCTATTCTCTGTTTGACTGCCGAGAAACTAGGCGAATGATGATACTTGAAATTGAAAAATTTGTGGTCTCAATTGTTTTAGTTGAGAATAACAAAGTGATTTTCGTTCAATTAGAAGCTTGAGATTGTTTTATTTTATTTTTTTTCCAATATAAACTTTGTTATTTTCGAGAAAAAACAATTAGCACAATGAAAATATCAAAATTTCAAAACTTTTATTCGTTTTGTTTTCCATTCAGGTAATTTTGGGGGAAGATTTTGAATTGACATGAAACAATGCATTCACAATTATTTTGGAATTTGAATTGTTGTTTGGTTCTGGTTGTTGCTGTTTAGTTGTTATGCTTGGGTTACTGTTTAATTTTCTTGTTGGTTACTTATGACAGAAGTATGATCATTTAGATATTTAGTGTGTGTCTGTTTTGAACCTCTCAAGTCTAAATGGCAAAAAAATTCAGACTTTAGAGGTGAGTTAAGGGGTTTGTTTTGGTTGATATACCTCTTAATGTGGTTGGTGGTGGTATAATACCCTTTTTTCCCTCAAGTAAGCTTTTGGTTGTACTTTAAAAATATACGCAGAAGGCAAAATAATCCAAGTAATATGTTTAACGGCTATTTAGACATTAGATTCAGACAAGGAAAAAACAAAATTTTCAAGTCTTTTGACTTCAAATTCAGAATTTAGATTCGGAGTTGATAAGAAACAAACAAAATTTTCAGGTTCGGTCTTTAGATTCAGAATTTTAGATTTAGAGTCTAACAACAAGACACATGCGACCTTATTTTGGGAGAATTCAGTTAAGTCTTAGTTCTATATGGTGTATTACTCTGGATGTTTGTTGTAACCTTTAACCGAAAATGCTTTGTTCATGTTGAAGAAGTACGCGTGGGCGATGTATAGTCACTTTCGCTCGCAACGGTTCACACATCTAGGGCTTCTTTTAATACTGATAAGGTGCTCAAATTTGGTTATCATTCTCAAAATTTACTTAACAATCATATGCATTGGCCTTGCTGATTGGCAACATGTGTTTTTGGATAGCTGGATGATTTGTAATCAATTTGTGTGTTCTCTAATTTAAAGCAATATTGCTCTATGCGAGGAGTGAACGAATAAGAATTTAGTAAGCCGCAAGGGAAGAAATTATCAGATCGAGGGGAAAATCGTAATGCTTATGAGTAACACTTTAAAATGCTGTATTTTTTTGGTAGAAAATGGGACTAGTCAAACCATGAGCGCTAGTGAAATGAGAATGTTGGACTGCACAAGCTTGATGATCTATAACACAACTTCAAAAGCTGATCTTCATGATGAAAGAAGATGATAGAAATTGTGGAAGATGATGGTCAGTAAAGTGCAATGAAATGACTGCTTGTTTGTGGTGGCATAACTTTCTAAGTATTGTGGAACTGTAAATACAAAGGTAATCCTATGATAAACTGGGTTAAAAGGAGAAAGAAATGGTGTCTTTTGGTTTAATGAAGATAAGTATTGTGTTTTTATGTATTTCTGACTTCTGAGATATCCTTAGTTGTTTGTTTGACTGTAGATACTTATGTTCGTAAAAGCTTTGAAAAACTTTGTATGACAAAGGCTAAATCTGTTAAGCTTGACATGCTACTATAGGTTGTTAAGATTTCAGCCATTCAACATTGGTTTGTTGTTATTTCTTCTATTTAAACCTTGAAGCTGTGTTTTGGTTTTATACCTTGAGCCAAGCGGCAAGATCACGATGTTATATTTATGGATATAGGGTTTTGTGATATAGAAGAGTGGAGTCCGTCAGATTCATTTATTTCTCCAACTTGACGTTTTTCTCAAGCTACCAATGCACTTCTTAGCACTGTTAATTCTGTATGTTGATTCCGGAAACTATTCCAGCTTAGGCATTTTGTGAACAGTTCCTTCTGTTGATACTGGTCGTAAATTTTCAGGCACAGTAATGTTTTTGGTTCTACTGGTACCAAGTTATATAGAATTAGCCTCCGGGGCACACTATGTGTGTGCAAGTAAATCTATATCTTTCTGTCTATGGTATAAAGTCTAATGAAAGGCAGAGGAAAGAAGGGTATGAGCCTAGGGAGGGAGAATGGGAGATTAATAAACAAATCATGCAATGTGGGCTATGTGTTTATAAATACATGTGTATATATATCTGTACTAAGTTGTACATATCCTGATGGATTCATTTTAGACTGGAAAATCTCTTTCAAAAAACTTATTAAATTAACAATAAGAAAAGTTTGTTGGTGAAAATAAAAAGCAAACTAGTTAAAACAGAATATTCAAATGTTCTGCTATTTTACTGCACCTTGTCTTACATCCCATATATCATAAATCCTTGTCTTAAATCCCTGATATCATAGACATGAAGTGTTGAACGTATTGTTATAATGTTCGGGTTTCACTTAAGCTGTTGTTTATTGTTAGAGAACAAAAAATCAGTTTTAATATTCTAATCTTGACAGGCTGTAGTCTGCAAAACTGGGTAATCTCTCTCTGTCAGTGTTTAATATAGGTAAAAGAGAATACCATTCTTTTGGCTAGTGGTCGAGTAAATGTACATAATACTGTTGGTGTATTGATTTTGGAGCGGGGGAATTTGAGATTAAGCGACTGTAGAAATTGGAGTTCAAGAGAGAGAAATGTTAAGGGACGTGGAGAAGACATTGTGGTGGTCCCCATAAGTGTCAATTTATCTTTTTACTCTTTGATCAATGAATGCTTAAAGTTGTTATGTGAAGGGTACTAAAGTACTTTTGTGTACATACCAAAGGCTGGACAAACGTTTAATTAATAGTACAGATTAGTTTCTTGGGAAACTAGCCAGAAAATCTTAAAACTTTAGACCAATAATTGAGTCTGAGATGTTGAACTCTCAAATACATTTCTTTCTCATGCTGGAATCAGGTGCTTGAATTCCTGAAATTAACTTGAATAACCTTTTTGTTGAGATGAATTGATCTTGATGCAGTGCTGTTGACCTACTGCTAGCAGAAAAGGTCCTAAATGTTCATGATGGAGCACTTACTTTCCTATGCTTTTATTCCATTTCCCTTGTCAGATCCACTTTCTCAATGTCAAGTTTGGAAGAGCCCCTTGGTCTTGACACGTTGCCAAGCTTGAGCACTATTGATCGGCTTCATGGGTTCTCGTCTAACGGTTGTAGACCCAGAGGAGAGGTTATTGGAATGGGAAACTGCTGGATTGAAGGAAGGGATTGCAGCACATCAAACAGCTGCGAGTAAGTCTGCTTTAACCAAGCTATACTTTTGAAGTGCGTTGTCGTATTAGTCCACTTTGATATTTTATTGTCTGTTTAGAAGTGACGGAAAAGAGAACAAGATTTTATTAATTATGTGTGCATAATTTACTTTAGTTATGGTATTGTTTTATTGTCTTTGGTTATAATTTATTAACCGAGTCATCGCTAACTATTTATTTCCATTTCTTTCCTTTCCTATATTGTTACATAAGGGTTCATTTTGTGTCCTATTTATGCCCACTTTGGTAGTATGTGTGTAGTTACAATAACTATCGGTACAAGTTCATGTTTGGAAACTCCTTTTATTGTAAATAATAGCCTATGTGATCAAATCCTAATTAAAGACCGTATCTATAAAATCTCTTATTTATGGAAATCTAATAACACCTACTAACCTAAATATAATAAATAAAAGATGATTTCCAACATGTTGAACATCCCCCACCCTCCCCAGGCATAGGCTGTTTTGATCAAGGAAATTTTGGACATAAGGAAGTTGTTTACTTTTCATTCTTATTGTAGATGTCTGTTTTTAAATTTTTCGGAAAGCTTAGTCATATTGGCTTACAATTACTAGGTTTATCCATGTGCTGAATTGCTGATAGAGAAGTTGACAACAGTTAAATCTAGTCTTGAACTTTTGCTATAACTCTTGCATGCGCCCAGACACTCCAGATAGAACCCAAATTTAACGTTTACTCTTTCAGTTATTGTGACCAATAACGCACCTTTTTAGATGAGCACACGGGCGCTTCTTTATTGGTAAATATCTATAAAATATACATATTGCCCCAAATCAACACAAATGAGTTTTTTTTAAGCATTTCATGGCCCTAGACAGCAAAACAATTATGTCAACCCTATCATACCCTGTACTGCCTAAAGTAGAGATATCAAGTTTACGGTAACCAAATGGATGTTGTTTCTGATAATATTGGACCAGCAATGACCTTTGTTTGTTATACAATACATCGATACTTGTTTGATAAAATGGTGGTGTTCACTTATTTTCACTGTAGTACTTCGCATTTTAATCTCTGCATTGTATTTGTACTTAACCTTCTTCCTTTTTTGTGCATTCCTCAGCAGAAAGTTTTACGTAGAGTGTAGCTCAGTCATTGTGATTCTAGGTTTTGATGCTTTACCTAAATATAAAAGAACATAAATTAACATGATTTTACTTTCAGGGATGATTTTGAAGAGTATGGGAGAGAGTCATTCACATGGAGAAAGCAAATGAAAGATGCTTCACAATGTGATATCCCTAATTGCAGGACATCAAGCCCAGGCAGGAATCATGCATTGTATGGAACTGGTTGTGCTTCGCAATACTTGTCCAATCACCTGTGTAACTCATACTGCACTGCCAAAGATGCAAGGGACATAAAAAATAAGGTGACTAGTGATACAAGTATAGCTATTTGTTTGCTATACGTTTTAACTTTTAGATTTGTTATATGTGATTGTGTTTGCTCAAGTGGTCAAGGGATGCTTTTATTATCCTTCAGGTCATGGGTTCATATCTTTGGTTAACTTTTAAACTTATTTTATAGCATATGAAGGGTATTATGGTAATTAAATAGGGACCCAAAAAACCTTCAATACGCTTAATTTTTCATAGCATATGAAGGTTTTTTGGTAATTAAATAGGGACACCAAAAAACCTTCTATATGCTTAATTCATACTATAGATATATTCTTATGAGTACTACTAGTTAAGCTATGTTGTGAGTCTGGTGATACTGGCTCCTATTCTGTACTGCATAAGTCTCTTTTCCAACATCAGAACTTTGTTTCTAATAATCTGTTTGGGTACAGCAGTTTTTCAAAGGTATTCCGAAATATGTTAAGATAGTGGAAGTCGGTCCGAGGGATGGGTTACAAAATGAGAAGAATATCGTACCTACTTCTGTGAAGGTTGAATTAATTCACAGGCTAGTGTCTTCTGGATTGTCTGTTGTTGAGGCTACCAGTTTTGTCTCACCAAAATGGGTACCCCAGGTAACTTATTCATCATTATTTTTTTGGTTAATGGTGCATATTTTTTATTGTGACTGCAGTCCTATGCTTACATTGTTTGATTCGTACAAGTTGAATGCAACAAGAGTTTTTATACATCTCTGAACTGTAGTTCTAGACTTATGTGGTTCATTATTTAACCAACAACTCCATCGTCTGCATGCTCCTTACATGATTTTGATTGTGGAAATAATTTTTTATAATAGCGTGTTTCGTTCAAGGTGGATTTGTGGGTTATAACTGGATCTCAGACCCTTGAATCCAAGGGTCAATGTGAATTAAGGAAAAATACTACACTCAAATTCAAAAAGATGGACAACAATAATTGCTTTATGTTTTTAGTCCCTCCTTTTATTATTTGAATAACACATTGACAGGTGGAATACTTTTAGTAGGCCAAGAATACAATTATAGCCCTTACATCTGGTGAGGACTAATTGAACATAAAGGGTAAACATAGATACAAGTAGACGGTAAGGGTCTGTTTCATAAAAAGTGGAAAAATAATTGAAAACTCTACTAATTTTTACGATAAATTGGAATAGACGATGAATGATTTGGTGAGACGTTCTCCATCTTTACCTTATTTTTTGTGGGAAAATTTTCTTACCCACCGCCAAAGAATTTTATTCCATGGAAAACCCAAAAAATTATAGAACGTCTCATAAAATCCCTCCTCTTTTTTCCAACTTCTCATAAAAATTAGTAGTATTTTCAATAATTTTCCAACTTTGTTACTAAACGCCAATTTATTTTTTTAGTCCATTTTTATCAGCAAATAGGGTATTGACACCTATGAAGATTAAAATTTATAGCTTGTTGACATGTACAACACACGGAAATTTTATGTTTCTAGTCCCTCTTTTGCAACGAATAGCATGTTGACAAGTGTACACATTGAATTTGTGTTTTTAGTCCCCCTTTTTCTATGAATAGTGCATCAACTGACACATGTATATATCTTTTACAAAAATAAGAACTAAATAATAAAGCAAATATTAACAGCAGAACAAGCATAAAGTAGGGAGAAACTATAAAACAATTACTGCATTTCCTAAACCCAAAATACAATAAAAGTAAGGATTATCAATGAATATTTTCCCAAATCCACATCCTTTCGTCTGCAGAAAGTTCTGTGTTGGAAATTGCAATCCTATTTGAATCCTAGGATTTAGCTCCTCGTTTGAATTTTAACTCCCAATCTTAGGGGGATGGTGTTTCCAAATCCAAATCAGCTGGACTTTTTGAAAGAATCATCCACAGTGCTCTGATTGGAGCCACGTCAGTTTGTCCCCACAAGTTCATTTGCATGGTCCAACATCAGTTTGTAGTAGAGTAAGATTGGTATTTTCCAAGGAAAAATAATAAAATAATAAGCACCACTGGTGAATCTACGCAACCTGCACTGTATGCTGCAAAGTAAAATACTTTATGAGGGTTGTAAATTTCTATTTCTGATTTAAAAAAAAATGAAAAATTATACATCATGAGGGTTCAAAATGCAATAGAGCAAAAAAAAAAAAAAAACTTTGGAGAAGGCTCGAGCGATGATTCCCTTGTGTGGAGGAAAATCCCACACCGGAAGTGTCCTGGAGACCCATATAAGTAAGATATGGTCGCTATGTACGAGGCCTTTTGGGTAGCTCACTGGCTGACTCTGAGAACTGAAGTGCTGCTTGGAATCCAGATGGGTGACCCCCTAAGCTGGTTGAGCTTGTGATGTCCTGGGGCTGATAGGACCTTTCTACTGCTTGCTCTTGAACTTGTGTTTGATACAGTGGTCTCGAGCGTGAGTACTCTTGTGTGGAGGAATGGTAGCTCAAAGGGGGCATCGCATTGGGGGATCCTTGGAGACCCATATAAGTAAGATATGGTCGCTAATTAAGTACGAGGCCTTTTGGGTAGCTCATGGCTTCTCTCATGAGAACTCCGAAGTTAAGCGTGACCAGAGAAATCCAGGGATGGTGACCCCTGGGAAGCTGGTCGTGAGCTCCCAAAAAGCCGTGAGGGTGTCCTGGGCTGAGGCCTGGCTAGGACGCTACCCAGAGCGTATTTGAGGTGCGACCGGGTCGTTACAAAGGCTTATTTAAAAATTGTTGCGACATGCTAATTGACCTTGATGCTGTTAATGATGTTATGTTTTGTGAATACCTTTCTGCTTGCTCTTGAACTTGTTTTGTACAGTTCGCGTTTCTAAAAATCGATCTCCTGTACTTTCTTTCATTTCTATTTTTGAAAGATGGTAATATCAATTGTAGCAATCACGTTTTTTGATTATTTCTCCCATCCTTCCATTCCCCCATGTTTCTCTATGCATTGATGAACTTCAATAAACAAATCTCTTAACCATTTCTTGGAAACTGATGCTTTTATTTTTTCATTCTGAACTGTTGGACAAATATTGGATTCTATGGAGTTTTGTTGCTTTTGAGAATCGGATACAAATCTATTGAATATTGGTGGCTACTATTTACACACTACTAAACACTTGAAAACACTCCACTTGTTTCATTCGCTCGATGACAAGCGAGTAAGTGCATGTTACTCGCCCGATGACAAGCGAGTAAAAGCTTGAATATGCCTTACTCGCTTGTCATCAGGCGAGTAAAAGCTTGAAAATGCCTTACTCGCTTGTCATCAGGCGAGTATGTAGGCTTATACTCGCTTGTCATCGGGCAAGTAACATGCATGCTTGTCATCGGGCGAGTATGTAGGCTTATACTCGCGTGTCATCGGGCAAGAAACATGCACTTATTCACTTGTCATCAGGCGAATGAACAAGTGGAGTGTTTTCAAGTGCTTTGTTGTGTGTAAACAGCAGCTACCTTAATATTTTATTGTGATTGAAATTTAACCTGTTTCTTTCCATTGCTCTTCATATATTTGTGAAATAGCTGGCAGATGCGAAGGATGTAATTGAAGCAGTTCGAAACTTGGAAGATGCAAGGTTGCCTGTTTTGACTCCTAATTTGAAAGTGAGTAATATTTTCTTACACAAGTATATGAATAGCAGTTCCATTTAAACATGAATGGGCTTCCTGATTTGTTGTACTTTGAATACCTAGGGTTTTGAAGCCGCTGTTGCAGCAGGCGCTAAGGAAGTGGCCATTTTTGCATCAGCTTCCGAATCCTTTTCAAAATCAAACATTAATTGTAGCATCGAAGAGAGTCTTTCTCGTTATCGTGCAGTCACTCTTGCTGCTAGAAAGCTGTCAATTCCTGTTCGTGGGTATGCTTTCATATTTAAGTTCTCACTGGAGAAGCCCCCCCCCCCAAAACAAACACACTTCTTTTTACTTCACAGATCATGTTGTTTCGCAAGTCAGTACAAAAATTTATTTAAATTGGAACCAACGATTTCTTACACATTAAAATAACATACTTAATTAAAGCAAAGTAACAAAAGGTTTCCGAAATGTTAATAACAAAATAGCTCATTGCATAAAAACACCAGTTACCACTCAACATTATCTAAAATCCAGATAATAATGCACATATTTACCAGCCTGTCTTGTGCAATATATACTATGGGTGTTGGATTTATTTTTCCTACCAAGTAAAAGCATTTCATAGGTCTAGAAGAGTGAAGCATAAATGAAGTATGGTTTTATCGGTTTTATAAAGTTTGACCCTATTTCAATCTAAAGGTTTGTATTTCTACCCATTTCCCAAACATCTGATAGCCCAAGTCTATTACAAATTTTATTTTTGGAGATACCTGGAAAACTCAATGCTGAAAATTGGTGAAGTCAAAATTGGTGAAAACTCACATGCTGGAAAACTCAATCGTGTCTCATTGCATTTGCATTTGACCAGAAGTCAAAATTGGTGAAAGCCTATTCCTTCCTATGTCTTCTGTGAATGATTCTGTTCCGCAGTCTTGTATTGGCTGGTTCTATCAGTTTTGCAATTGTACCCAGGAGGCCATGACTTCTATTTAGTATGTGTTAGGAGTCATCTATCTCAAAAAATTAAGTTATCTGGTAGTAGGCCAACAATATATATCATGCTTTTCGACACTCCCCCTCATGTGTGACCCCACTCACACAGGGAGAAACAAACGAAACTGAACTGCAGTCAGTGCACAAATAATAGCGAGTGCATACTGCACAAACGCAAGGGGGAAACAGATGCAAGTGCTATGAACCCAAGATCTTGTGAAACCTAAGCTTTGACACCATGTCAGGGGCCATCTCTCCAAAAAACTTACGCTATTAGGTAGTGGGCCAACAATTAGCCTAGTGGTGAAGGTGCGCACCCAAATTGTGGGAGATCCTGAGTTTGAGCTATACATGGGGTGGGGATTTTTCTTTGTTTGTAGTAAAGAAGGAAGAGACTTTGACTTTTCTCCTTTTCTCCTTTTTTTTCCTGTTAATTGTGTACCTTTAGCTGTTGACTCTGGTGTAACAGTAGCATCCTTTTTTTTTTCCTATCCTTTGTAATTAGCTTTACTTGAACTCTTTAGTTTATACAGTGACTAAACACGTATTATAACCTCAAGGTGAAATTGGGACATGTTGTTACATAACATATTAAGGCAATGGTTTCTGAAATAATTCTATTGGTTTATTGCTCATGAAATAAAAAATAAGAAAACTCGTCTACCTATACCAACTTGTTTATGATTTACTAATTGGTTAGAAATTAATTTCTGAATCTTAAGTTAAACTTTTTGAATCAAGTCAAACATTTGTTCCCTCGTTTCCGTTCTGGTCTTTAATTTCAGAAAAAGGTACTAATCATTAGTTCTTTGCTATAATTCACTGTTGAGAGCTTCCAATTGAAATGTTTTGTTATTAATAATTGATTCTGAATTGTAGAAAATTGTCTGTAATGTAATAGGTACGTGTCATGTGTTATTGGGTGCCCAGTTGAAGGACCCATTCCTCCTTCAAAAGTCGCAGACGTGGCTAAAGAACTTCATGAGATGGGTTGCTCTGAAATCTCTCTTGGTGACACAATTGGGGTTGGTACACCTGGTAATGTTCCAATCTGCCCCTTATTTCCATATTCAGCTAATTAAATTTGATTGGCTTACACGACTAGTTATAACTGCCATACATCTGCTCATGGATTTTGCATCCTTGAAAATAAAGATCATGTTGGGCTGTTGTAACAGTCGAGTAATGATCCCAATATCGCATTTCTATCCAATTGTATGATAAGTTATTTTATTATTTGAATAGTTCTATCCAATTATGCTGTTGAAACAGTCTGACAAGTGGTTCTAATATAACTCCAATTTCCAAAATAATCTGGGTCATTAAAGAAATGCTCCATTTTGGCCATCAAAAAATGTTTGAGCATGCTGTAAGAGTGTCCCCCGGAGTAGCCGTGTCCAAACCATGTCATACATAAGTTACTTTTTCTAAACACAAGTTTCTTCCGAGCCAGTTTACTCTTTTGTTCAATAACTTGTTTTAGTAGTGCTTAATTTGTTTTGTTCTTTTGAGTTGTCTTGATTACATACAAAGCATGACAGTGCAAGTAACCATCAGTGTGCTGCTATAACTACTTTAAGGAACCATTTTTCGTGTTTCTTACCTTTTGTTTTCCTTTGGCACAGGTACTGTTCTACTTATGCTCGAAGCTGTAATGGCTGTTGTTCCTGTTGAGAAGCTTGCTGTCCATTTTCATGACACTTATGGGCAGTCTCTTCCAAATATTTTAGTATCGCTCCAGGTGAACTACCTAGTGTGAATTTTAATGCACACGCAACCAAACTATATATATATATATATGTGCGAGTGTGTATATGATGGATGTTCATGCCAGAATTGGATATCTTATGTGTCAAAACTTATTTTTAAACCTGTTCTGTTCCTCTCCCAATTTTTCACTTTTTGTTGAGAGATGGCTTTAGTTTTTGTTTTTTAACCTGCTTTATTCCTAAGATTATCATTTTTTAAACCTTAGGCCCTATTTTTGTTACTTTCGGTTACCCATATCTCTTGCCCGAGTCTTTGCTGGGTGTCATTCACATTGTAACTTTTAAAATTTTTAGGGACTGATTCTTGAATGAAAATGTTTGAGCGTCCTTACAATTATCGTCAATGTTATATACGATCATGCCAAGTTTCTAAATCTAGAACAAAAAAGTTTGAGTGTCAGTGGGAAATACAAAAAGGTAATTCCGCTTGCCTTTAGAATTAAGTCGGCCTTCTACTATATAATATGCTGGATTACTGGTGCATGGGGACTATAGGGTTTAGTATGTAGGTCAGTAGGCCTATCAACGGATCGGATTTTTGCCCGAATCCAATCCGAGGCTAGCCCGATCAGTTGATAGGCCTATTGGTTAGGTGCTCTAAGCAGGTTGGATTCACTAAGTTAAGCACACGCGCACATCCCTGTCTTATGAAATATTTGCTCAACATATCTATATCATTATAAAAAAATGCTTTTATGTATCCATGTGTGTTACAATTTACAAGGGTGGCAGCCCGTGAATTGTTGTAAAACCTTTTATTACTAGTAAATCCATTGTTATTTTGCATTATGAAAATGTACTTCAATTGTGTAATGACATATTATTACATTGCTCCCTCTACTTCAGAGAGAAATTGGACCCTGGCTACCATACGTGAGAAAAAAAATAATTACATTTTTCCCTCTTATTGTATGCTGTAAAAACACATCCTGGTTTTAAGTGTGGAAATAAAGGAATTATATTTATATATATACATTGGCAAAGCCAGAATTTGGCGATAAGGGGTCAAACAATTAACTATGACGTATGGTTAAATACAATCTTCTCTTAATACTCTATTATTTCAAGATTGTAGCTCTAAAGCTTCAGAAGGTCCAAAAAATCATATGTATATTGTTTCATACTTCTAAAATACGAAAATATAGTGGATTTTAGGCTCGCCTCAACTATAAAATTCGCGGAAACATAGAATAAGGGGCCCAAAGTATTGTTTTATCCCCACAATAAGGTGGGCAAACAACTATTCTAATACCTACGAATTTTTTTATTTTTTTTAATATCAAAAGCACTAGTAAAAACAACCATATTTAAGTCACCGTTGGTCCTGCCCATGTATATTTATGTGTGCGTGCTTTCAACCAGGAATTTTTTTTAGAAATGCATATATGCGATTTGTAGAGTCGGTCCAAACTCTCACTGATGATCAAAATTTTCTATATAAAAACAGTTGGGAATCAGCGCGGTGGATTCCTCAGTTGCGGGTCTTGGAGGATGTCCATACGCTAAAGGAGCTTCAGGAAATGTGGCAACCGAGGATGTTGTGTACATGCTGAACGGCCTTGGCATCAAAACCGATGTTGATCTGGGCAAGCTCTTGCAAGCTGGGGAATTCATCAGCAAGCACTTGGGCCGCTCATCGGGTTCAAAGACAGCCGTTGCCTTGAGTCGGGTTACGGCCGATGCTTCTAAGATATAACAATTGCCCTTATATATAACATATACAATGTAGATACACCAATATACGTCTCTAGTCGAACAGAATTCATGGAAAGAACAGAGAGGATTTAGTTCTCTTGCCTCGATTATGTACTTCCCTGATTCTGTATATATTTATATATAAGAATAAAACCCAACGGAATGGGGGCAGACTTGTTTTCGGTTAATCACTATTGTGGTTGAGATGTATCTCGATTGGCAGTGGGGAAACTGCTCGTTTCATTGCAGCGGGGAAGGGGGATAGTTATTACCAATTGTACCACTACATTTTATTGGTTCTAAATATATGTTGGACCTTTGTTTTTGTTTATATTTCATCCCTTGGTATCTGGTTATAATTCATGAATGTGTTGCAAGAATTTCTGAATGTTAGGGTAAAATGATGGGTAAAAGAAATTTCGTGTTTATCAAAAGTTAAAAATAAGACGAGTAGGGTGATGTGCTATTACTTTTTACGATTTTTCATGAAATACAGTTCTTTAATTGGCAGGTAAAAATATTTTTTTTCTTGAAAAAAGAAAAGAAAAGAAAGAGTTAATTGCACTTTACCCACCCGAACTATACACTCGATTGCACCGTGCCATATCAACTATCAATTTTCGCAATTTTTATGCTAAATTATGAAATTTGTTACACTTTACCCTAAATTGGTAACGGTGCTAATAAAATTAACAGAATAAAGGGCAAAATTGGGAAACAACATACCCCCACAAGTTATCCCGCTAAAAACGTTTTGCTCTCTCTGCAAATGGATTGCTCTGTCTGTCTCTACTCTAAATCAAAAAGGAGCAAAATAGTTATGTAATTCAGACTATAAATTAAGAATCATCTCAGTAAGATTTAAACCAACTTAAAATGAGCATCAAACCCAAATCACAAGGTGAAAGATAATGGAGGTCCAAACTTTAGAGTAGAGAGAGAGCAATCCGTCTGTAGAGAGAGAGAGAGAGAGAGAGAGAGAGAGAGCAAGCCGTGTAGCAATTGAGTTTGAGTAAGGGTGAAAGTGCAGAGGGGTTTTGATTATTCAGGATCATACAGGCTCCATTTTGTTTGATAGTTTGGTGTTTTTCGAGGTATGTGTTGATATTTAGCTTGCTGAGGCTTTGGCTATTCATGAAGGTTTGGTTGCAGTGGTGCGGCTTGGTTAGTTGCGAATTTCGGTTGAAAGCGACGGTCACTCGGTGGTTTCTTTGATTAACAAGCGAAGATTCCTATCCAAGATTGGAGGTATTTTAAATGAAATATATAATTTAAACTTGGGTGCTCTGTCAATATTTTGTAATTTAAACTCGAGTGCTCTG
The DNA here is from genome assembly GCA_021464415.1 of Lonicera japonica. NCBI lineage: Eukaryota > Viridiplantae > Streptophyta > Magnoliopsida > Dipsacales > Caprifoliaceae > Lonicera > Lonicera japonica. Next base: position 77,367,778 of record CM038464.1, read on the forward strand.
AATTTCTTGAATGAAATGCCATAAGTATCATCTAAATCTAAAATACATATTTCCATCAGTAAAGTTTCACGATGAACAGATGAAACAACTCAATGTTTCCTACCATTGATTGCCCCAATTTCTTGAATTTAGATTCCCTAATACTTCTTAAATCTTCAAAAATTCGTCATCATACTCTTCAATGAATCTCAAGATTAACCAAATCATAATTCAACCTCAATAGAATGAACCTTCCTATCCCCCTCAGGTGGTGTTGGGGGTCAGCGTATAGGGTGGGGAGATGGTGGTCGTGGGCTTATGCCATTTTTCAAACTTAAGTTAAGAGAGAGAGAGGGAGGAGTTTGGCGAAGATGGGTTTGGTTCTCCATTTTTGGTGATGATGGGGAGAGACATAACGTGAGAAATTGAGGGAAAATGTTGTTTCCCAATTTTGCCTTTTATTTCGTTAATTTTATTAACACCGTTACCAATTTAAGGTAAAGTGCAACAAATTTCATAGTTCAACGTAAAAATTAGGAAAATTAATAGTTGGTATGGCACAGTGCAACCGAGTGTATAGTTTGGATGGGTAAAGTGCAACTAACTCGAAAAGAAAAGAAGCGGTAAACTTCATACTAAATTATCTCTCTTTTTTTTTTCAATGCGTTCTACTTTCATTATTCTTTTCATTTTGGTATGTAATTTTGAAGGGATTTGGTCATGTGCTCATTGCACGACCAACTTGAGGAGTATTATTTAGACCTGCCAATAGTTCTCATAGCTCGGGGTGGCAATTTTTGAAACGATACATAATGAAATGAATTTAGGACAAAATAGAAATTGGTTATCGTGTTCGAGTTTTCATCTTTTAACACGACCTCAGGTCATGTTGTGTTCATGTAAAGAAATTGACACGAAATTAACACGATTTAGAATGAAATTGGCACAATTTCACCACAATTTAGATAGAGCCTTGATTAATTAGTTTCTTCTTCATTTCTTGGCTATTCTTTTTCTTGTTTTCAATGGACTTCATGTTTTTCGTGTTTGGGTCGTGTTTAAATTGGGTGTTATACGTATATATTGTGTAAATATTAATTAAATTGATTTGTTCATCATGTTATTCGTGTTTTTTGTGTTGCATCCCATTTAAATTGGGTCGTGTTCGGGTTAACAAAAAAAAACCATGACTTTGTGTCATGTTGTTTTCGTGTTAACCTCTATATTTTCGGCTCGTGTAGTGTTAAGTCAAAACACCACATGAAAATACGATTTGCCACCCCTACTTGTGTAGCAAATAACAAATGGATTTTTATGCCATGAAAAATGCTTAGGTGGTGATGGATTTCTTTCTAAAAGATTGACGTGTTTGTTATTTCTTCTAACTTTGAAAATTCTCCAAATGTGTGTGTAAACATCTCATACTAAGGTGTTTTATTTATAGGAAAAACTTTGACCAAATCCTTTTTGCAAAATGTTAAAATCACTTAATATTAAGATTTATCGCAAAAATTATGTAAAAATGCCCTACCACTAAAAAACCCAAACAACGAATCGTTTGGACAATCTCCATACCGGTCCGGCTTATACCACAAGTGCGGGCTGGTCCGACAATGACATATACCAGTCCGGCCTTATGCCCCTTTTTTGGTTTTTCATGTTTTTTGCCGTTTTACTTTTGTTTGAACTCTGATTGAACCCAAATTAACGTGGCATCTCTTGGAACATGTGAAGAACATAATTCAAGAATTTTCTTATTAGTTTAAATCGACATAACATAACAAGCTTGGGAAAAATGTCGGTAAATACTAAAAATCAAGTTTGACTAAAAAAATTTTGTTTTCGATTTTAATGCACAACTACCACCTAGACTTCGAATCAAACCATCTTACCTGATTTACCTTTTATCTAGATTGAATGCTTGACTTCTTGGTAAGTGAATCAAGCTTTGTTGATGTCGCATCTTCAAATTTTTGATTGATGCACAAATGAATAGAACAAAAAACGTGCTTTTGATATCATAATCAAGCCAACTAAAAGATAAATATAACAATCTCCCCCTTTGGCTATTCCAGTGACAAAACACATACAACTAATATAGACGTTTCGACGCGATGTCGAAGTCAAATTATACCATACAATAAGACTCAATGACATGCACACTATAAGTCTTGATGTTGACTAATACTTCATAATCCAAAACAATGAGATAAAAGATCAAACATGTAATCCTGAAATACCAAAGCTTAATAGACACCTTAAGAAGCACAGGCATAAAGTGGTAACAATAATCAAATACTAATTATTAAACCACAAAGGTATATCTCCCCCTCAAAATATTATTACTTTACTACTCCCCCTCAAGTACGCATTCTCTCCCTTTATCTACTCCCCCCTAACAAATTCTCTCACTGAGGATGATATGATCTTTCTTTCTTTTTTGTCATAGGAATAAATAAAGCAATGATCATGAAAAGTAGCAAAAGCATAAAACAGTGGACAAGAATCATGCAAAGTATATATTAGTAATGCAAATAGCATATATTGTTCAAGTAAAAAGATCCTAGCTAGCAAAAATAACTACTAATATAAAAAACGTTCTAGCTAGACCTCGAGAAACTCTTCATTACCAACTCTCATCTAGACACATATTTGGTTTAAAGTTTCGAGAGGAAAATTGCAAAAAATATAAAATATGAAAAATTAAGAAAAATACTTGACATGCATCGCTATGTAACATGTATCATATCCAGATTATAGCAATTAAGATTCATAACAAGCGATTTCCACTAATGTGATACATGGACTAAGCATATAACAATCCATCAGCAATTCAACATATATACGTCAAGCAACACATAGTACAAGTATATATTCCATTGTGATATGAATATGAATTCTATAAAGCGTTATTGAATAATATGAGTTTTGAAATACTCGTGCATCCATATACTAGAGAATTTAGAAAGCCTCTAAGCTATTATTTTTTAACTAATTATTTTTCTCCCTAAAAAATAATCTTTATCTTTAAAAATTATACAATTTTGTATTCATCTGATGTTTTTATGCAAGCATCTTATCTTATGATGGAGGCCAATTATTTTCATTTGGAACTTTCAGTTATCCTTCCACTATGGTAGTCATTTTCCACCCATTTTATATTTTTTCCATAAATGCCTGTCTTTTATTTTTCCACTTAGAACTACATCACCAAAAGCTCACCACATTAATTACAGTGGTTTTCTTAAACTCTCTCTAGCTCCTTAAATAAACAGTATATGGAACCTTCTAAACTTTCAAATTAAAAGTAAGAGCCTAACTCATGTGATTACTCAATTTCGATCACTGTATATTGTGCAATGTAGTATGTGGGATATACATCATGCATATATATATATATATATCCAAATTAAGTTTATAATCATAAAAATCTAGAGATACTCAAAAATTGAAAGCAGTTACAATCACATTGCATACAATTTATTTATTTTAAAGTTTGGCTATGTCACAATCGAAAATCAAAAACCAACATTTATTTTACTTTGCTAACTACAAGCAGCTAAAACTGACCGAAGTAACAAACTCACCTAGCATAGGCATTCATCCAACCAATCCCATGCTAGGTGGACCCCTAATCACCTAAGTAGGTGCTATGATCCCTTTTGGTACTCAAATTTTCATAACCCTCGGAGTCATATCCTTCTTATGTTCCTCACTATAAAAAGCCTTAAATCTATTGTTTTTCTTGTTCTTGCCTCTATACATAGGTTTAGGTTTCAGCATAGGAACACTTTTCAACAAGCTTTTGGCATCTGCTTCAAAGCTTGCTACAAAACTTTCTCAAGTGACCTCCCCTCTAGCAAAATTCACTCCAAAAAGGCTGTGTGGGAGTGTGTGTGTGTGTGTGTGTTTGTACACATCAAAGGGTATCATTTGATCTTCTAGAACTTCTAAATGGAAACTTTTGGATAAACTAGATTTTGAATAAAAGCTTGGTTTTCCGTTTGGACATTCTTGGCTTTCTTCGGAGCTTGAGAAGTTCTATCAATAAAAATTTTGGACTTAGAAGAATTAACATCATTGAAACTTGAATTTTGATGAAAGACTTTAACAAAGGCGGTCTTGGTTTGCTTTTGATCATCAAAAATTAAAAATTCAAGTCCTTTGTTTTTGCCACTCTTGATTTGAAAGCATGTTTTCAAGTTTCTTCAAGTTAATTTATAACCCAATTTTGACAGTTAAAGCATTTTTAAATTGTTGAGTTAGATCGCAAATGTGTTCTTCAAGTCATTTTATTCTATCATCATACTCCAAATTTTCCTTTTTTTTAAATAACTAATTAGACCAAGAAAATTTTATTTCATTTTCAAGTTGTCTAATTTTCTTTAAAAAATCAGTCTTCTTGACCTTTGAATTTTGAAAACTTATTTTTGTCCATTTTTAAATTATTCAACTATTTTTTGAAAAAATTGTTTTAGACGCAAGTTTTGAATTTTCAACAAAAAGTTTTTGACAATCTCTTGAAAGAGTATTATAGGCTGATTGAAGATCTGAAAAGTCTTTATCATCATCAGAAAGTGACCTATAATTTGAAATCTTTTGAATCACTTTTTTTAAGGAAACTTTTACGGCAAAAACAACATAAGTATAAGACTCCTCTTGACTGTTCGAATTTTCCTCATTATCGCTAAGAGTAGTCTGCATTTTCTTTTTATCACACTCCATTTGCAATCTCCTAATCATAGTAAGACACTCAAAAGCTTTATGACCTCTACATTGACACTCAAAATAGTTATTACTTGATTAGGGCTTATTCTCAACATTCTCTTTCCCCAAATTACTAAAATTTTGACCACCATTTCCCGACTTCTAATTTAGCTGCATGAATTTATTGAAATTATGTGCAAACATAGCTATCTCTTGGAAACCAAACACAAAGCACTCATTAGATTCAACTAGATTTTCATCTTTAGCTCTAAATGAAATGTTTTATTTGCCTTAACCGTTTGAGTCTTGTATTTTGAGAGCTGGTTAAACTCAATGGTTTGAAGAAAGCCAATCAATTCATTCTCAATTAAGGAATTCAAATAATTTCTTTCTTTAATGGTAGTAATTTTTGGCAGAAACGTCTTTGGAAAAGACCGTAGGATTTTCTTTGCGTCACGATATTTATAAATAATTTGATCATTGTAGAGAAAATTAATTCACTATGTCTTTGAGTTTACTGTGAAAAGTATCAAATGTCTCATATTCTTTCATTGTTATGGTTTCAAATTTTGTCATAAGTTTTTGAATCTTAAAACTTTTCACAGTTATGGTTCCTTCAAAAATTCCAATCAAAATATCCCCGGCCTGGTTAGAAATAGTACAATTTGAAATATTTTTAAACTCTTCCTTAGAAACATGACTCATCATTGCATCCATACCTTGAGAATTAAACTTAGCATCTTCTAATTCTTTAGTGGTCCATAAGGCTACATGTTTCGGTCATGTGTTTCCTTCTATAATCACTGCGGGTCTAGTATAATCATCTAAAATACATTGCCAAATTTGCTCTTCTAAATATTGTAAATAGATAGTCATGCGAATTTTGCAATAGTTATAATTAGACCCATTAAGTATAGGAACCTTAGATTTACACAAATCATTCTTAGCAGCTTTGAAATTAAAAAACAAATCAAGCAAATCAAACAGACACACAGACATAATCAACCTAGATACAAACTCTAGCAGGAAAGGGGAACCTCCTTTTGATACCAATTAAAAAATTAAATTGGGGATCATTGTCTATGTTGATTTTAGTGTTTTTATAAAAAATGATTTGAGTTTTGATAAAGCGGAAGCAAACCCTAATTGTCTAATCGAATTTTAAAAATTATACGGAATATGATTAACCTAGATATATTATTCTGTGGTTATTTTTGAAAGTCACTTTGATAATATCAAGATTAGATATAAACCTTAGTTCTATATCAGTTTTAATTTCTAGAAAAATATTGATCTTGTCTAGGATACATAGATAATCAATTAATAAATCATATCCGTATAACACCAGAAATAACTAGGTATCCTTACTTACATAGGACTAATCCTCAAGACTAATCGACATATATTCATTATGAAAATAAGAGTTTACAGACTCAATAAACACATACGGACTTGCAAACTCGTATCACACAAGAACTGTTAAATTGTGTCCACCTCCATTATTTATAGTTCTTTCTCAAATCTCACTATCTAGATCATAGTGCCTCACACACCTCGGACTCGTTCTGATCACTAGTTAGCGCCTTGTTCGAACCACCAAGATCATCACGATATGTGTGAAGGGTTTTGGCATCTAATGTTCTTTAATGGAAGAACATGTGATTTAGCATGAGATTGTTTAACCTAACCCTAGGTGGTGGTGATTTGCTCTTGAAAAGTTTTGAGAGTTTTTCTAAAGAGCATATAAAGTTTATGTATTGTTTCCTTAGCCAACAGCCTAATTTATAAGAAAATCCCAAGCCCAAGCCCATGGGTTAAAAAAAATAGGTTAGTAAGGTGTATTTTCACATTTTGAACAATCCAAACTGGTCTTACAAATTCCTATACTATTTTAAGAATGAAAAACAAAAGGCGAAAAAAATAGCCAAAAAACCAGCACCGAATCGATCTACAAAATGCCAATACTAGTCCAGCACTTGAAATTGCCATACTGGTCTGTTGCTTTTAAAATTGCTAAGTTTGGAATTTTTTTCAATTTCTTTCTCTGGTTTCCTTTCAACGCATGCGAATCACTATGAAACCTCTTAAAACTAGTATAAAACATTGTACAAGAGCTTCTTAAGCGATTCATAGCCAGTAAACACAAGTACAACATAAAATGCCTTTAAAAACTTAAATTTGATTCAAAAAAGCTTTTAAGATAGGAGGTAAGATTCATGCCCAACCACCACCTAGGAATATAATCAAACTCAATAACCAAACTTACCTTAGCCCAATTGATCTGATAACGTAATGCACAGCTTGTGGATGCTTGAAACACTTTTAGTCTTCAAATGCAAACTCAACGAACATATAACTTACAAGTGAAATCTTGTTAAAGGAATAAAGGCAACACTTAACATACCTTACGATGAGCCCAAGGATATGTTAGAGTGATATACTAAAAGCCATAATTTTCTTGTTGGTTTGGATATGTTATAAACTTGGTTTTGCTATTTTAATGAGAATCTGTATGGGGAATGGTTGCATTATATTATTTATTTAAATATTGTGCATGTGTGTCTTTTATTCCATATAGTAGATGATTTGGTGTGTAGAGTATAGCTTACACACAGAAGATCTTATCATCGGTTCTTGTGGAATATAAGTTTAATGGTTCGCAGTCTTAGATGGAATTGGACACCCATCGGTAGGATTGTAGCACAAGTTTTAGTAGTTTATCTTAACTACAGAAAACGGTATAGTTTTAACTCGTTGTGCTAGTACACTTTGTGTGTATTGAATAGGACCAGTTTGAGTTAATTGTTTTTATACTGACTATATAAAACAATTTAAAATCCCATGGTTATTATGATTACTTATGTTCTTAATCTTGAAATAATTAATAGACATATATATGTAGTGTTTGTTATTTTGACTCAATATGAGTGAGATTCATTTATGGATCAATAATCTTCGTGAATTGGATGACGACACTATATGTATGATGGATATTAATTATTGATAGAATTCACGTCCCGGTATAGGGATTGATGATAGCCCCTTGAGAAACTTATAAGTTTTGATCATGTCAAACCCTGCAGGTGGATTATGTTAATCCGACATGTCAAATAAGTTAAGTGGTAGGCTCAAGGATTAAGAAGTCATTTAAATATAATTGTCAGTAATTTAATTTAAATGACGGTTATCTGTAATCTTAACGTGGGGAGAATAATAAGTATTTAATAATAAGGAGCTCGAAATATAATTTTGAGATAAGGACGAGAGTGCAATTATAATTCTTTAGTGGTGTGAATTATAATTTATGGAAGGAACTAATTCATAGTGGAATTAGGATTCCAACTTTCCATAGGAAGTCCAAATACTTATTTCTCCTTAAGGTCCCTATCGTAGCCTTATATATACGCCGGCCTAATCTCTTCTCAGAATAACAATAATTCTCATGAGTTAGGGTTTGTTCTATTGAGAGAGGATAAAATCTTGGTGATACCGTAGCCCACACTCAGTGCAAGATTTGATGGCGGAAGGAATACGATAGAAGATCTTTAGGTTTTTCGGCATAACAGTCGTAAATCAATCGTAACTTTTGATCCCACCGTTGGATCGAGTTGATTTTTGGATATGTGGTTCGGAACACAAAGTTACTACTTTTTCGCGAAATATCAAGACGATCAGAAGTCGTTTCGGTGGTGAAAAAAATTAATTTTCACAGCCCAGCGAGAATTAAAAAAATCTGACCAAATCGCAATCTGATGCTTTCAAACCCTAGTCTCCTCATATGGATCCTCTACATGATCCACAAAGGTGAAATTCCTTTATTCTTATAGGGTTTTAGCATAAGTTTTTTTTTTGTTCAATCTATACGCAATATCAAACGATCCTATATTTATGTCTCCATCAGGATAGCACTGGAGCTGGATCATGGAGTGAAGGTTATGCCGATCCCATCCGGGTTCCAAGTGGCCTAATGACTCGAGCTAGAGCCAAGAAGATTAAGGAGGCACTTATGACCATGGTCCAAGAGATGATGAGCAAAGTTGAAGCATGGAGGAGTGTTGAAGGGGATCGGGCTCAAGAATGGAAGACATTATTTAAAGGCCCAATTGAAGATGTTACATTGCAAGCCAAAGGCAAAGTGAGTTAAAACGTATAGTTAATAATGGACTAGGCTAGTCTTTATTTATTTTATGTTTATGTTATGTTTTATCTTTGTTTGAGCCCAATTATGTGGAAAACCCTTTAAATTTCGTTTATGTTTATTTTCCTAGAACTAGTAGGTTTAATTACTCATATTTAGAGGAGCTAACTCTTTTGTTTTCTAGTAGCCTTTGATTAATACGAATTTAGAGTGTTTTCACCTCTTGTGTTCTAAGAACATATTGAACAGCCATAATAAAATTCTTGTTATTCATCGGCTTAGCAATTAATTAACATATCGATTGATTGTTTGTATTCAACTATGCCAAGGTTCATTCTCATTCTAGGGATTGGGTTGAGGTTCCACCTGCATCAACTTCACGTGATTTCAAGGTTCTTGTGTCCTCAAACGTTAAGGGTTGCGGATCCATCTTGTTTTGGAAAGAAATATGATCTCAATTCATGTCAATTGGTATCAGAGGGAATCTTTCTTCCAGGTTTTATCTTCGTTTAATTTTATGTTTTTTGTCAATTTTTGCTTACTTGCTGCTGTTCATAGTTTCGTAATTTAGGGTTCTTATATTCGACTTGAAAAAAAAAATCGAAGTTTCCATAATATCAAATCTGTTCTTGCTAAGTTGTTGCGAATTGAACCCTAGTTGCGAATATGTTCTTACTAAGTGCTTTTTGAATCTACTCTTGATTGTTAACACTGCGATTATTAGGGTTAGTAAAAACTTCGATAACTCAATATAAACCCTAGTTGCTGAGATTCGATTTTGATGAGTTTCGATTATTGTTGAGTTTCGATTGCTATGTATAAACCCTAATTGTTGAGTTTCGATTGTTAGGGTTAATTAATTTTGATTGCTGCGTATAAACAGTACTGATTTTAATTGTGAATTCCTTAAATTGTTGATTTCGAATTGTGCATATTTGTTTTTGCTGAAATTTTGAATTCTGGAATTTTCTACTACACCAGATTAAAGTAGAAGTTGAGACACAAAAAAAAATATAAAAATTTTTGAAATTCGCAATTATTTCCTTTTGGATTTGGGTTCTATAGGATCGAAGGATTCCAAAAATCCTGTTTCCACAAGATTAAATTTTTGCACATTTTTCTCGGTCTTTTGCTTCGTATTATGTCTATAATTCGTTGGGATTCCTGATTCTTGAGTTCTTGGTGAAAACGTACTTGTCCTAGCATACAATTGATCTGTTTGGGTTGTGATTGGTCTGTTAGGGAACCAAGAAAAGAATTCTTACTTTTTGATTTGTTTGAAGTTCTAAAAGGTGAAAATTGAGAGGTATATCATTACTTTTGAGAGCTAAACACGAGCGGTAAAATCAGAGTGACATATTCTGAGCAAAACAAGTAAAGGAGTGTAGTAAGGAAATTTTTATTTCTTTATATTGTGTTAACCTCTGTTTTGCAGCAATATGTCGAGTTTCAATCCTAGGTTATTCCAAGAAGCGCTGACGAGTACATTATAAAACATGTTGAGAGAAGAGTTAGGTGGCTTTAAAGAGCAGGTGGATGAGATGAGTGAGGAGTTGAGACAAATGCGGGTGAAAGTAGATAGAGTTGAGAGCACTCGAAATGAACAATCCGGCAAATCACGTAGTGTTCAAAGAAGTGGTAGACTGCAGCCTAGATAAAGGAGGGCTGAGAATGATCCTGATAAATTTTACCGAGATAGCTTTGACGTTGGGGATAGCGAGGTTGATTATGTAATTGCTAACCAATGGAATGGTAGGCGGGTTGGTAGAGGATCTAATCGGGAGGATGATAACATGAATGGGATCAAAATGAAGATTCCATCCTTCTAAGGGAAGAATGATCCCGAGGCCTATCTTGAGTGGGCCAAGAAAGTAGAGTTGGTGTTTGCTTGCCATAATTACTCCAAGACCAAGACAGTGAAATTGGCTGCTATTGAATTTTTTAATTATGCACTTGTTCGGTAGGATTGCTTGATGATGGAGCGACGGCGTAGTGATGCGGGGCCCGTCGAGACATGGGATGAGATGAAACGACTGATGAAGAAGTGATTTGTACCCGATCACTATTATAGGGAATTATACCAAAAATTGCAAGGGCTTACACAGGGGAATTGTAATGTTGATGAGTATTACAAGGTGGCCATGATTCGGGCCAAGGTTGATAAGAATAGAGAAGCTACCATAGCGAGGTTTTTGAGTGGTTTAAACCGGGAAATTGCCAATGAGGTTGAATTGTAGCCTTATGTTGAGATTGAAGATATGGTGAATACGGCAATTAAAATAGAGAGACAACTCAAGAGGAGGGGTAGTTTCGAGCCAAGCCAAAGTTCTTATTCTACTCCATGGAAACAAAGTCCATGGAAAAAGGATGACAAAACAACCACTCCGAAATCGAAAGTTGATTCGAAGCCGAAAACGCATAGTGGTAATCAAGCTAAGGCAGCCCTTAGCACCACTAATACTCCTGCTACCTGAAACAGGGATATTATTTGTTAGAAGTGTCAAGGGAGAGGCTATGTTTCCACTCAATACCTGAACAAGCGAGTAATGATGCTTTTGGATAATGGGGAATATGAGACGGATGAAGAAGGCGCTAAAGCTATGCCACCTTTGGAGGATATTGAAGAAGAGGAGAGCGCTATCTAGGGCGAGTTGTTAGTTGCAAGAAGATCCCTTAGCGTGTAAGCAAGAGAGGATGAGGAGCAGCGAGAGAATTAATGGAGACATTAATACAGAATCGTTTGATATTGCGTATAGATTGAACAAAAAACTTTTGCTAAAACCCTATAAGAATAAAGTGATTTCACCTTTGTGGATCATGTAGAGGATCCATATGATGAGACTAAGGTTTGAAATCATTAGATTGCGATTTGGTCAGATTTTTTAATTCTCGCTGGGCTGCGAAAATTGATTGTTTTCGCCACCGAAACGACTTCTGATCTTTCTAATTTTTCGCGCGAATGTGGTAACTTTGCGTTCCGAACGACATATCCATAAATCAGCCCGATCCAAAGGTGCGATCAAAAGTTACGATTGATTAACGACTGTAGTGCCGAAAACCTAAAGATCTTCTATCATATTCCTTCCACCATCAAATCTTGCACCGAGTGTGGGCTACGATATCACCAAGATTTTCTCCCCTCTCAATAGAACAAATCCTAACTCATAAGAAATATATGTTATATAAAGAGAAGAGACATGGTCGGCGTATATATAAGGCTACGATAGGGACCTTAAGGAGAAATAAGTGTTTGGGCTTCCTATGGAAAGTTGGAATCCTAATTCCACTATGAATTAGTTCCTTCCATAAATTATAATTCACACTATTAAAGAATTATAATTGCACTCCCGTCCTTATCTCAAAATTAATTTCAGGCTCCTTATTATTAAATACTTGTTATTCTCCCCATGTTAAGATTACATATAATCGTCATTTAAATTAAATTACTGACAATTATATTTAAATGACTTCTTAATCATTGAGCCTACCACTTAACTTATTTGACATGTCGGATTAACATAATCCACTTGCAGGGTTTAACATGATCAAAACTTATAAGCTTCTCAAGGGGCTATCATCAATCCCTATACCGGGACGTGGATTCCATCAATAATTAATATTCATCATACATAAAGTGTCGTCATTCAATTCACGAAGATTATTGATCTATAAATAAATCTCACTCTTAATGAGTCAAAACAACAAACACTACATATATATGTCTATTAATTATTTCAAGATTAAAAGCATAAGTAATTATAATAACCATGGAATTTTAAATTGTTTTATATAGTCAGTATAAACAATTAACCCAAACTGGTTCTATTCAATACACACAAAGTGTACTAGGGCAACGAGTTAAAACTATACCATTTCCTGTAGTTAAGGTAAACTACTAAAACTTTTGTTACAATCCTACTGATGGGTGTCCAATTCCATCTAAGACTGTGAACCATTAAACTTATATTCCACAAGAACCGATGATATGATCTTTTGTTTATAAGCTATACTCTACACACCAAATCATCTACTGTATGGAATAAAAGACACACACATGCACAATATTTAAATAAATAATATAATGCAACCATTGTTCATAAAGATTCTCATTAAACTAGGAAAACTGAGCTTATAACATATCCAAACCAACAACAAAATTATGGTTTTTAATATATCACTCTAACAATCTCCCACTTAGACTTAAAGCCATGTAGCTATGCATCTTACTCCCATTTCCTCAACGTGAATACTCTATTTGTTTTCGCTTTTTATGAATCCTTAACTCTTTAGAGTTCGCAACCGTTTCACTATTATCAAAATAAAGTGAAATAGTTGATTATACTGAAAGTGCCATATCTAGATTCATATGAAAGTTCCTGAGCCAAACCGTTGCCTTAGCTGCTTCTAAAGCAGCCACATATTCAGCTTTCATGGTGGAGTCAGTAATACATGACTGCTTGACACTCCTCCAACCAATGACTCCACCTCTTAGCGTAAACACATAACCTAAAGTTGGCTTTCTGAAATCCTAACTTTTGACTAAAAATCCTTGTCTGTGTATCTAACAGGTACTGGACTGTTTGCCTAGTAAACCAACATAAAATCTTGAGTCCTTTTAAGGTACTTAAGTATATGTTTTACCGCAGTCCAGTGTTCTTTCCCTGGATTAGACTGATATCTGCTAACCATACCAACGGTAAAGCAAATGTCTGGTCTAGTACACAATATAGCATACATGAGGCTTCCCACTGCCGAGGCATAAGGAACTCCCATCATCCTCTCTATCTCATCATGTGTCTTATGACATTGATCTTGGATAGAGTGATTCCATACCTAAAAAGGGATAAACCCTTTCTTGGAATCTTGTATACTAACTCTGGTAAGAATTGTATCGACGTAAGTACTTTGGATAAGCCCAACATCTTATTTTTCCAATCTCGCATAAGCTTAATACCAAGGATGTGACTGGCTTCTCCTAAGCCCTTCGTATCGAACTGACTTGTTAATCATACCCTCATTGAAGATAATATTCACATATCGCTTCCAATAAGTAAGATATTATCCACATACAATACCTAGAATACCACCGCGCTTTCGTTGCGCCTTTTGTACACATAAGACTCATCCGAACATTAATCAAAACCAAAAGATTTGATTGCATGGTCAAAACAGATGTTTCAAGATCTAGACACTTGTTTAAGCCCATAAATGGGCTTCTTGAGCTTGCACAACATGTGCTCTTGGCCTTTTGTTATGAATCCTTCTGGTTGCATCATATAGATGCTTTTATCAAGACTTCCATTAAGAAAACCTGTCTTGACATCCATTTGCCAAGTTTTGTAATCAAGATGAGCCGCAATGGATAAGAGAATCCGATTAGACTTTGGCATGGCTACTGGCAAAAAGGTTTCATCATAATCGATCCCCTTCTTTCTGAGTGAACCCTTTTAGCAACAAGCCTTGATTTAAGCCCGTCTAATATTCTCTATCTCTTATACACCCACTTGCATCCGATAGGTTTTATCCCTTCGGGTGGTTTTACAAGATCCTAAACTTTGTTAGAGTACATGGACTCTATTTCAGATTTCATAACCCTTTGCCATTTTTCTGTATCTTTATCTTGAAGTACTTCATTGTAGTTAAAAAAGGGTTCGTTTCTTGTTCATTAAGGACCTTGTCATAAGATTCTCCCAAGAACATAAAACGACCAGGTTGACGAATAATCCCCCCACTACGACAAGGCACTACTTGTGTTTGTGTACATTGTGCAAATATTGAACTAACTCACTATCCACACGTTGTACTGGTTCAAGAACTTACGTATTAGTGATTTGTTCAAGATGTGCACAAGTATCGGCAATCCTCCCACTACGACGAGATAATGGAATGTCGATATTCATTTACTGTGGTATTTCCTCTTGTACTAAAGGTATATACGAATTGTGCCAGGTTTTCTCTCCTCTCATTTTCACTCCAACAACACTACTCCTGGGCTTATGGTCTATGATATAATCATTTTCTAAGAATTTGGCATTGATAATAATAACAATATATTCTTGAGGATTATTAAATAAACCACGCTTGGTTCCTTTTGGATATGCAACAAAGAAACACATTTTCGTTCTTGATTCCAACTTATCCGCATTACCTTTCAGCACATGTGCTGGACTACCCCATACTTGAATACGCCGCATACTAGACTTACGCCCAGTTCGCAATTCTATGGGTGTAATAGGTACTAACTTTGATGGTACCAAATTCAGAATATATGCAGCTAGTTCTAAAACATATCCCCAAAAAGAATCAGGTAGGTCTGAATAACTCATCATAGATCTTACCATTTCTATAAGAGTCTTTATTCCTTTTTTCCGCTACACGATCATGCTGTGGCATCCTCGGTGCAGACGACTGAGATGTAATCCTATTCTCTAATAAGTATTCCTTGAACTATCCCAAGAGGTATTCACTACCACGATCTAATCATAGTGACTTGATACATCTTCGTTTATGTCTTGAATTCTTTGAATTTCTCAAAGACTTCAGACTTACGTCGCATTAAGTAAATCTATCTATACTTTAAATAATCATCTACAAATGTGATGAAATACTCAAAGCCTTCTCTAGTCTAGACATTCATGTGACCATACAAATTAGAGTGAACCAGTTTTAACTGTTCTTTAGTGCTATAGCCTTTTGTAAAGAATGATCTCTTAGTCATTTTACCTTCTAAATAGGATTCACAAACTGAAAGTGCCTCCACTTCCAATGAACATAATGGTTCATTTTCGACCAGTTTTTGAATTCTTTTTAGATTAATATGACCAAGGCGTAAGTGCCAAAAATACATTTGGTTCATTTTGAAGGTTCCTTTCTATTAGTTGGTAAACTATTAATGCTATTCAATTCACTCAGTTATAGTACTGACAAGTCAGGATTATTAATGTAAAGATCAATCACTAATGTACCAGAACAAACAAACTATTTATTTTTTCTAATGATAACTGATTTATCATTAAAATAAACAAAATATTTGTCCTCAACCAATCTAGAAATAGAAATCAAATTCCTTCCCATGGAAGATACATATAGACATTCCTTATTCATTAATATCCTATTCTGACTAAACTGAAGATAAATATCTTCTACTGCAATTGTTGCCACATTCGTAGCTGCCCATATATAAATTTTCTCTATTTTTAAGTTGTTTGGTTTCCTAGAACCCCTGCAAAGTATTGCAGACATGATTAGTGGATCCCGAATCTACACACCAGATACTGGTAGATCGGACCACTAAACAAGATACAACAACAAATAGATTAAATTTACATATGTTGTTATAACGGTTTAGGAAACTTGGACAATCTTTTTTCAAATGCACTTTCTACTGACAGTGAAAACACTAGCCCATAGGCTTTTTCACTCCTCCTAGAGGTTCAGTGACTGCTGCACACACCGCTCTTTGTGGGACTGCAGCTTATGCATTCTTCTTCTTCATTTCTTGCTTTTGGGCATAGAAGTTGAAGCTTTCTCAGCCACTAGAGTACTAACTAGCTTACCAAGGAGTTCATCAACTGCTTGGAATTCTTTAAGAAGTTCCAACAATGAATAAAGCTTATTCATGTTGTAATTCTGTCGAAATCCCTTAAATAAATTCAGCAGCGATTGGAGAACGATATCGACCTGAGTTTTCCCATCGATTTTAACCCCAAAGATCTTTTAGGTCATTCAGAAGACCGATCATCTTCAAAACAAGATCCTTAACTCGGGTTCCTTTAGCAATAGTCGTGTTCATGAGGCCTTTTATCGAAACCTGCCTTGCAACATGATCCTGATCCTCAAAAATATCTTTGAGGTTCAACATTCTGTCGTAGGCGGAGACAAAAGATTAATACTAATGTTGTAGCACATTTGACAAAAATGCCAGAATGTAAAACCACGCCATCTCATCAGCCTTTTTCCACCTCCGGCAAGCCTGGGTTTCCTCATCGGTCGCCCCCTTACCAGGTTCTGCTAGATAAGACTCAGTGAGCATAAACTTGTACTCTTTAATAGCAAGCATAATGTTCAAGTTCCCTTTTTTTCAGTCAATATAATTAGGTCCAATCAATTTGTTTTAGTTAAGAATGGTTAAAAGTGGATCGAAAGAGTTTGCCATTTTAAAACTTGAGAATCACATACAAATTATGATGGACAATAATAACTTTGAACACATATTTTAAATATGGTACCCTCTACCATTTCAAAAAGCGTTCGTCAGCAGCCTAAGACTTTGAATAATATGCCCCGTTAGTGAGGTCGTCTATTATTCATTATTTTTTAGACAGATATAAACCTATTAAATTTTACTATCTAGACAATGCCTTATTGTCAAGCAATACAGACTATCTAGACAATCCTTTATTATCAAGTAAAATTTAAATAGCTGACTTCCTTTGGTCCTACAAATAATAGTAGAGACTCAGTTGGAGAGCATACTATTATTTATATTTAAGTGTATACCATCATTTAATTTAGTCCAATGATTCTGCAATTTATTCTTTCCGATATGGAGGTGAGCACTAAAACCCACACGAAAAATAAATCACATCATTTAAAATTATCAGTCAGTGAAATTTGTACAATGATTCTGCAATCTATTCTTTCCGATATGGAAGTGAGCACTATAACACACACGAAGAATAAATTACATCATCTACAAACCAATGATGGAGACTGTGGGATTTTTATGTGAAAAAATCCCTCACCCACGTAGTATTTAAAACAATATTTTTTGAGGGTTAAGAAAATTTTATATTAAACTCTAGTCAACTAAAATACAAGGGTATGAAATATAAAAGACATGTGCGATAAAATTATTTTGCTGCTTTTCTTTTTTTAAAAAAAACTTATATTTTTCAATTACGCAAAATTTATATTTATATACCCTTTTTTTAATTTTACAAGAACTAAATATAAAATAAAGAGTAAATACCATCAAAGTCCACTGAACTATTGGCATATTCTACCAGTAGCCACTGAACTTCATTTTGTTACAGTTGGACCATTAAACTTTTAAAACGTACTACCATTGGCCACTCCGTCAGATCCCTCCGTTAAATGGTAACGGCAGTCAGATCATGTGCTTGTCACATGACCTAATTAAGGGTATTTTCGTCAAACACAACATAATATATAATTCCCTCCATTATTTATTCCCCCCAATTAATTCCCCCCAATATTTCCCTCCAAAACATACCCTATATTACCCCCAAACATTTCCTTGTAGCCATTCCTCCCCAAACCAGAGCTGAAAGAGAAGGAGAAAAAACAGAGCATCGGAAAGAGAAGGAAAAGAAGAAGAAATAGAGCAGCAGAAATAGAAGCAGAAGAAATAGAGCAGCAGAAAGAGAAGCAGAAGAAAATTGATTTTCATCCATTGATACGTACCTGTTGGAGCTTCAAAATTAGAGCACCATGGAAAGGCAACTTGTTTACTGTTTCTGTGGTAAGTTAGCAGACGTTTACACCTCAAGAACCCCCCAAAATCCAGGGAGGAGGTTCCTCAAATGTCCAGAGCAGATTAGTTGTGGGTTTTGGATCTGGAAAGACCTATACATGTGGATTACTGAAGGACAGAGAAAACCCAAGAGAGAAAATTGTGTGAAATGGTGGATGGTGGTCGTGTTGTGTGTTGTAATTGTGTGGATTTTCTCAAATAACACAGAGAGCAAGTGTTCATGTCAATTGCCATGAAATAGTAATGTAATGCCATGAAATAGTAATGTAATGCAATGAAATATTTAATGTTTATGAAATGCAACTTGTTCTTTTCTAAGTTTCAGTTCTTGAGTAATGTCAAATTGTAAATATATACGAGATATTACATCCACATCATTCATACAATTAAACTTGGGATATTCATACCCCAGGAAAGAAAAACATCATTCATAGCTCTGTTTTACATCAACTAATGTCATATTCATACCCCCAAAATACATCATTCATACCCCCAAAAAACATCAAGTAGACCAATATTCATACCCCAAAAAAACCATATAATTATATGATTATACAATAAGCATAACAGTAGACAGGTTGACTAGACTGTGGTGGTGCATTTTGGTCATCACCAA
Source organism: Lonicera japonica (assembly GCA_021464415.1). NCBI lineage: Eukaryota > Viridiplantae > Streptophyta > Magnoliopsida > Dipsacales > Caprifoliaceae > Lonicera > Lonicera japonica. The sequence continues at coordinate 77,386,714 of CM038464.1, forward strand.
GATGCTGGTGCATTTTGTTCCTGAGATTGAGTAGACTGTGGTGGTGCAGATTGAGCTTGTGATTGAGAAGCTTGTGTTGGTGCAACTTGCTCTTGCATTGATCTTCTTACCTACATTTAAAAGATTGTCATTCAATAATCATATATGATTATACAATAAGCATACCAAAACAGAGAGTGATTACACTTTTACCTTGCATTTTTGCCTTGATGTTCCACTACCACTTGCTTCATTTTTCCCCTTGCATGTTCTTGCATTGTGTCCACTGTTACCACACTTTCTACAAGAGAGCAGAGTTCTCTTTTTGCTTAACTTACCCCCAGCTTGTCTCCTATGCTCATCATTCTTTCTATTTCTTGCTTTCTTCTTTCTTCCTGGCTGAGATAGCACTTAAGGTGCTACCAAATTAGGCTGAGATGTTTTGGGCCACATAGACTGCCCATTCATTGGGGGGATGATATTTTCATAAGCCTCTAAGTATTTTTCCTTTGTGAAATAGTGATGGACATAATTTGTGACTTCCTCTCTTTGAGTCAAAATTGCACAAACACCATGCACACACGGCAGTCCACTCAACTCCCACACTCTACATGTACAACTTCTTTCCTTAAGATTGACAATAAATTGTACTTATGGACTACTGCTGACCTGAAACTCATCACCCCTCGAATGCCTACATATGTAATTATTAGATAGTGTTTGAAGCTCATCCAATTTCCCTTCTATTATTCTTGGGCAAACCAAATTAGGATGCCTTGTCATTTTGTCCCTATTTTTCCTTATCCTATCCATTAAAGAATTTCTAATACCCTCAAACATAGATACAATTGGTTTGTCTCTCACATCAACTATGAACCCATTAAAAATTTCACAGTGGTTGTTAATTAAAAGATCACACTTCTAGTGTGATTTAAAGTGTGACCTACTCCAATGTTGTGGACTAACCCCTTTTTCTAACCACTCAGCAGCAATTTTGTTTTTTTTCCTTAATTCGTCCAGACAATGCTCAAAATATTCCAACGTACTTGCTCTTGCACAATTCCAAAACAACTCTTTCCATACTTTCCCACTATATGTCTTTCTAAAATTACTATGATGATGCCTTACACAAAATCTCTGTTTAGAATTTGGCACCACTCTCTTTAAAGCCTCTTTCAACCCCTAAAATATTATAAGTATTTATTAATAAATGTGTACAAGTTTTGATTTGTTGCTAGTATACAAAATAAAATCAAATGAGATACAAAAGTATGCATACCTTTTGTTGATCACTCATAAATGTGTACAAGTTTTGATTTGTCTCATTAATGCCAACATCTTGACACACCAATTTAAGAAACCACATCCATGATGCCTAAAATAGAACAAGGGCAAACCACTTTACTTCTGCCCACAGTATAGCAAAGAAAAAATAGTAAAGTTTAAAATGCATACCTTTGTTTCTTTCTCAACCACAGCATATGCAAATGGGTACATGCCATTATTGGCATCAATGCCCACTGCACTTCTGCACAGTAGCTCCCTTCTGCACAGTAGCTCGCATCAATCTCCAATTGAGTTATAAAGGTAGACATTAAAAAAACAGAATTTTTGTACCTCCTCACTTCTGCATAGTAGCTCCATATCCAATTATATTGTTCTCTGTGGCTCCCTTCTAGCAATTGTAATGCCTTAGTTTTTGCTCTGAAGAACTGCCCTCTAGATATGAACACTTTATGATCTTTCTTAATTATCTCCCTCAATGACAGCCATGGTATATCCGGATTTGATGCAAATTGAGCCTGATATGTGTGTGCTATCCAATTGGCAGTTACATTCCTATTCCTGGTAGCATGCTTACAATTGGTGTGTTTTGGATTAAAAGTTTTCACTTGTAAATTCTGAGATAACTTGTTCTCTCTTGAAGCATATATCATCCACTTGCATGGAGGTTTACACTTGGCCCTCACCCTCCACTTTTCATTTGTAGTGAAATCAAAGTTCTTTCTATGCAAAATAGAGTACTGATTTACTGCTTTTTTGAACTCTGTAGAAGAACTAAACAACTACCCAACCTCAAACTGTGGATTATCCATATCTCTATCTTGTACAAACTCTGGAAAATGATTCTTCTTTTTTACCCTATCACACTGATCCTCACTCTCATTCCCATCATCTGATTCTAGGCTTATTAACTCATCAGAGTCATCCAATTCAGCCTCTTCTGGTTCAACTAATGGCTCCTTTGCTAAGTTTGTAGGCATTGTAACATTGTCATTCTCTTCTTGCACCTCCACATCCTCTGCCTCTTCATCCTCATCCTCACATTCATCCTCACTTTCACCTTCATCCTCATCCTCATCCTCACCTCCATCCTCACCTTCATCTTCTACTTCCTCTTCACTACTTACAAAAACAGGGTATTCTGTGGATAATGGTTCCAACTGCTCTGGAAATTGAGTGTGGCTAACATATATATTTATAACCCTATACCTTGGAACCCATTTAGTCATTAGGATAATATCCCTATCAGTAGCAAGTTCAGTCAATCCTAAGTGTAAGGGAAGTTCAGGGTGTTTATACCAACAACTACTCACACTCTGAGTCCCTAACTCCTCAGCAATCAAATAAATTTCATGTATAGACAAGAAATCAGGATCGACATTATCACAAAAACTGACAGTACCACCAACATATGCTAACATATCATCCACATAATCAAATTTTCCACTATGATGTATTGACATTGTGAATTTATTAGAACCTTTTGCTGAAAAAAAAAACAAAATCAAACTAAATATGTACAAAAACCTTAACATTAAACAAAGAAACATAAAATATGTATACAAACATGCCTACGAAATATGTAAAAAAAAATATCTGGAATCAAACAAACACCAATATAAACCCTAGAATCAAACAGAGTAAGAAGAAATATATACCAAATAATGTAAAAACCCTATAATCAAACATAGAAATAAGAAATATGAACATGATATAAACCCTAAAAACCCTAAAATCAAACAAAAAACAGAGTCATTTATACACTTACCGTACATCTCTTCAACTGATACGTGAGGCTTTCTGTAGGTACTCAGCGACCAATCCATTGTGTACTCTCTCTGTGTATTGCGTGAGGTAAAACGATGCCTTCAAATTTCTCTTTAGTTTTTGGTTCCAAATGCTCTGTGTCTTGTGATCATGCGTAAGAGAAGAATGGAGAAGTTTAGTAGCCGTAGCGAACAGATGGAAAAATAGGAGCAAAATGACATAAATGTCCCTCAAATATCCCGTGACAAGCACATGACTGGTTCCCGCCAAAATTTAACGGAGGGATTTGACGGAGTGGCCAATGGTAGTACGTTTTAAAAGTTTAATGGTCCAACTGTAACAAAATGAAGTTCAGTGGCTACTGGTAGAATATGCCAATAGTTTAGTGGCCTTTGATGGTATTTACTCTAAAATAAAAGGTGATCTAGGTATGGTCATGTATCCATGTTGTCCAAAATTATAAGGAAACCTAATAATTAAACACATATGACCAACACACAATCACACAAAGTATTAAACCATTCAATAATAAGAATAATTAAATCCCTGCTATTATGGTTCAAGCTTCATCATCCCTAGTCCATTGAAAACCTATCACAACCTATGTCGCCACTTCATTGACTATGTCGAGAATCAACCTTGGTGGAAACGCCTTCTTCAACATTCTTCGTTAAAGAAACTGCAATCTTAGATACAAAGGTCCTATGCCTCCATTTAAGGAGTTCACACATAAACTATTATATCTAAACTGTAAATAAAATTACATATATCCTATGCCTCCTTTTAAGGAGTTCACAAATTTGATCTAAAATTAATTTACAACTATGAATAAAACCCAAATCATCAAGCACATTAAAATTAACCACGAATAAAAACATTGTGGGATCCAATCACATAAAACATAATTATGTGACCATAATAACGGGACAAGAACACTGCAAAACAAGGGTTAGTGAGTTCTACGTTCTATCCATAACAAAATGCATGAATAGATTTAATTGGACAACATGGCTAGTTAAATCCGTACGCAGTATTAAAGAAAACCAATCGCTCTAATACCAATTGATGGAGACATTAATACAGGATCGTTTGATATTGCGTATAGATTGAACAAATTTTTTTTGCTAAAACCCTATAAGAATAAATGGATGTCACCTTTGTGGATCATGTAGAGGATCCATATGATGAGACTAGGGTTTGAAACTATCAGATTGCGATTTGGTCAGATTTTTTAATTCTCGCTGGGATGTGAAAATCGATTATTTTCGCTACCGAAACGACTTCTGATCGTCTTAATTTTTTGGTCAATTAAGTAACTTTGCGTTCCGAACAACATATCCAAAAATTAGCCTGATCCAACGGTGCGATCAAAAGTTACGATTGATTTACGACTGTTGTGCCGAAAACCCAAAGATCTTCTATCGTATGCCTTCCGCCATCAAATCTTGCACCGAGTATATCACCAAGATTTTCTCCCCTCTCAATAGAACAAATCCTAACTCATGAGAATTGTATGTTATATAAAGAGAAGAGACACGGCCGGCGTATATATAAGGCTACGATAAGGATCTTACGGAGAAACAAGTGTTTGGGCTTCCTATGGAAAGTTGGAATCCTAATTCCACTATGAATTAGTTCCTTCCATAAATTATAATTCACACCATTAAAGAATTATAATTGCACTCCCGTCTTTATCTCAAAATTAATTTCGAGCTCCTTGTTATTAAATACTTGTTATTCTCCCCACGTTAAGATTACAGATAACTGGCATTTAAATTAAATTACTGACAATTATATTTAAATGACTTCTTAATCCTTGAGCCTACCACTTAACTTATTTGACATGTCGGATTAACATAATCCACTTGCAAGGTTTGCATGATCAAAACTTATAAGCTTCTCAAGGGGCTATTATCAATCCCTATACCGGGACATGAATTCCAGCAATAATTAATATTTATCATACACACAGTGTCGTCGTCTATTTCACGAAGATTATTGATCCATAAATGAATCTTAGTCTTAATGAGTCAAAACAGCAAACACTACATATATATGTCTATTAATTATTTCAAGATTAAGAGCATAAGTAATCATAATAACCATGAGATTTTAAATTGTTTTATATAGTCAGTATAAACAATTAACCCAAATTGGTTCTATTCAATACACACAAAGTGTAGTAGGACAACGAGTTAAAACTATACCGTTTCCTGTAGTTAAGATAAACTACTAAAACTTGTGTTACAATCCTACCAATGGGTGTCCAATTCCATCTAAGACTGTGAACCATTAAACTTATATTCCACAAGAACCGATGATATGATCTTTTGTGTGTAAGCTATACTCTACACACGAAATCATCTACTATATGGAATAAAAGACACACACATGCACAATATTTAAATAAATAATATAATGCAACCATTGCCCATAAAGATTCTCATTAAAATAGCAAAACCGAGTTTATAACATATCCAAACCAACAATAAAATTATGGCTTTTAGTATATCACTCTAATAAGAATATCTTCCATACTAGGTGCTTAGTGCTAGGCAAGGTGTGTAGCTTGGTAATAGACAAAGGTAGTTGCACTAATGTGGCTAGCACGACAATGGTTGAGAAGCTAGCATTGCACACGACTACGCACCCAAGGCCTTATAAACTGTAGTGGTTGAATGATGCTGGTGATGTAAGGGTGAACAAGAAGGTTTTGGTGTCCTTTAGCATTGGTAAGTACGAGGACCAAGTGCTTTGTGTTGTGGTTCCCATGCAAGCCGACCATATGTTGTTGGGGAGAACATTGCAAAAGAGATAATAACACTAGGCAAAGAAGAATTTAATTCGTTCGTGTTCAAAAGCGCTTCTTTGTATACAAGTACAAGAAGTTGATTACAAAGTATCGCTCTTTTCACTTCACTAGCTCTCGTATAGAAATTCTTTTGCTTCCTCTCAAACTTGCTCTCAATAGTCACTGGTTTTCCACTGTACTTTATTTTTTCTCAATTTCTTTTCTTTTTCCCTCACTCTCTTTCTTTTCCTCACCACTCACTCTCTTTTTCTTTTTAGCTCTCTGTTGCTCCTCCTCATTTTTCAACTTCAACTGATCAGTAAAAGTGAAAGAATGATTGTTCTCTTATTCATCTAAAACGAATATTTATTGGTAAAGCCGTCGTGTTTGTCTCCTCCAGGTTACTCCTATAGGCTGGCCGGTTTGGAATGGATGCTCCGGGTACGAAATTAATTTGGTGCTCTATTCCTCGGATGGGTGGTAAACTGCTTGGCGTATCTACTGGAGAAAGGTATGTGAGGGAGAGTATGAGCCCATGTGCGGTGCCAGTGTTGTTAGTGTCGAAGAAAGATGGAACGTGGAGAATGTGCGTGGACTGTCGAGCCATAAATAATATCACGATAAAGTATCATCACCCCATTCCACGCTTAGATGATATGCTTGATGAGTTACATGGGTCTAGTATATTCTCTAAAATTGATTTGAGAAGTGGGTATCATCAAATTAGGATGAAAGAAGGAGATCAATTGAGCGCCAAATCAGCCAATTTACTTAAGAAACTAACCTGACTAATTAAATGATAAATACCATCCTCAAATCAGTCACTTTAGGATTTTGGTGCAAAAATCTATGAATTGACGTTTTACGGTTTTTAATCAAATGGAACTTATGAGCTAACTTATGGAAACATGTTTTTAATGCATGCAAAGATAAGAAAATACTCAAACATTCAGTAGGTGATCTATAACCAATGAAAAAATCAGATTCAAGCCTAACTTGGATTATATTCAAAGATTAATTACGCATCTTTCCAGGAAAATTTCTCATATTTTAGAGCTCCTTTTCTTCATATTTTCTCTCTTTAGATTTTCATCGATATCGGGTTTTTGGATTTTGATTCGACCTTAAAGAAACTTGTCCTATGCGTCGAGCAGATCGAGGTGAGCTAGGAATTTCAAGATTTAATCGAATAGGTTTCTGAATATGATCTTCCTCTCTCCTCTTTCGGCCTATCGACTCGAGGTAGGGGTTTAAAAGTTTTCTAAACTTGATAATATGATGTTATTCAACTAGAAATGAATGATTTATAAGTATATGTAAAATATGATGATTCTTATGACGCCCCAAATTCTGTTCTGAGAATTTCACCTCCGGGATTCAGTTAATCACGAATGACATGCACAATGGTGGATTTAAAATATAAAATCCACAACTTTTAAAAACATTACTTTAATAAAAACATGATCTTTAGAAGTCCTGATTTAGAAAACTTTGGCATGTGGAGTTCATTTCATCAATAAACCTTCCTGTAACATTTAAAACCATGTTCCATACAAGTGGAATCACATCAAACCACATTTAAATCAACTCCACATATGAAAACCATCAATACAAGTTTACACTGCCAATCGTTTATCAAATCACAGTCCATTTACAACAAAAGAGAAAACAAAACAATTATACAATACAGTCCTTATCAAAAAGGACTGAGAAAGGTCCATGGAAATCAGAGGCTTCTAAATAGATACACCACGCTCCAATCCCCGAAGCCTATCCTGCAAAACTGTTAGAAAACGGGATGAGCCAAATACGGGCTCAGTAGGAACTATATAGGTTTTGTTATATGAAAATACACATAGAAACCACATGCACGTGCATGTTTATATAGAAAGTAAGTGCTTTACTTTAAAATAATGGTTCAAAGACCGTGCATAGCAATGCAAACCCACACACTCATGCATGCAAACCCCACTAGGATTCTTATCCTAGCCACTGGATACTAACTACCCAACTAACCGATCACATCCGTAAATATCCCATAAGTGAACCTCTCACGTGTTCCCACATTACCAAGGAATTGTCAGTCCAAAGTCATCTTGTTCTAATGCTAGCTTCCTAAGGCTAGTCACGCCTTAGTGGATCAGTTCTACAGCTTATGCCGACTACCTGTGCCGATATCAAAAGTTAATAACTATAGGGCAAGTATATGTTGTTTCCCCTTTAATTATAATTTATTATGAATCTTATACTTGGCCTGCTAATAGGCTTTATCTAAATATCATTCATCTAAGCGTTATATTATGGCGTTCTCTTAGTAGGCTATTTCGTTAATTATGATTTCCCTTTCAATTATTAGTGCTTTAGGGTCATTATGATCCGGCTATTAAGTCTCATGAATCACATTTACTCCCACGCCCATATTCTATATCTAAGGCTCACAGTTATCATCTCTTTCCACTTTATATATAATACATTATGACAAGCTCAATAGTTCTCTATGTGTACCCTGTCTATTTAATAGTGTCCGCCTACGTCCCTACATCATTTATATCATAGCCGAGGCAACATACATAAATTTATATGAGACATGATACGATATAATACAATAATAATAACATAATCAACAATCTTAATAGCTCTCGTATCACGTCTCTAGCATAATGCCTCAGTTTCACCCCGCGGTCAGTCCAGGCCCAGAACAACGAATCCCGAAGATTCCGAGGCTCTGTCCATGTCTCCTTTGAGTGGGGAGTGGCTCAGGGACTTGGTTCTCCAAGTAGGTCATTCGGAGATAACCTTCAAGACATTTTCCCGGGAATGACACTTCGAATAGTTAACGAGGAGAACACCTCATACAAATCACATCGACACTCTGGAAAGAACTACACCAGGCGATACCCTAGCAGGGTAATGACCATTAGTAGCCCAACTACTTCCCGGGGAACTCACCATTGGGAAAGTAGTGGCACACGGGACCTGCTTTGCTTGCCGGGAAAACTTATCTAACCAAGGACACATAGTCCAGTTGGAAGGCAAGATACCTAAAGTGGGCTCTCCTTTGTGGACAAGCACAACCATCGGCGGAGTCACCGACATCATTTTTTTCGTGCACGGTTTAGGAATTTTCACCCATGGGCGGCAATAAGCGGCCCCGTCTTCGAGCCACGTGTGACGCCCCGAGTTCCGTTAGGAGGAAGAACCTCCGGAACACGGTTGATCACGGAGCCGTACGCGACGGCGGACGTGAGTAAAAATTAAATAACTCTGGCGAGGAAGGCAAATATGCTAAGGTATAGAACATAAAACAAAATCAACTGGGAACATGCTAGAACTGTAGCTTCCCCTCCTGTTAACTCGTGCCTTACAGATTAGTCTGTACCGTTGCGCACCGGTTAACTAAAATGTAAGTCACTTGTCCACATTAGGCTAACATTCAACCATAGACATGTTCCTCCAACCCACTATAAAATAACCAAAAGAATGAAATTAAAGAAAAGTACATGTCCGCAAAATACATACATTAGCAATACATAACTGTCACAAAATAGTCATACACAATACAGCCTCCATAACCTCAAGTAGGCTACATAGATGGTACAAACATGGCTACATAATATAAGTTGGGTTATGGTACAATAAGATAGATAACATGGCCTTTCAGTAGTGAAAGGCCCTCACACTACAGTATCAGAGGAGACTAAGACTTGTCGACCTTTCCCTTATCAGCTCGTCCCGTCCCATCCTTAGAAGTACCTGTGTAGGAAAACTGTGAGCCAAACGGGCCCAGTAGGAACTATAGGAGTTGTGAGAAAAACATGTATATGTAGGAGAGGCTTTATAAAGTGAGTTTGTAATTAGTCCGTACACATAAGTCATAAATATGTATGTAAACAATGTAATATATACATAGTCTCAAGACACCGCGACCAGGCCTACATCGTATCAACCATGTATAATACTCACGTCTAGGATTTTTCATATCTACTGTACAGAGATAGCCGGCACTCGGTTTCTCCTGCCCAAGGCAGGGACCACCTACCAGGTCCACCTAGACGCTACCTCACGCAGCCACACAGGCATACGCTACCTCACGCAGCCACACAGGCATACGCTACCTCACGCAGCCACAAAGGCATACGCTACAATAATCTCACGTAGCCACTAAGGCTATACGCTACTGGTAATAACCATCTACCTGGTACGAGCGGTGTTGACTACTCTGTATAAGGAAAATCATATTTTTTTCCCAATCACAATTATAAGATCATATACATCATGTAAAAAGGTATAGTAGTCCATTTCATGAGTATCAAGTGATATAAAGTGCGTATCATAAGTTTACTTCACTATACGGACTGATAAGTACCTGCGCGCTAAAGGCCAGGAACAAGGGTTTGTCAAAAATCAAGGAAATGGAAGAGATACATGGAAAAATATGATATACTACATTTTATAAGAAATAAACAACCATTTCCCTCATAATTTATAGGCTCAAAGTGCATACATACGCAGCAATAGGTGTATACCTAGAAAATCCCCAAATTTGTATAAAAATGGTGATTGGGTGCATAAACTCTTAAAATAGGTTTTAATAATAGTGTTCCTACCTCGATAGCGTCAAACCTTCACCACTCGAGTCACGGATCGAGCTCTAAACGACGGAGGCGCAAGACACCATGGTTGAGTTTGAAGCCCTAGCTTGGTGGATGTGAAGAAAGGAAGAAGATGACGGAGATGATGAGTTTGATCCTTGATTTGGGTGGTAATATGAGGTAAAATTACACTCATAAACTATCCTCCATGATCCCTACACTCCTCTCACTCTCTCCCTGAGCTCTGGTCGAAGTGGAGAAGAAGGTTGGGTTGATGGTGTATAAACAATCGGGTCAAAGCTCAAAAAAAATCATTTTTGACCTCTACAGTGAAGGGGAGTCGACTCCCTAAACCCCATGGAGTCGACTCCAGGTACTGGAATTTTGTTCATGCCCAGAATTGCTTGTTTTTGCCACCAACTGATCTTGTAACCTTATTTTGACCAACGAGAAGTGGGAATTGGGTTCCGGGCAAAACACGAAAGTTCTTGGAAATTGAAATACCTTTCCAATGGTATAAATTAGGTTCCATTCTGATCTAAAGTGAAAAATTTATGATGTCTTGAATGACTAAAGGTCGGTTTGTCGGGTAAGTTTAAAATGTGAGATTTTGCAAATTTCGACTCGGGTACTCTACATAACCCTTTTAAACTTAAAAGATGAATGTAATAACACCTCTAAAATAGTGTGGAAGTATTTCCCACATTCGGATACGGCTCAAGCACACTCTCGTGTCTCGGGCATAAAATGTGGTACAAAACTGTATCAAGTGTATAAAACCAAGACTGTATACCACTTATGAGGGTTCTCGTGTCATTCTAGCTAGCCAAGCATTGATTATTGTGGTTCTAGTCTAACCAATGTTCCTACGGCATACTCAACTATATGTGCATGTATGGCCATGTCAACCCATGCCCCGCCAATGCCTGTTGACTACATTATTAGATGGTATCTAGATCATATTCTTGTTATTAGTGCCTACCATGTACCGTACAAGGCTCTAAACTCAAGAGTCGTTGTGTTACATTACGCCCTAATGGGTTCTTATGGTGAACATCATGAATGGTCTAGGTGTAGTATGATTTAATTATATTGGTTGAGGTGAAAAATGATTAAGTGTTAACTTTATACAAGTGAAGGGTGAAATTTCATGTGATGGAGTCTCGTAGTATTTCAACACATCATATTATTTTGTATTCACTCCTTTATACTTGTATAAGTGATCGTTTGGTGATTCGGGTGGTTCGAATCAATTTTGGTTGGTAAATAAGAAGTTTTGACCTTTCGCGATTTGTTATTTCTAGCCATCTTTGAGCTATCGTAATTTCTTCCCTATTTATCCGAATAAGATTTTGTTCGAGCGAGTGTCTAGTATTTGTAGCATTCTACAACTTTTGTGTTTTGACAGAAGTTCAATTCGCACTCCTTGTTGATCAAAATAGGACCCGAAATAGGTTCATCGCAAAATTCTAGTCATTCCGGTAGCGCTTTGGCAGAGCGCTATCTTCGGAGAATTTCTAAGAAAAATCTATCCATAATTTGGGAAAACTTCCTCTTATAAAGTTGTATATCTTTGAAATACATTTCCGTGGATATAAAGAACGCCTCAATCGGAGTTCTGAGTCAAAAGGTATGGCCGAAACAAAAATAGTGCATCAGAGCACCAAAATTACACGCGGACCGGTATGGGAAGTCCAGACTGATGCGCGGACCGGCATGGGCTTTTTGAATACCGGTCCGGCAGCGGGCCAATGTCGGTTTTGGTCATTTTTAAGCATTTTTTTTATCCCTTTTTGCCACAACTTCGACCCAAAACATCCACCAAGCTCTAGAAGGGTCTAGAGAGGGAAAGATGAGAGATTCTTGAAGGATTTCCACCCATCCAACCGCCCACACCAAAAATTAGAGCTCCAAATCACTTGAATCTCTTCTTCCTTGCTACTATTCATCGTCTTCTTCGTGCAGATTTCTTGGGGAGAGCCGCAATCTTCATTCTTTCTTCTTCTTATTCGCTCATAAGTCGAGGTAGGGGTTTATATGTTCTTAAACTTGAAATTTTGGCCATGTTTTATGAATATCATCATAATCTCACTCCATTTGTATTATTTATCTAAAGTATGGCCAATAACATGATATTTTATGATTAATAAAGATCTAAAAGTGAGGTTTGAGGCAATTGATGCTACGTACACTTGATAGTATGATTTTATTTGACTAGAAATGGATGATTTATACATGTATGTTAAATATGATGATTTTGCCTATTGATATCAATGATATATGATCAATTGGAGTATGACTTCACGTATTTAAGCAAGATATGCCATCTAAGCTCTATGATTGCATGTTATTGATTCATATGGATGTTCTTTGGGTATGTATGTGTTGATTTGACAAGAAAAGGGGTTTTGTATACACTAAAGGACATGGACATGATTTTGATAGAGTTTATATGGCATATGTAGCTTATATTTTCTATATGATGCATTAGTTAGGACAAGATATGCCACTTGAACTTGATAGCTATGTAATATAGACTAGTAAGCGATGTTCCTTGAATATACATGCTTGGTTGTTTCCAAGTGGATTTGTAAATGGGTTATGTATACGATAAGGAACATGACTACATGATGAATGAAGTTTAAATGGCATGTGTTGTTTTTAGTTGTCATAAAGAGCATATATGCATGTTGTGCATCACTATTGTGTCAACCGCACTCTTGAAGATTCTTCGGCAAGCTTGGATTCCCTTATGGCCTATCGAATGAGCGTATATCTCTTATTATGATTTTGAAAGCTTCATTATATATATATATATCTGCTCGGAGGCTACATGGAGGCTTATTTCTTATGGCAATTCATGGCAGCTTCATTTTTATCTTGATATTGTCTTATCGGATACGATTGGTTGATTGATCTCTTGGAAATGATTTTACTTGGTCGTGGATGACCAAGAGTGATGTGAATTTTGTATGAATATATGTTTTCATGGTGCTTGCCGGGATGGAAAAATAGGCAGGGCCCGGTGCCCTTGGGTTGAAAAGCCTTAAACCCCTGGGGGATATTGTTTGGCCGCCAATAAGCCACCGACGAAAGACCCGGGAACCTTGGCATTGGCAACGCACCATGAATTCGATTCTTTTCTAAGGAAGATGGACGAAATTGTTGTTCCACTTCCTGGGTATGATGGTATTGGTATGCCTTTTGAGGCTACGGATTCTATATAGTGACGCCAGTTCGGATTCTTATTGAAGCAAACTATGGTTATATTATATTCTCTTGGAGCAGATGGATTTCATAAGGCCATGTTAGCTTGGATTTTCATTGGCGCGTATCACCAAGGTGTGGAAATGGGTTGACACAAAGGGAGGTAACCTGCATATGCATGAGTACGCATTATCATGAACTAATGATGTCTACAATACGTTACAATTAATGTTTAAATTGTACTTTGAAAGGATTTACTTTGTTTACGATAACAAATCAAGTTATGTTTTCAAAGTTTCACCCTTTCCTTTCCCCCCTACTGAGCGATATGTTCACCCCGTTTTTCTAAAATCTTACAGGTAGCTAGGAGCCTAAAGAGGTCAGGGACGTGACGGGATAGGGAACGAGTTAGTGGCTCTGATACAGATGTGCTTTTGTCATTTATATGTTCTCACGAGCAGCCACGGCTAGCCCGAAGTTATATATATAAGTTTGGATTTACTTGATTAGTTTTGTGTAACGACTATATGCATGTATGCATGTTTATGTACAGTACTATCATCTTCAGCATGATTATGAAGTTGTTGTTTGACGAGCATGATATAACTATTTGAATTTCTTTATACATTTTCATATATACCCATTTTAGTTAATCTAAGATGGCTTAATAGCACTCCAGGTCTTAATTACGGGTGTTATCCTGTAGATTAAGGCGGGGGTGTTACACATAATCAACCATCAAACACGCTTAATTCCCAAAACCCCAAAATTCCTAGGCTTAACATGTATGTATGAGATGGGTTCTTGATGAATCATATCATATATAAGTCAAAACATGGATTACATGCTCAAAATATGTAATAGATGCAAGAACCCATCAATATCTAACACCAATTGAAGATTAATCTAGCCCAACCTCATGAACATGCATACAACCTAGGGCTTTTTGTAGAAATTTCCCAATTTAGATACAAATCAATAATACAACACGTAAAGGTTTGTAAAAGAAGTTTTATACTAGTGTTCCCACCTTAGAGTAGAAATATTAAGGAGTTAAGAAAGTATAGACATCATACGCCAAAACCCTAGCTCACCTCCTAGCTCCATGCGCGAAGAAGAAGGTGGAAGATGATGAATAGTGACAGATGAGGTGTTTTGAAATTCAAATCTTGGAAAGGGTGAGAGATGTATGGAATATCTTTTCTCTCTCTCTAGATCTCCCTTAAGTCTCTCCCTCACTCCCCTTGATGTTGGGTGTTCGAAAATGGGGGTATAGGGGTGTTAAATGGGTGAAAAACGGGTTAAAAATGCTCAAAACCGACATTCAGGTGAACTCCCCCATGATCGATCATGAACCATTCTGGAACTCCTTTGGAGGACTATGATCGATCATGGCCTTCCATGATCGATCATGGAAGTCACTGTAGCATCAAATGACTTTCTGAGCCCAAAACGGACCTCGAAATGGATGAATCTTGACTCGGCCCAAACACAAAAGTTGTAGAGGGAAAAGAAATGAAGACGTGGCCAAAAGTTATGACCTCTCAAAGTTGGCCAAAAATCAATGAATCGCGAAAAGTCGAAACACGCGATTATCGCCTCGGTTTCAATCTGAACCACTCGAATAATGTAACAATTGCTCCCTTAAACTTAATATACCTAACTTGACATGCTAGAAGTATCAGTTCGAATGCAAAGAGCTCGGAACCCAATGCTCACGCTTTAAAGGAGTTTAAGTCTTACCAGGCTTAAGAGAAGATTAACACGAGAAAATGAACACGGGGTATTACAATTCTGCCTATTGAAATCAGTGATATATAATTATTTGAAGTACGAATTCACGTATTTAGGAGATATATACCATCAAAGCTCTATGATTACACGTTATTGATTCATATGGATGTTCTTTGGGTGTGTATGTATTGATTTAACAAGAAAATGATTAGTAAAAGGGTTTTGTATACTCTAAAGAACATGGACGTGATCTCGATAGAGTTTATATGGTATATGTAGTTTCTATTTTACATTTAACGCATGAATTGGAGCAAGATATGCCACTTAAACTTGGAACATGTATAATTTGGATTTGTATACGATGTTCCTTGGGTATACTTGCTTGGTTGTGTTCAAATGGATTTGTAAATAGGTTTTGTATTCGCCAAGGAACATGGATGCATGTTGGATGAAGTTTAAGTGGCATATGTTTTCTCTAGTTGTTTCAAGAGCATGAACTGCATCATATACAATATAATTATGTCAACCGGCCTTCGGATGATATCTTGGCAACAGTTGGAGCTATTGTATGGCATGAAGAGCTCATTTCTCTTGTCAACGGAGGGCTTATTGTGCCCTTGGCGATAATCATGGATGGGATATGATCTTTGATGAATTCTATTATCATATTGTTGTATTCTCCCGACGGAACGGGAGGGGAGTTATATATCGAATGGTGCTTGCCAGGATGAAAAATAAGTAGGGCCCGGTGCCCTTAGGTTGAAAATCCTTAAACCCCCGAGGGAGAATTATTTTGCCGCCTATAAGCCATCGGTGAAAGACCCGGGAACCTATGCAATTAGAAAAGCACCATGGGTTTGGTTTATATCTATTCTTGTATGAATTGGGGGACGGGTAGTCCCATTTCTATTATTGCATCGGCAGTGCATTTCTTGAGGCAAGGAAGGATATTTTCTTATCAATGGTTTGGATTCACATTATCACGGCTATGGCAACGTGACCTGACGGTTGACATAAGGGAGGTAACCTGCATTAGCATGTGCATGCATTATCTTATAAAATAATGGTTTTAATTGAATATTTTATTAAAATGACTGGTTAAACAAGTTTTGTTAAAAAAAATCGATGAAATAATGTATTTCAAAACGTAATATTCCGTATTTCCCCATGCTGAGTGATATGCTCACCCCGTTTTTCTTAAACCCTACAATTATTCAAAAGTCTAAAAAGGACAGGAACGCGATGGGATCGGGGAAGAGTCAGTGGCTCTGATACAGACTCATTTTTTTTTGTTATGTATATGTTCTCACGGGGAGCCAGGGCTAGCCCGGAGTGTTGTATATCATTTTGAACTTACTCAATCGGTTTTGTAAAACGGTTATATGCATGTATGTATGTTTATATACAGTACGTACTATCATCTTATATGTCTTACCGATTGACACGTATGATATTATTGTTTGAATTTCTCTGTGCATTTACATATATACCCATTTTAGTAAATCTAAGATGGGTTAGTGACACTCCAGGCCTTAATTACGAGTGTTTTTCCTATCTATTAAGGAGGGGGTGTTACATTACCGATCTGAACAAGGCCTGCCCAAATGATAGTTTCCCACTGCTGAGAATATATCAATTGGTAGATTCAGCTGTTGGCCATAAGAGATTGAGCTTTCTAGATGTTTATTCGGGGTATCACCAGATCTTGTTATTTAGACCGGACCAAGAATGTACTACTTTTATCACCACTGTGGGTTTGTATTGTTATAGAGTCAAGTTGTTTGGCTTAAAAAATGCTGGGGCTACCTACCAACGACTGGTGACCAAAATATTTCGGAATGAAATCGATAAGTCGATGGAGGTTGTTTACATAGATGATATGCTGGTAAAAAGTAAGCTCGCCGGTGATCACATTCGGGATTTGGGAAAAACTTTAGATATACTCAGGCATTATCGAATAAAGCTAAACACCGCGAAGTGCACCTTCGGAGTCAGCTAGGGCAAGTTCTTGGGTTTTATGGTGAATAATCAGGGGATAGAGGCTAATCCGAAAAATGTCTAAGCAATTCTTGACGTACAGAGCCCAACCAACCTTAAAGAGCTGCAAAAACTCATTGGTATGGTCGCCTTACTAAATTGTTTTATTTCCAAATGCTCAAATAAATGTATGCCTTTATTTAAAGCATTAAAACAAGTGAAAGAATTTGTATGGAATGATGAATGTAACAAGCTCTGAACAAGATGAAACAGTATATGAGCAGTCCCCCCTAATATCCATTCCCGAACCCAATGAACAATTATACATGTACTTAGCTTCCTCTGATCGGGCAGTAAGTTTGGCCTTAATTAGAGAACATGATAACATGCAAAAGCATATGTATTTTACTAGTAAATGTTTGATAGGACCATAATTGAATTATTTCCTTTTAAAAAAACTTGTACTAGCACTAATCACAGCATCAAGGAAGTTAAGGCACTATTTCGATGCCCATCAAATTAAAGTTCGTACTTCAAGTCCGATCAAAGGAGCATTGAGAAAGGCCGATTTATCTGGCAGAATATAAAAATAGTCGGTAGAGCTAGGTAGATTCCATATAGAGTATGAACCAAGAACAGCCATCAAAGGCCAAGTCCTAGCAGATTTCATCGTTGAGTTCACGGAAACAAATACCGTTGCTACAGGCAAAACATTACCTGTTCCAGCTAGGGGCAGGATCAGGATACGGGGGTCAAGGATGCCGAGCAAATTAAGTTGATTATTGAACCTATCATGGCTGAAAATCCGAATGTTTCAGCTTCCTGGTCACTGTGTATAGATGGGTCATCGATGTTGTGAATGTTTTAATTACTCGCAAGTGCACGAATCGGTACTTAGTATAGCTTAGGCAAGAGCAAGGTCGAACCCTAGGTACTTGATGAATGGAATGTACGTATCTCTCTCACTAATTCTAATTAATTCCTAATCTAGCTTAAAAATTGATTGGGATAATTTATCAACTAAGAATACGAATAAAATAATAAACTAATAAAAATACTAATGAAATAATCAATTAATAAAATACTAGGGTTGCGGAGTCATATATTTGATATCATGTTCCTAGTATTCATGCCCAGCAAACTCTACTCCTTGTCTCGCACTAATTTGGTCTATCGACTCTATTAAATGTGGAAAATAAATTCAATTAAGGCCAATTAAATTATAAAATCCAAGTGTTAATTCTTCCACAGCCAAACAAATGTATAAAATTAAAACACTCGCTATATCCGCTCCCAACAAATCATAAGGTGAATCCAACAAAAAAATAGTGAGAATCCAATTTTATTTTTATCAATTAAAATAGGCATTCAATAGGAAGAATTATTTTTAACATTAAAACATTAAATTGGTAGAGTCCATTGGCATGAACACGTGCAAGGGAATCAACCAAATATACTCATCCTCAACCCTAGGTAATAACTTAGCCTAGCATACTTATAATTAAAACGCAACACATAATTAGATAATGTAATGCATAATTAAATAAATAAAATATTTACTTGGTACGCACAGATAAATTAAAGAAGAAAAAATAGGTCTAAATTAATTATAGTAATCTACCAAGCATCTAAATATTAATTATTTATAAACAAATAAAAATAAAAGAGGATTGAATAGTCTCGGTAAGAAGAAGAAAGAAAAAGAAAGAATAACCTGCAGCTTCTCTCGATAAATGTGCACAAGAGAGGAGAGAAAACAAACAAATAAATAAATTATGGCTGCTATCCTCCTCCCTTGCTGCGGTTGTCTTCTCTTTATATAATAGAGATAGCTTAGGGCTTTAATTGAGCATGTTGGGCTTGGGCTTGATGATTTTGAGCTTGGTTTATTGACTTGAGCCCATGGTGATAATTTGTTGTGTGGCCCGCTGGAATTAATTAATTCAGCGCACTGATCGTACATTGGCCATAACTTTGCGCTCCGAACTCCGATTGACGTAAGGTTTTCGTCCACATATAGCTAACTCAAAAATCTGGAACTTTCGTTTCTGGAGTTTCCTTCAAATTCTGTATGGATTAGTGCCAAAAATTTATTGAAATCAGGCCTTGCGCACAGCAAATTTTTTCTTCATTCAAATACTTCTCAATTTAATTCCAAATACCTGAAAAACTCCAAAAAAACACAACAAACATAGTAATATATGCTCTCCAAGATATATATTAGTGCCCTAAATTGTACCAATTTCTTGGCACATCAAATTCCCCGCAACTTATACTTTGCTAGTCCTCAAGCAAAGCAAAAGTTTTAAAATAAATTCTTTTATTAAGCCTAAGGTTCCCCCAAGAGGACGAGTGAAGCCTCGTGATGGTTTGTGGTGAATATACCAATAAAATTCGAATGCAACGGTTATTTCTAAACATTATTCTCCTTTCACCAATGTATTTAACTCAACAAAGACATCAAAACACCCACAAGCTAATCAATGTGACACATGTGCAATATCAAAGTTCTCAAACTAGCAAGATTAATAAGAATATTTCTTTCTCTCCAATCTTATTGTGTGTGTGAATAGACAACAACATAATATCATTAATATCTAAATAAGCAAAGCTTTCAAATCCCATCCAAACTATGCTTCAACTCAACTCCTCACATGGCATACACTCAACAAATGAAACACTCAAGAATGGTGTAATTGCTGTCATTACATGCGGGCTATAAAGAGTAAATGTATTCAAATTCAAATGCCTCTTACATGTATAAATGAAAAACGTTATATATGAAATAAAATGAGTCTCATGAAAGGATAAATTCCACTAGAAAAGCGAAATGCATAAATGGATCCCCTCCACCACTCTCACCTTAAAAACATAATCCAAAGGATCGTTAGGACTTTTTCGGGTTGTAACTTAAGGTTAAGGGTGATGGATAATCAAATGAAGGGAAAAAATAGGGGATTCAAATATCGAAGCGTTAATTCTCGGTATAAAGAAAGCAAAATAGCTCGGAGTCCAAGACTTTAGTGATCCACTGTGATTCTCAGTTGGTCGCCAATTAGCTAACTAGAGAATACGCAACAAAGAATGAACAGATGGCCGCCTATATTAGAATAACTTAGAGGATGATGAAAGAATTTAGATTTGCATACATCGAGAGATTCTAGAGAACTAGTAATTCGCACGTGGATGCCGTAACTACCATAGTTTGTGACCTTGAAATCAATTTAGGAATTTATTGGATGGATCGGATCATAAGCTATTTACGAGATAAGTCATTGCCCGAAAATAGTGGGGAAGCTTATAGAGTTCGAACCTACGCAAACAGATATTGGTTGTCCCCTAAACATAAATTATATAAAAGGTCCTTTTTGGGGCCTTATCTCAGGTGTGTCCATCCAAGATTGGTTCAAAACACCTTTTATGAGCTACATGAAGGAAGCTCTGGGATTCATACTGGCGGAAATCATTAGCCCATCGGGCTGGGTCACAAGGTTACTGGTTGATGAGCCCAAGGATAGCACTGACGCTGGATCATGGAGTGAAAGCTATGCCGATCCCATCCGGGTTCCAAGTGGCCTAATCACTTAGCTAGAGCCAAGAAGATCAAAGAGGCACTTATGACCATGGTCCAAGAGATGATGAGCAAAGCTGAAGCATGGAAGAGCATTGAAGGGGATCGGGCTCAAGAATGGAAGACATTGCTTAAAGGCCCAATTGAAAATGTTCAAAGTAGCAGCCCAAGAGATTAAAAACATGTATTAGATAAATGGGCTCGGCTAGGCTTTGTTTATTTTAAGTTTAATTTATGTTTAGTTTTGTTTGGGCCCCAAATTATGTGGAAAACCCATTAATTTCGGTTTTGTTTATTTTCCTAGACCTAGTAGGTTTAATTCCTCCTATTTAAAGGAGCTAACGCTCTTATTTTAAGCAGCTTTTGATTAATTAAATTTTCGAGTGATTTTCACCTCTTGTATTCTAAGAACGTCTCAAACAGCTAGAATTAGGGTTCTTGTTGTTCTTCGACTTAGCAATCAATTAATCCATCGATTGATTGTTTGTCTTCGACTATACCAAGGTTCTTTTTCGTTTTCGGGATCGGGTTGAGGTTCCACCTCCATTAACTTCGCGTGATTCCAAGGTTATTGCGTCTTCATACGTTAAGGGTTGTGGATCCATCTTGCTTGGATAAAATACGATCGCAGTTCACATCAGTTGGTATTAGAGGGAATTTTATATCCAGGTTTTATCTTTCGTTTGTTTTTCTTTCCTTCAATTCGTAAACTGCTTTTTTCGTATCTTCTTAAAACTAGGGTTGTTATTTTCGATTGTGGAAAAAAAATCGATTATGCTCTTGCTTAGTAATTCCGAATATGTTCTGCTGCGTTATTGCGAATTGAACCCTACCTGTGAATCTTGCAATTCATAATCTGTTTGAAATCGTTCTTGCTAAGTGCTTTTGAATCTATTCTTGACTGCTAATACTGTGATTGTTAGGGTTCTGTTAGGGTTCGAAACTGATAGGGTTAAGATATCGATTACACCATATGAACCCTAGGTTCTTGTTTGCGATTGCGATTGTGATTTCCTTGTTTCGATTAATTAAAGCGATTTATAATTGAGTTTCGAATTATTCATATTTTTCTGTTGAATTTTTGAATTCTGGAAATTTCAACTACACCAGATTAAAGTAGAAGTCGAGAGACCCATAATAAAAAAAAAGTACAAAAATTTCCGAAATTCGCAACTATTTCTTTTTGGATTTGGGTTCTATAGGGTCCAAGGATTCCAAAAATCCTGTTTCCACGAGACTGAATTTTTGCTCATTTTTCTCGACTTTTCGCTTCGTATCGTGTTCATAATTCATTGGCATTCCTGTTTCTTGAATTCTTGGTGAAAACATACTTGTCCTAGCATACAATTGATTTATTTGGGAAACAAGACAGAGGTTCTGGCTTTTCGATTTGTTTGAAAGTTCCAAAAGGTGAAAATCGAGAGGTATATCATTACTTTTGAGAGCTAAACATGAGCGGTAAAATCAGAGTTACATATTCTGAGTGAAACACATAAGGGAGTGCAGTGAGGAAATTTTTATTTCTTTATATTTTGCTAATCTCTGTTTTGCAGCAATATGTTAAATTTCAATCCTAAGTTGTTCCAAGAAGCCATGATGAGTACCTTACAAAATATAATGAGAGAGGAGTTGGGTGGCTTTAGAGAGCAAGTAGATGAGATTAGTGACGAATTAAAACGAATGCGGGTGAAAGTAGATAGAGTTGAGAGTGCTCAAAATGAACAATCACGTAGTGCCCAAAGAAGTCGTAGACTGCAGCCTAGAGAAAAGGAGGGCTGAGAATGATCCTGATAAATTTTATCGAAATAGCTTTGACGATGGGGATAGTGACATCGATTCAGTAACTGCAAACCGGCAGAATGGTAGATGGTTTAGTGGAGGATCTAATCGGGAGGATAGTAACATGAATGGGATCAAGATGAAGATTCCACCCTTTCAGGGGAAGAATGACCCCGAGGCCTATCTCGAGTGGGTCAAGAAAGTAGAGTTGGTATTTGCCTGCCATAATTACTTCGAGTCCAAGAAGGTGAAATTGGTAGCCATTGAATTTTTCAATTATGCACTTGTTTGGTGGGATCACTTGATGACAGAGCGAAGGCGTAGTGATGAAGGGCCCGTAGAGACATGGGAAGAGATGAAGCGCCTGATGAAGAAGCGATTTGTACCCAATCACTATTATCGGGAATTGTACCAAAAATTAAAAGGGCTTACACAGGGGAATCATAGTGTTGATGAGTACTACAAGGAGATGGAAGTGGCCATGATTCGGGCCAAGGTTGATGAGAATAGAGAAGCTACCATGGCGCGGTTCTTGAACGGGTTAAATCGAGAAATTGCCAATGCGGTTGAACTGCAGCCGTATGTCGAGATTGAAGATATGGTTCACACGGCAATTAAAATAGAGAGACAACTCAAGAGGAGGGGTAGTTTTAAGCCAAGCCAAAGTTCTTATTCTACTCCATGAAAACAAAGTCCGTGGAAGAATGATGATAAGGCAACCAATCCGAAATCGAAAACTGATTCAAAATCAGAGGTTCCTAGCGAAAGTCTAGCTAAGGCAGCCCCTAACACTACTAATACTCCTTCTACTCGAAACCGGAACATTATTTGTTGGAAGTGTCAAGGGAGAGGCCACGTATCTACTCAATGCCCGAACAAGCGAGTAATGATGCTTCTGGATAATGGGGAATATGAAACGGATGAAGAAGGTGCTGAAGCTATGCCACCTTTGGAGGATATCGAAGAAGAGGATAGAACTATCTAGGGCGAGTTGCTAGTTGCAAGAAGAGCCCTTAGCGTGCAAGCAAGAGAGGATGAGGAGCAGCGAGAGAATATTTTCCATACTAGGTGCCTAGTGCTAGGCAAGGTGTGTAGCTTGGTGATATACGGAGGTAGTTGCACTAATGTGGCCAGCACGACAATGGTGGAGAAGCTAGCATTGCACACGACTACTCATCCAAAGCCTTACAAACTGTAGTGGTTGAATGATAGCGGTGAAGTGAGGGTGAACAAGCAGGTATTAGTGTCCTTTAGCATTGGGAAATACAAGGACCAAGTATTTTGTAATGTGGTTCCCATGTAAGCCGGCCATATGCTATTGGGAAGACCGTGGCAATATGATAGAAGAGTTAAACACGACGGCTTCACCAATAAATACTCATTTGAGATGAACAAGAGAACAATCATTCTCGCACATTTATCGCCACAACAAGCCTATGCTGATCAGTTGAAATTGCAAAATAAGGAAGAGCAGCGGAAAGCTGAAAAGAAAAAAAGAGTGAGTGGTGAGGAAAAGAAAAATAGTGAGTGGTGAGGAAAAGAAAGAGAGTGAGGGAAAAAGAAAAGAAATTGAGAAAAAAGAAAGTAGAGTGGAAAAACCAGTGACTATTGAGAGTAAGTTTGAGAGGAGGCAAAAGAATTTCTATACGAGAGCTAGTGAAGTGAAAAGAGCGATGCTTTGTAATCAACTTCTTGTACTTGTGTACAAAGAAGCGCTTTTGAACACTAACGAACTAAATTCTTCTTTGCCTAGTGTTATTATCTCTTTGTTGCGGGATTTTGGTGACGTCTTTTCAGAGGATACGCCAAGCGGTTCACCACATATTCGAGGAATAGAGCACCAAATTGATTTCGTACCCGGAGCATCCATTCAAAACCGCCCAGCCTATAGGAGTAATCCAGAAGAGACGAAGTAACTTCAAAGGCAAGTGACAGAGATGCTAGAGAAAGGGTATGTGAGGGAGAGTATGAGCCCATGTGATGTGCCAGTGTTGCTAGTGCCAAAAAAAGATGGAACGTGGAGAATGTGCGTTGACTGTCGAGCCATAAATAATATCACAGTAAAGTATCGTCACCCCAATCCACGTTTAGACGATATGCTTGATGTGTAACGCCCCAAATCCCATTAAGAGGATTTCTCCTCCGGGACCCAGTTCGTTACTGGTGCTGTACGTCGACGGCATTTTAACTAAGCAAAACTCCTCTGTAAAACATAGAAATCCACAAACTAAACGACAAGAATATTTCCAGTTCACAAACTTTATCCACAAAAGAAAACGAAGCACTGTAATTCAACAACTAGCCTTCAACGAGGTCCCAAGTACAACATTTTTCCAATCTCCACATACAATAATATTAGTAAGGATTCAATACATGTATCACTAACAATATAACAACCAAGGGTTTTATACAAGAATCTAACACATCTTATTGACAAAATTCTAAGAGTAATGGTATAGAGGCAGTCTAAGAGGACGCATCTTCATTCTCCCATTTCCCAGAGAACCTACAGAGAAATCTGGATGGAAAGTAATTGGGGTGAGTCAAACAGACTCGGTGGGAATCATATATAAATATATATATAATGGGCTTTGTGTAAAAGACAATGTTCGGAAAATCTTTTTGTAAAATAACATGGAATCCCTCACATTTGTATATATAGATAGTAGCTAAGAATGAAACCTTTTCTTTGAAAACCCGCGTATAATGCATACTCGATATCAAATGGAATCCTATGGCACATTTAACGTATTTCATCTCATAAATCTCGAGCCATAGTCTCGTAAATCTCACCACTATCCAAGCGTACAACCAGGTCTGCATTTCGTGGCCTTTCAACCACGCGGCAGCAGGGCCTCCCATTATTTTCCGTGCACGGTTTCGGGTCTTGCACCCAGGGGCTCTCTGTCCCAACTTATAGTCTCAATCGTTAGAGACCAACCTGGGACCTACCATGGACTACTGCTAGCTTATGATGTCAATAACATATCAACCGGCTCATTTAGATAGTAATTGTGCCATAGAACATGATTCTCATTAATCACATAGAACATGTATAATGCAAACAATATAAAATATCTCATATCCCCGATTTATAACATCATAACAACTTATAGGCGAAGGTTTAACATAAAGAATCCACCACTTGAACCCTTAAGGATAAGTATTAAATTTTATAATAGGAATTATTAACAATTGATAGGGTTCTAAGTGGGTTTTCATGTGAACCAAGAGAATAGCCATAATCTCTTGTTATAACAAGTATTTTAATATTTATGTAGGCTATTCGAATCATCAATTTCAACACCAAAGCGGCGCATCAACATATACTCAAGAAACCCGTTTTACATTTCTATAACCAAGTATAACACCACATGAAACCAACGAAAGAAATCTCATATCAACTATTCTAAATAGTTTATTAACTTATATACAATGGTTTAGGAACATAAAATCACCACTTGAACCCATACAAGTGAACATTTAGCTTAGTAAAATAATTCATCAACCATCAAATGGGCTCCAAATGGGTTTTGTGCAAAATCAAGTGAATAGCCTCAATTTCTTGTTGAAACACATATTTTTAACGATAAACAGGCTATCCGAATAAGCAATTTCGATGTAAAGGCGTAGTTTTACATAATTCCCAAAACCCATGTAGAAACTAGGTATATATGTGTATTAACATGTGGAAGAATGGTAATCAAGTAATAATAAGTTGTAAAATAGAGTTTAATGTTAGATTCCCACCTCAAGGAAGCTAGGTCGTCATACTTGAAGGGCTGAACCGAGCTAAGAACCACTGAATCGCAAAATCCCGAATCCTATGCTTTGTGCCCTAGCCATGGAGGAAAGAAGGATGAAGAAGATGCAGATGGAGATTTGTTTATGGGTTGGAATATAGATGAAAACCTCTCTAGAACCCCATAGAAATGAGCTCTCAAGTCTCTCTAACTCCCTCTTAAAGTTGTGGCTCGAAAATGGGGGAGGAGGGGTCTTAAAATGGCGTAAAAATGGCCAAAACCGACTTACTATTGTACCATGATCGATCATGGAGTCCACTGCCAGCATATGCAATTTGGATCTGGAGCACTGTTCGTATTTTGGTCATAACTTCTTGCTCGAAACTCTGATTGAGGTGATCTTTATGTTCACGGAAAGATAATTCAAAGTTCTACAACTTCCTAAGAGGAAGTATCCTCAAATTTTGGATAAATAAATCCCAGAAATTCGTAGAAGACAGCGCTCTGCCGACGCGCTACAGAATGAACAGATTTTTGCAACTCGCATACTTTGCACACTGTTTCGACCCACAAAAAGTGTGAATTAGATTCCGGTTAAAACACAAAAGTTGTATGAAAGCCTAAACATAGGCACAAACAGAGGCTTAATCGGACAAGTAGCGAAGAACTTACGAGACCTCGAAGTTGGCAAAAATTAAGAAATCGCGTAAAGTGAAAATACGCGACTAACACCTCAATTTCGATTCGGACCACCCGATTTATGAAATGATCCTTCCCACAAACTTGATATACCTACTATGATGTGCCAGAGGTGTTGGATCAGGTAACAAGGGTCCAAAACCAAAAGTTCATGCCTTAACCGAGATTAAGCATTAACCGGGCTTGGGAATGGAACTCGGGGTATTACAATCTCCCCTCCTTAAGAAATTTCGTCCTCGAAATTTGTATGGGAACTGTTGTAAATAAAATCAATTCTCAATTCGCACTCGATTTCGCTTCCTTAAGAAAATATCTAATGTTTAAAAATGAAAAGTTTGTCCATAGAGGACTGAATAACATTTTCTTTACTCAAGAATGAATGAGGAACAAATTCTTTGGCACACATGACTTCATAAATATACTGCACATCAAAGATCGAGAAAATATCCATAATCGACTGTTATAGTTTCTTAAGAATGTCATGCAATTAAGGTACGAGCAATCATATAGCCGCCCATGCAAACATAAATGAATCTCAACCCGCATTTCACACGTCATGGTGCTTACTTTACCAGGAATATATCTTACAGGAGATTTCTTGATTTGATAGAGTGTGACTCTCTCTCTCAGTGCTACATGGCCGACAATTTGTCTTATCCACAAAAGTTTAGAGATATGAAGGGGTTAATGGCTTTCAACTATAAAGACATAGTCTAGGGTACCGAATTCTCCATTCGCACTCCAGTCCACCCCTCTCACGTGGTGAAACAAATGATTAAGAATTCAAACAAGAGAGTTATAGGCAAACAAACAAAGAAACTGCACAGATTGTGAAGCTAACTAGGTCCATAGACATTAACGAGATCAACTCTTATGGTTTGCTCAAAAAGCAAGGCAATCTCATTTGCGGACATATCTTTCTCAAGAGTTTTAGACAAAACATGCAAACTAAGGAAGTTTAGTTATAGTCAGAATTGAGATTCACTATACGTAATCAAATGTCGCTCCCCTCCTTAGAGGATTGGTTACTAATTTGTATCAATCGAATAGTTCAAACTTAGAAAATTTGCTATGGTCCCTACAACACTTTTAAAGAAAAGATGGAAGGTCACATAGAAATCATCATATTGATCTGCACATTAGGAAGGTAGGGTACTCACTATCAAGAATCAAGGCATAAAAATACTAGCCGCTCCGAATGAAGTTCTCGTCACTTTCTGAATCTACCTTCCTTGAAGATTAAGGATTCAAGAAGGAGGTGTGTCCTAATTCTACCACTGCTCCCCAATAAAACCAATGTATAATTGCTAGCTCAGGGAACCAATCAATGGTATGTTTGATCACACGCAAGAGGAATCTTAAGTTGAATCTACTAGCTCATTCGCTAAGAAGCTATATTAACTATGATTTAGCCAATAATGTCCTCTCGCTACGCATTCTAATAAACTCTCCCCCTAGCTAGAAGAAGTGAAAACTAGACCCCAAATGGGTACGAAGCTTGCTCTCCATCGTAGCGTAGAATAAGACGGATGCACATCTAGCTTACGATCGATATATTAAGGGAATCTTAAAAAAAGAAAAACTCCTTATTCTTATTCTTACAAGACAAGTACATCTTAGATGAGTAAAGGAAGGACATATTAAGAAGATTCATGTTTACTTCTAGTCTGAGCTCTAAATGTTTGTACGCACCATGAAATTCTAGTCATACTTATCAACATTCAGATTAGAAGATGGGGATCTTAACGACTTCGTGAGACTGAGGAAATGTACTGGAATCAAATATCTCACCGTCTAGAACAATTTCTATAGGTTCGGTTTCTCTACCTCCTAACATTTATCAAGATAGGACCTTTCGTCGATACACTCTATCTTAACTTCAATATGGTTACACAAGCACTGTTGTTCTAACGATCATGAAGATAATCATATGCGAGGTTAATAAATAAGGACGGTGTATTAGACAAGCCAAATGACATAACCAAGACTCCAGAATGACTATAACGGATCTGAATCACTGTTTTGAGATGTTCGTCTTATGGGTGCACAATTGATGAAAAATTGATCGTAATTCAATCTTAGAAAAGGAATAAGCATTCCAAAACTAGCCAAATTGATCCTCTATGCGTGCAAGAAATGCTTTACTTTAATAATGAATCGACAATGGTTAATATAGAAACAAAATGATTCATCTGTCCTTTTTTTTAGCAAACGTAACGGGTAATCCCTGTGGGGATAAGCTGCGTCGAAAGAATCCCTTGGATAAAAGATCACTCAGATGAATGTGAGCTTACTAGGTTTTGTTAGAGAAAAATAGTAGGGTGCAACAGGGATAGGTGTGGCTCCTGGTATCAAATCAACATCAAGTTCAAATTTCCCAGTTTCAAACTAGTGTACCGGTTTGCCAATTTTGGGAGACCGGTTCGCAGACCACAAAGTCCCCATTTAGTATAACGCGGACTGGTATGCCAAAAGCCTAGACTGGTCTGCAGTGCAAAATTGCTCTATGCAGTTGGCAACTTAGCGCTGAAAACGATAGGACTACCTTTCATTACCGAGTATTCCTAATCCACTTTAGGAATTAAATTGAAGACTCGAACAGCTTGGCTTCTCTAGTTCCATAGATAATTTAGAGGATAGGTAAATTGTTGTTGCTGTGATTTGAAATTTCCTCAATACTGGCTCTTTCTTAGAGTCTGATTCTGGTACAATAATCGGAACGAATGGTATCAAAGCCTACTTAACTGACCATTTTTACTCCTTCCATCCTACTCACATCTGCCATTCTGGTTCATCTCTTTTCTCCAATCGAGGTTTGGACAATCCTTTCCGATTACTTGCCCAACTCCTCAAACCTGAGGCGATAGCTCTTAACCATCATTTCATTCTAAATCAAACCATAAAACTCATCTATCTTTGCTCTACTATAAGCATCGGACATATATCCAATGTAGAGGATTCTATTGAACTAAGTCCACTTAGTGATTACATTAGATTCGCCAAATAGATTTACATTAGCGCAATGTACTACCCTCAAGTTCTAATAAAGCAAAACCAACTTACCCGTACTTGGAGCATTCGGAATCTTCTGTTGGAACACATTATAATAGGGTCACACTTCAACAGCATCGGTCTTAGATGACTCATAAAACTATAGTAATTGCGGGTGGTTAAACTCTTGTAAGTAATAAACTTCATCGTTCTTTCATCCTTAAGGGTCAGGCTAAATAATAGCCACATCATTTCAACGTTTGGGGGGTTTCTTGGAACTCTAGTGCAGATGGGACCAACAATGCTAGAGATTCTGTAATAATCTTTCAAGAACCTGGTAAACTTATAGCGACCAGTAGAGTAAAGTGACATGATATTTGAAAGGTAAGGCGAAAATTCAAGGAGTAAAAGAAATGAACATTTTGGGTGGAACTCAATTAATCATAGCGTTTCAGTTCTAGTTAGCGGTAGCTGACTAAAGATTTATGGTATAGTCATCCGTTGCGCGGCGGCTGGCTATAGCATAACCCAATAGTCCCTCTACTGCTATACTAAAAACCAAAACCGATTCCTCAAGCTTTTCCCTAATTATCAATACAATAAGATGAACATCATTTATACAAGATGGAACCCCTTAATCTACCCCACTCTCGGCAAAGTAAAATGAAACCTATGCCTCTAATACCAACTTGTAACGCCCCAAATCCCGTTAAGAGGATTTCTCCTCCGGGACCCAGTTCGTTACTGGTGCCGTACGTCGACGGCATTTTAACTAAGCAAAACTCCTCTATAAAACATAGAAATCCACAAACTAAACGACAAGAATATTTCCCGTTCACAAACTTTATCCACAAAAGAAAACGAAGCACTGCAATTCAACAACTAGCCTTCAACGAGGTCCCAAGTACAACATTTTTCCAATCTCCACATACAATAATATTAGTAAGGATTCAATACATGTACCACTAACAATATAACAACCAAGGGTTTTATACAAGAAACTAACACATCTTATTGACAAAATTCTAAGAGTAATGGTATAGAGGTAGTCTAAGAGGACGCATCTTTATTCTCCCATTTCCCAGAGAACCTGCAGAGAAATCTGGATGGAAAGTAATTGGGGTGAGTCAAACAGACTCGGTGGGAATCATATATAAATATATATATATATATATAATGGGCTTTGTGTAAAAGACAATGTTTGGAAAATCTTTTTGTAAAATAACATGGAATCCCTCACATTTGTATATATAGATAGTAGCTAAGAATGAAACCTTTTCTTTGAAAACCCGCGTATAATGCATACTCGATATCAAATGGAATCCTATGGCACATTTAACGTATTTCATCTCATAAATCTCGAGCCATAGTCTCGTAAATCTCACCACTATCCAAGCGTACAACCAGGTCTGCATTTCGTGGCCTTTCAACCACGCGGCAGCAGGGCCTCCCGTTATTTTCCATGCACGGTTTCGGGTCTTGCACCCAGGGGCTCTCTGTCCCAACTTATAGTCTCAATCGTTAGAGACCAACCTGGGACCTACCATGGACTACTGCTAGCTTATGATGTCAATAACATATCAACCGGCTCATTTAGATAGTAATTGTGCCATAGAACATGATTCCCATTAATCACATAGAACATGTATAATTCAACCAATATAAAATATCTCATATCCCCGATTTATAACATCATAACAACTTATAGGCGAAGGTTTAACATAAAGAATCCACCACTTGAACCCTTAAGGATAAGTATTAAATTTTATAATAGGAATTATTAACAATTGATAGGGTTCTAAGTGGGTTTTCATGTGAACCAAGAGAATAGCCATAATCTCTTGTTATAACAGGTATTTTAATATATATGTAGGCTATTCGAATCATCAATTTCAACACCAAAGCGGCGCATCAACATATACTCAAGAAACCCGTTTTACATTTCTATAACCAAGTATAACACCACATGAAACCAACGAAAGAAATCTCATATCAACTATTCTAAATAGTTTATTAACTTATATACAATGGTTTAGGAACATAAAATCACCACTTGAACCCATACAAGTGAACATTTAGCTTAGTAAAATAATTCATCAACCATCAAATGGGCTCCAAATGGGTTTTGTGCAAAATCAAGTGAATAGCCTCAATTTCTTGTTGAAACACATATTTTTAACGATAAACAGGCTATCCGAATAAGCAATTTCGATGTAAAGGCGTAGTTTTACATAATTCCCAAAACCCATGTAGAAACTAGGTATATATGTGTATTAACATGTGGAAGAATGGTAATCAAGTAATAATAAGTTGTAAAATAGAGTTTAATGTTAGATTCCCACCTCAAGGAAGCTAGGTCGTCATACTTGAAGGGCTGAACCGAGCTAAGAACCACTGAATCGCAAAATCCCGAATCCTATGCTTTGTGCCCTAGCCATGGAGGAAAGAAGGATGAAGAAGATGCAGATGGAGATTTGTTTATGGGTTGGAATATAGATGAAAACCTCTCTAGAACCCCATAGAAATGAGCTCTCAAGTCTCTCTAACTCCCTCTTAAAGTTGTGGCTCGAAAATGGGGGAGGAGGGGTCTTAAAATGGCATAAAAATGGCCAAAACCGACTTACTATTGTACCATGATCGATCATGGAGTCCACTGCCAGCATATGCAATTTGGATCTGGAGCACTGTTCGTATTTTGGTCATAACTTCTTGCTCGAAACTCTGATTGAGGTGATCTTTATGTTCACGGAAAGATAATTCAAAGTTCTACAACTTCCTAAGAGGAAGTATCCTCAAAGTTTGGATAAATAAATCCCAGAAATTCGTAGAAGACAGCGCTCTGCCGACGCGCTACAGAATGAACAGATTTTTGCAACTCGCATACTTTGCACACTGTTTCGACCCACAAAAAGTGTGAATTAGATTCCGGTTAAAACACAAAAGTTGTATGAAAGCCTAAACATAGGCACAAACAGAGGCTTAATCGGACAAGTAGCGAAGAACTTACGAGACCTCGAAGTTGGCAAAAATTAAGAAATCGCGTAAAGTGAAAATATGCGACTAACACCTCAATTTCGATTCGGACCACCCAATTTATGAAAAGATCCTTCCCACAAACTTGATATACCTACTATGATGTGCCAGAGGTGTTGGATCAGCTAACAATGGTCCAAAAGCAAAAGTTCATGCCTTAACCGAGATTAAGCATTAACCGGGCTTGGGAATGGAACACGGGGTATTACATGATGAGTTGCATGGGTCTAGTATATTCTTTAAAATTGATTTGAAAAGTGGATACCATCAAATTAGGATGAAAGAAGGAGATGAATGGAAAACAACATTTAAAACTAAATATGTGTTATATGAGTGGTTAGTTATGTCTTTTGGTTTGACTAATGTTCCTAGTACCTTTATGCGCTTAATGAACCATGTTTTGAGATCATTCATTAGCAAATTCATTGTGGTCTATTTTGATGATATTCCGCGTCCCGGTATAGGGATTGATGATAACCCCTTAAGAAGCTTATAAGTTTTGATCATGTCAAACCCTGTGGGTGGATTATGTTAATCCGACATGTCAAATAAGTTAAGTGGTAGGCTCAAGGATTAAGATGTCATTTAAATATAATTGTCAGTAATTTAATTTAAATGACGGTTATCTGTAATCTTAACGTGGGGAGAATAATAAGTATTTAATAATAAGGAGCTCGAAATATAATTTTGAGATAATGACGGGAGTGCAATTATAATTCTTTAGTGGTGTGAATTATAATTTATGGAAGGAATCAATTCTTAATCGAATTAGGATTCCAGTTTTCCATAGTAAGCCCAAACACTTATTTTTCCTAAGGGTCCCTATCGTAGCCTTTTCTATATGCCAGCCTTGCCTCTTTTCTCGACACAATAATTCTTACGAATTTAGGGTTTGTGCCGTAAAGAGTAGAGGAGGAGATTTTGGTGATAGCGCAGCCCACACTCGTTACAGGATTGCACAGCGAGAGGAATACGATAGAAGATCTTAAGGTTCTATCGAGCCCATGTTCTCGATTTGTCTCCACCAATCCCTGTTCGTGCTGAGACGAGATCAAACTAGAGAGATCTCGAAGGTAAAATACGATTCCACACTAGGGTTTTACATAAAAAATTTTGTTCGGTCTATACGCAATATTAAACGATCCTGGAACTTAGTTTCCATCAATTGGTATCAGAGGGATTGGTTTTTATTTAATAATGCGTACGGATTGAACTAACCATGTTGTCCAGTTTAAATCGATTCATGCATATTGATAATGGGTAGAACGTAGAACTTGCTAACCCTTGTTTTGCAGTGTTCTTGTCCCGCTATTATGGTCACGTAATTCTGTTTTATGTGATTGGATCCCATGATGGTTTTATTCGTGGTTACTTTAATGAGCGTGATGATTTGGTTTTATTCATGGTTGTAATCATAAATTTAATTTAGATCGGTTATGTGAACTCTATGAATAGAGGCATAGGATCTATGTAATTAATTCGATTTTGATTTCGATATATTAAATCAGTTATGTGAACTCCTTAAACAGAGGCATAGGATCCATGTAATTAATTTCGATTTCGATTTAGATAGAATAGTTCATGTGTGAACTCTTCACGTGGAGGCATAGGACTTGTATCTAACCGGGCAAGTCGATCCCCGTCATAGTCATCGAAGTGGCAACATTGGTTGTGGCAGTTTCCTAACGGACTGGGGAGAAGCTTAGACCATAATAGCAGGGATTTATTCTTTTCTTATTATTGAATGGTTTGATGCTTTGTGTGATTGTGTGTTTGGTAGTATATGTTTAATTATTAGGTTTCCTTATAATTTTGGACAACATGGATACATGAACACACCTAGATCACGTTTTGTTTAATACTTGTCAATTAATAATTCGGTATATATATATAAGTATTGTGCAATTGCAAAATTTAAGTTTTTTTTTTAAAAAGCGGTAAAATAATTTTATTGCACATAGGTCTTATGTTTCATACCCTTGTATTCTAGTTAACTAGAATTGAACATATTTTTTATAACCCTCAGATAATAATGTTTTAAATACTAAGTGGGTGAGGGATTGTTTCACATAAATATCCCACGGTCTCCATCATTGATTTGTAGATGAGATAGTTTATTCTACGTGTGAGTTATAGTGCTCACCTCTATATCGGAAAGAATAGATTGTGAAATCATTGTACAAATTTCTTTGAAAGATAATTTAAATGATGTGATTTATTTTTCATGTGGGTTTTAGTACCCACCTCCATATCGGAAAGAATAAATTACAGAATCATTGGATTAAATTAAATGATGGTATACACTTAGATATAAATAATAGCATGCTCTCCAACTGAGTCTCCACTATTATTTATAGGACTGAATGAAGTCCGCTATTTGAATTTTATTAAACAATAAAGAATTTTCTAGATAGTATATGTTACTTGACAATAAATGATTGTCTAGATAATAAAATTTAATAGGTTTGGACCTGTCTAAAAATAATGAATAATAGACGACCTCACTAACGAGGCATATTTTTCAAGGTTTAGGCTGCTGGCGAATACTTTTTTAAAATGGTAGAGGGTACCATAGTTAAATATAGTGTTCAAAGTTGTTATTGCCCATTATAATTTGTATTATTATTATTATGTGATTCTCAGGATTTAAAATGGCAAACTCTTTCAACCCACTTTCTATTATACTCAACCAAAACAAATTGACTGGACCTAATTATATTGACTGGAAAAGGAACTTGAATATTGTGCTTACTGCTGAAGAGTACAAGTTTGTGCTCACTGAGGTTTGTCCAGAAGAACCTGGTGAGGGGGCGACCGAAAAGGAAACCCAGGCTTACCGAAAGTGGAAAAAGGCTGATGAGATGGCGCGGTGTTACATTTTGGCTTCTATGTCAAATGTACTGCAACATCAGCATGAGTCTTTAGCCACTGCCTACGACATAATGCTGAACCTCAAAAATATGTTTGGGGATCAGGATCGTGCCGCAAGGCAGGTTGCGATGAAGGACCTCATGAACACAACAATGGCTGAAGGAACCCGAGTTAGGGATCATGTTCTGAAGATGATTGGTCTTCTGAATGAACTAGAGATCCTTGGAGCTGAAATCGATGGGGAAACTCAGGTCGATATCATTCTCCAATCGTTGCCGGATTCATTTAAGGGATTTCGACTAAATTACAACATGAACAAGTTTTCATTGTCGGAACTTCTTAAAGAACTCCAAGCAGCTGAGGGACTCATTGGTAAGTCAGCTAGTGCTCTGGTGGCTGAGAAAGCTTCTACTTCTAAGCCTAAAAGCAAGAAAAAGAAAAAGAAGAATATCGCACAAGCTGCAGTCCCACAAGGAGCAGCACGTGCAGCAGTAGCTGGACCTCAAGGAGGAGTGAAAAAGCCTGTAGGCAAATGTTTTCACTATAAGCAGAAAGGGCACTGGAAGAAGGATTGTCCCCGTTTCCTAAACCGCCAGAACAATGGAGGTAAATTTCATTTATTAGTTGTTGAAACTTGTTTAGTGGTCCGATCTACCAGTACTTGTGTAGATTCGGGAGCCACTAATCATGTCTGCAATACTTTGCAGGGGTTCCAGGAAACCAGGCAACTTAGGAATGGAGAAATTTATCTGCACATGGGTAATGCTACGAAGGTGGCAGCAGTTGCAGCAGGAGATGTTTATCTTCAGTTTAGTCAGGATAGGATTTTAGTAATTAAGGATTGTCTATATGTACCTTCCATTAGAAGGAATTTAATTTCTGTTTCTAGATTGGTTGAGGACAAATATTTTGTTCATTTTAATGATAAATCAGTTATTATTAGAAAAAATAAACAGTTTATTTGTTCTGGTACATTAGTGAATGATCTTTATATAATAAATCCTGACTTGTCTACATTGCAACTATATGAATTGAATAACACTAATAGTTTACCAATTAAGAGAAAGGAACCTTCAAAGATGAATCAAACATATCTTTGGCACTTACGCCTTGGTCATATTAATCTAAAAAGAATTCAAAGACTGGCCGAAAATGGGCCATTAGGTTCATTGGAAGTGGAGGCACTTCCAGTCTGTGAATCCTATTTAGAAGGTAAAATGACTAAGAGACCATTCTCGGCAAAAGGCTATAGGGCTAAAGAACAGTTAGAACTGGTTCATTCTGATTTGTGTGGTCCCATAACTGTCCAGGCTAGAGGTGGCTTTGAGTATTTCATCACATTCATTGATGATTACTCAAGGTATGGATACATTTACTTAATGCGACGAAAGTCTGAAGCCTTTGAGAAATTCAAAGTATTCAAGGCAAAAACGGAGAAGCGTCTAGGAAAATGTATCAAAACACTACGATCAGATCGTGGTGGTGAATATCTCTTAGGAGAGTTTAGGGAATACTTGTCAGAAAATAGGATTACATCCTAGTTGTCTGCACCGTGTATGCCACAGCAGAATGGTGTAGCAGAAAGAAGGAATAGGACTCTTATGGAAATGGTAAGATCTATGATGAGTTATTCAGACCTACCTGATTTCTTTTGGGGATATGCTTTAGAAACAGCAGCATATATTCTTAACTTGGTGCCATCAAAGTCAATACCTACTACACCCATAGAATTGTGGACTGGGGGAAAGCCTAGTCTACGGCATATTCGGATATGGGGTAGTCCATCACACGTGCTGAAAGGTAATGCGGATAAATTGGAGTCAAGAACAGAAGTGTGTTTCTTTGTTGGATATCTTAAAGGAACCAAAGGTGGCCTATTTTATAATCCCCGAGAACGAAAGGTTATTGTTAGCACCAATGCCAAATTCTTAGAAGAGGATTATATCATGGACCACAAGCCCAGAAGTAGTGTTGTTCTAGAGGAAATAAGAGGAGAAAAAGTAGGGCACAATTTGTCTGTACCTTCAGTACAAGCGGAAGTACCACAAGAGATAGATATTATCCCATTACCTCATCGTAGTGGGAGAATTATTGATGCTCATGCACATCCTGAACGAACCACTAACACGCAGGTTCCGGAACCAGCACAGGTTCTTGAACCAACACAGATTCTCGAACCAGCACGGCGTGTGGATAGTGAGTTGGGAAGTTCAGTACCTGCACATGGTACACAAACACAAGTAGTGCTTCGTCGTAGTGGGAGGGTTGTACGTAAACCCGACCGTTTTATGTTCTTGGGAAAGTCTTATGACAAGGTCCCTGATGAACACGAAATGGATCCATTTAACTACAATGAAGCACTTCAAGATAAAGATGCAGAAAAATGGCAAACGGCTATGAAATCTGAAATGGAGTCCATGTACTCTAATAAAGTCTGGGATCTTGTAGAACCACCCGAAGGGATAAAACCCATCGGATGCAAGTGGGTATATAAGAGAAAGAGAGGAGCAGATGGGAAGGTGGAAACCTTTAAAGCAAGGCTTGTTGCAAAAGGGTTCTCTCAGAAAGAAGGAATCGATTATAATGAAACCTTTTCACCGGTTGCCATGCTAAAGTCTATTCGGATTCTTTTATCCATTGCGGCTCATCTTGATTACGAGATTTGGCAAATGGATGTCAAGACAGCTTTCCTTAATGGAAGTCTTGATGAAAGAATCTATATGATGCAGCCAGATGGATTCATAGCAAAGGGCCAAGAGCACAAGTTGTGCAAGCTTAAGAAGTCTATTTATGGGCTTAGGCAAGCGTCTAAATCTTGGAACATCCGTTTTGATCAGGCAATTAAGTCTTTTGGTTTTAATCAATGTCCGGATGAGTCTTGTGTGTACAAAAGGTGCAACAAAAATGTAGTGGTATTTTTGGTATTGTACGTAGATGATATCTTACTTACTGGGAACGATATGGGGTTATTATCTTCAGTGAGGGTATGGTTATCAAGTCAATTCGATATGAAGGACTTGGGAGAAGCTAGTCACATTCTTGGTATTAAGCTTATGCGAGATCGAAAAAATAGGATGTTGGGCTTGTCACAAGCTACTTATATTGATACAATTCTTTCCAGATTTAGTATGCAGGATTCCAAGAAAGAGTTTCTCCCTTTCAGGCATGGAATCACTCTATCCAAGGATCAGTGTCCTACGACACCTGATGAGATAGAGAAAATGAAGGCAGTTCCTTATGCCTCGGCAGTAGGAAGCCTCATGTATGCTATGCTGTGTACTAGACCAGACATCTGCTTTGTTGTTGGCATGGTTAGCAGATATCAGTCTAATCCAGGGCAAGAACACTGGACTGCGGTAAAACATATACTCAAGTACCTTAAAAGGACTCGAGATCTTATATTGGTTTACCAGGCAGATAGTCTAGTTCCCATTGGGTACACATACTCAGATTTTCAGTCAGATAGGGATTCTAGAAAGTCAACTTCAGGATATGTGTTTACTCTAGGAGGTGGGGCCATTAGTTGGAGGAGTATTAAGCAGTCTTGTATTGCTGACTCCACCATGGAAGCTGAATATGTGGCTGCTTCAGAAGCGGCTAAAGAGGCAGTTTCGCTCAAGAACTTTCTTATGGATCTAGATGTGGTACCTTCAGTGCATTCAGCTATTACACTTTATTATGATAATAGTGGAGCAGTTGCAAATTCGAAGGAGCCACGGACTCATAAGAAGGGAAAACATATAGAGTGCAAGTATCATCTAATCAGAGATATTGTGCAGAGAGGCGATGTCATAGTGACTAAGATTGCATCAGGAGAAAACCTAGCTGATCCTTTTACGAAGAGCTTACCGGCCAAGACTTTTGATAGTCACGTTGAGGGAATGGGGGTGAGGTGCATAGCTACATGGCTTTGAGTCTAAGTGGGAGATTGTTATAGTGATATACTAAAAGCCATGATTTTATTATTATTGGTTTTGAAATGTTATATAGACTCGGTTTTGCTATTTTATTGAGAATCTTTATGGGCAATGGTTACATGATATTATTTATTTAAATATTGTGCATGTGTGTGTCTTTTATTCCATATAGTAGATGATTTGGTGTGTAGAGTATAGCTTACACACAGAGGATCATATAATCGGTTCTTGTGAAATATAAGTTTATTGGTTCACGATCTTAGATGGAATTGGACAACCATCGGTAGGATTGTAGCACAAGTTTTAGTAGTTTATCTTGACTACAGGAAATGGTGCAGTTTTAACTCGTTGTGCTAGTACACTTTATGTGTATTAAACAGGACCAGTTTGGGTTAATTGTTTTTATACTGACTATATAAAACAATTTAAAATCCCATGGTTATTATGATTACTTTGCTCTTAATCTTGAAATAATTAATAGACATATATATGTAGTGTTTGTTGTTTTGACTCATTAAAAGTGAGATTCATTTATGGATCAATAATCTTCGTGAATTGTATGGCGACACTATATGTATGATGAATATTAATTATTGACGGAATCCGCGTCCTGGTATAGGGATTGATGATAACCCTTTGAGAAGCTTATAAGTTTTGATCATGTCAAACCCTGCAGGTGGATTATGTTAATCCGACATGTCAAATAAGTTAAGTGGTAGGCTCAAGGATTAAGAAGTCATTTAAATATAATTGTCAGTAATTTAATTTAAATGACGGTTATCTGTAATCTTAACGTGGGGAGAATAATAAGTATTTAATAATAAGGAGCTCGAAATATAATTTTGAGATAATGACGGGAGTGCAATTATAATTCTTTAGTGGTGTGAATTATAATTTATGGAAGGAATCAATTCTTAATCGAATTAGGATTCCAGTTTTCCATAGTAAGCCTTAACACTTATTTCTCCTTAGGGTCCCTATTGTAGCCTTTTATATATGCTAGCCTTGCCTCTTCTCTCGACACAATAATTCTCACGAATTTAGGGTTTGTGCCGTAGAGAGTAGAGGAGGAGATCTTGGTGATAGCGCAGCCCACACTCGGTACATGATTGCACGGCGAAAGGAATACGATAGAAGATCTTGAGGTTCTATCGAGCCCATGTTCTCGAT
The DNA here is from genome assembly GCA_021464415.1 of Lonicera japonica. Lineage (NCBI taxonomy): Eukaryota > Viridiplantae > Streptophyta > Magnoliopsida > Dipsacales > Caprifoliaceae > Lonicera > Lonicera japonica. The sequence goes on from CM038464.1 coordinate 77,427,819, forward strand.
TTGTCTCCACCAATCCCTGTTCGTGCTGAGACGAGATCAAACTAGAGAGATCTCGAAGGTAAAATCCGATTCCACACTAGGGTTTTACATAAAAATTTTGTTCGTTCTATACGCAATATTAAACGATTCTGGAACTTAGTTTCCATCAATCCTAATTTATAGGAAGAGTCTAGATGACCATGTAATTCATTTAAAATATGTTTTGGATGTTTTGCGAAAGGAAAAGTTATATGCTAACCTGAAGAAGTGCACCTTTTGCATGGATAAGTTTGTATTTCTTGGTTTTGTTGTGAGTGCACAAGGGATTCAGGTTGATGAAGAAAAGGTAAAGGCTATTCAAGAATGGCAAAGTCCTACAAGTGTTGGACAAGTGCGGAGTTTCCATGGGCTTGCTAGTTTTTATCGGCGATTCGTGAGGGATTTTGGCACGATTGTGGCGCCATTGACTGAAGTGATCAAGAAGAATGTTGGATTCAAATGGGGAGAGGAACAAGAAAAGGCATTCCAATTACTAAAAACCAAGCTAAGTAACACCCCCTTGTTATCCTTACCTAACTTTTCAAAGACTTTTGAAATTAAATGCGATGCTTTAGGAAATGGAATTGGTGTTGTTCTTATGCAGGAAGGGAAGCCAATAGCATACTTTAGTGAGAAGCTAGGTGGGGTGACCTTAAATTACCCTACCTACGACAAGGAGCTTTATGCATTGGTGAGAGCGTTGGATACATGGTAGCACTATCTGTGGCCGAAGGAGTTCGTGATTCACACGGATCATGAATCGTTGAAGCACCTGAAGGGACAGCAAAGGTTGAACAAGCGCCATGCCAAATGGCTATTGTTTATAGAGACTTTTCTGTATGTAATCAAGTACAAGTAGGGTAAGGAAAATGTTGTAGCAGATGCTTTATCGCGCAGGTATGCTTTAATTGCTACTTTAGATGCTAAATTGCTTGGGTTTGAATACATCAAGGAATTGTATTGTGATGATGCTGATTTTAGAGATATCTTTAATGCATGTGAGAAAGTGGCGTTTGATAAGTACTTTAGGCATGACGGGTTCTTAATGCGTGAAAACAAACTTTGTATGCCTATATGTTCATTGCGTGAGTTGCTTGTAAAAGAGGCTCATGGTGGGAGTCTAATGGGGCACTTTGGTATAACTAAGACCTTAGAAGTATTGCAAGAACACTTCTTTTGGCCTCACATGAAAAGAGATGTTGAAAGAATCTGTGAGAGATGTGTTACTTGCAAGAAAGCAAAGTCTAAGTTAAACCCCCATGGTCTATATACTCCATTGCCCATTCCTAGTGACCATTGAGTTGACATTTCTATGGATTTTTTATTAGGTTTGCCTAGGACTAAACATGGGAATGATTCTATTTTCTTGGCAGTTAATAGATTTTCTAAAATGGCTCATTTTATTGCTTGTAATAAAACTGATGATGCACCATAAATTGCTAATTTGTTCTTTAAAGAAATTGTGCGAACTGTATGGCATGCCTAGAACCATTATTTCTGATAGGGATGCAAAGTTTTTGAGTTGGTTTTGGAAGACTTTGTGGGGAAAGTTAGGTACTAAATTATTGTTTTCTACTACATGTCATCCCCAAACTAATGGTCAAACAGAAGTAGTAAATAGAACTTTATCCACTTTGTTGTGTGCCATAATTAAGAAGAACTTGAAAGAGTGGGAAGAATGTTTGCCTCATGTTGAGTTTGCATATAATCGATATGTTCATTCTGCATCTAAGTTTTCTCCTTTTGAGATTGTGTATAGTTTTAATCCTTTAGCTCCTTTGGATTTATGGCCATTACCTGTTGAGCATGCTAGCCTAGATGGCAGGAAGAAAGTTGAGTTTGTTAGACAAATTCATGAGAAGGCGAGGCAAAACATTGAAAGAAGAACTGAGCAATATGCGCAGCAAGCAAACAAAGGAAGGAAAAAAATGGTCTTCGAACCAGGAGACTGGGTTTGCTGCACCTAAGGAAGGAACGCTTTCCAGCTCAAAGGCATTCTAAGTTGTTACCGAGGGGAGATGGACCATTTCAAGTTGTGCAAAGGATCAATGACAATGCATACAAACTTGATCTTCCAGGTGAGTATAATGTGAGTGCTACATTTAATGTTGCTGATCTAAGTCCGTTTAGTGCAGGTGACGAATTGAGGACAATTCCTTTTCAAGAGGAGAGGAATGATGAGCTCAAGGATAGCACTGACGCTGGATCATGGAGTGAAGGCTATGCCGATCCCATCCGGGTTCCAAGTGGCCCAATCACTCGAGCTAGAGCCAAGAAGATCAAGGAGGCACTTATGACCATGGTCCAAGAGATGATTAGCAAAGCTGAAGCATGGAGGAGCATTGAAGGGGATCGGGCTAAAGAATGGAAGACATTACTTAAAGGCCCAATTGAAGATGTTCAAAATAGCAGCCCAAAAGATTAAAAACATGTATTAGATAAATGGGTTGGGCTAGGCTTTGTTTATTTTAAGTTTAATTTATGTTTAGTTTTGTTTGGGCCCCAAATTATGTGGAAAACCCATTAATTTCGTTTTTGTTTATTTTCCTAGACCTAGTAGGTTTAATTCCTCCTATTTAAAGGAACTAACGCTATTGTTTTAAGCAGCTTTTGATTAATTAAATTTTCGAGTGATTTTCACCTCTTGCATTCTAAGAACTTCTCGAACAGCTAGAATTAGGGTTCTTGTTATTCTTCGACTTAGCAATCAATTAATCCATCAATTGATTGTTTGTCTTCGACTATACCAAGGTTCTTTCTCATTTTCAAGATCGGGTTGAGGTTCCACCTCCATTAACTTCGCATGATTCCAAGGTTCTTGCGTCTTCATACGTTAAGGGTTGCGGATCCATCTTGCTTGGATAGAATACGATCGCAATTCATATCACTGGTGGCCCTTTATGCGAAAAAAATGTTGTGGAGTACATCAGAAAATGCGACAAATGTCAGAAACATCTCCCATGGTGCACCAACATGCAACAGCCCTGCACCGGATTGTCAGTCCTTGGCCTTTTGCTATGTGAAGGTTGGATATAATGGGTCCTTTTCCTCAGGGACCAGGCAACAAGAGGTACCTTCTAGTCGATACTGATTACTTCACTAATTGGATAAAGGCAATCCCTTTGGCGAACATTACGGAAACAAATGTAAAAATTTTCTTACGGAAGAATATAATCACTCGGTTTAACATCCCAATGGCACTTGTCTCTCACAACGGGACACAATTTAAGAATTAGATAATTGAACAGGTTTGTATCATTTACGGGATACAACAACACTTTTATGGTGTTGCCTACCCTAAGGAAGCGGGTTAGCCGATGCGTCAAACAAAGTTATCCTGAATAATGAGAAAAAGAGAATGAAGAGATTTTAGAAGGGATTAAGCGACTAACAATCTATTCCATAACTTTATATCGTATTGGGAACCGAAGTTTAATGATGGAGAGCATTTAATATGTGGGTCCCACAAGGACATCCATCCTATTTTTCGAACACACGACCAACCAATCAGATGATGGACAACTAGCCCCATGACAGGTACAACCGTAAGACACAAGACAACTCGTAGACGATATATGTTCAACCCATTGAATCAAGAAGATTGTGGGATGATGACTATAGCAGGGCTGAGTTGTCCGAACAATATTTATTTTCAAGTTCAAGCACTTGACTCCAACTTGTAGGCTGAATTCAGATGCTTGGGGGCAATTGTGGGACGATTATTTCATACATGGGCCCCGGTCATAGAAGCCCAAACCCAACGCGCGGGCTATAGGCCTACCTTCAGGTAAGGTCGTTTGCTCGACAGCGATGTCTTCAGGCTGAGGAGAATCAAGCTTCTTATTGATCAGATAAGAGAAGATTGATCCAACCATTTGTTATTGAGTTGTGGATAAGAAGTAGCTAAGCTAGAAGATAGACAATGGGAAATAACCACTTTAATTAGTGTGAATATGGTTCTAGACACCTCTAATCTTGGAGTATTGATCAAGTCATACCTTTTATAGTCATTTTACTGTAAACTAAACAAACATGTTACCCTATCCTATACATATAAATAGGAAGAGGGAAACCCAAAATGGGGATAACCAACATTTATTACCAGAAAGCACTCACTCCCACATTCTCTCTATAAGAGTAGAATTCCCATTACTGTAAGAAATCGTTCAAAGGCCATTAGACCCAATTGAAGAACACTGTCACACATTCAGGGAGGACGTACTGCCGCAACGAGTACAAGAGCCATCAAAGGAACCTACCCTCACAGACAAAAACCCTTTCTCGTTGTTATTAATTCACTGTTCATCCCTGTCACCTTTGCCCAATTTGGTTGCCGACTCTAGTAGATTGAGCCGATTCCGTTTTATTTGGGTTTTTTAGATTTACATCACCTACATAATCATTAGAAGTTACTTGAAATTTTGAAGAAAAAACTACAACAATTAGATGTTGAAATTTTGCTATAAGAAAAGTTCATTGGAAAACAAATATTAGTATTTTCTATATTGTCATGCTTAAGTTAGTATAAAAATTATTTAAATATTTGAATTCATGGTTCATTAATTAGTGCATCTAACTTATATTTGTTTAATTTTGCTCATGGTCTGTGATGTATTATTATCCTTTATTTGCTATTGTGCGTATATATATATATATATATGCAAAGCATTGTTGATGTGGAAGTTTTACTAATGGACCGGACATTTTTCAATATATACTAAGGGGACACTTTTGTTTTCATTAATCCGTCTATCTTAAATTGATAATTTCATTTTTCTTTTTATTAAATTACTAGTCTCATTTTCTTAATGGAACACCATCAATGTTTGGAATATGCTTCAAATTGTATTTTTTTTACCATTGATTAAATTGAAATTGGTATGTGATTTTGACTTTTTCTTCTTAAAAAATTCGTAGTGAAGTGAACTTTTAATGTGAGACAGAGAATAACTTTTTCCCTTTAACAAATGTATGTATTATTCAAAATTTTATTTGATTTGTAGCATTCAATTTCAACTTTAGCCATAAAATTTTCCAATAAATCTTCACTTTTGACTTTTAAGTGGCGCATAACAATTTTTAAAATGTTTGATTCAATGCGTCAAAGATTGGCAGGATAATTAAACTTCTCCGATAGAAAAAGTAACAGGCGCATTGATCAATAATTTATTTGGTGCTCATTCCATTTATATATATATATATATATTAAATAGTACAATGCACCTGTTTTATAGTTTTTTCATGTGTCTCATTAAGGTCTCCGTCGTAATAGACATTCTATCTCCTCTCTCTCATTCAAGTATTCAATAAATATCTCATATGTGATACATTATCTACGTCACAAATATTTATATAATAATTTTAAAATACATGCGCAACAAGTAGGGCTGCAAAACTAGTATATATTTATAAATATAACCTCAATTCCTCCATCCCTATATGTATATGTATATATATATATATAGCGAGTGAATGAGTGAAATATATAAATTGATAGAGTGTGTGTGTGTGTTTGACTTGGGTTTTGGATTAAAAGGATCAGTAAAGACGGTTCAACAATAAAAACAATATTATTGTAATGGTGATAATGATAAAGATGACGATGGGAATTTTTTAGAGTTTTCTCGCAATCATAACAAGTGCAGATAGTGCTCATATTGTTGTTGGCATTGTTGGTACGCCACTAAAACTCTTTTTCTGAAAATTTTATTTTACTTATATATATACACATTCATATATATCATGGAAAGACATATTAGGGTTGCTAGTAGTATATCTTTTTAATTTAACATGTGTGCAGTCTAATATGTTTTGATTCTATGAATTTTTATTTTTTTTTAATTTTAGTTGTTAGTATATGCATGGAGCACAAAAATAATAAGATTTCTAGTAGTTTTGAAATTATATTGAAATTTTAATGTCTCTGAACATGTTTGATTCTGACATATTATGGATGTTAGTAATATGCCTTTTTAACATGTGCACATTCTAATGTCTCCGATTTTCGTATTTTTTTATTTTTAATTGTTAGTTGTTTGTTTGCAGCATAACAGGTTTAGGATTTCTAGTACTTTTGAAATTAATGTCAAATTCCCTAATTAAATGGATGTTACTTTTGACATTTAGAATATTAATGGATTTCAAAATTCAAAAGTTGGCTAGAATTTTTTTTTAAAGAAACTAAATCTTAGGGATAACTAATTTGTTTATTTGAAAAGTCAACTACGGATAGTTTAGGGAAAATCACATAAATATTAATATTGAAAAAAAAACAATAAATTAATGATTACTCGTCCATTTGGGCCATTCCCTAATTTCCCAAAAGATACATGTTAAATGCAAAACTATTTGAAAAAATGGGCCTAAAACAAAAATTCCCTATTTTTATTTCAATATTTCAAATTAAAATTTTGGTCTCAAACTAATAATCCACTATTTATATTATAGTGCTCCAATTAAAAGTTTAATTTAAAATAAATCAATGCATAGATTTTATAGGAAATACTGTAATAACTAAGGACGTACAATATATAAATAGTACTTATAACCAAAGAGAATCTTTTGCAGCGTTAGTTTAAATGACATTTTTAATAATAAAAAATATTGTTTTGTTTGAAGGACTAACTATTTTTATTTTATTAAAATTTTAAAATATTTCCCATAATTGGTACATTATCAATTGCGGATGACATTTTGAATTATACTATTCTCTCTCCTCAACCTATTTTTCTCTCTCCAATAACTTCCTTTTTCAATATATATATATACTGAAATTACCACAAATATCTCTCCATCTATTAATTCGGTTATTGTCATTACAATTCAGATATATTGTTCAAACCACATTTCGATGAAATTTTGAATTATACAATACTCTCTCGGTCTCTCCTCAACCAATTTTTCTCTCTCCAATAATTTCATTTTTCAAAAAAAATAAAATAAAATAAAAAATCAATTTCCACAAATATCTCTCCCTCTATTATTTTCAATTATATTAATCATCTCCAATTCAGATATATTGTTCAAATCGATTTTCACAAATATCTCTCCCTCTATTATTTTCAGTTATATTGTCATTACAATTCAGATATATTGTTCAAACATCATTTTCTATATTTCTAAGTTATATTATCATTATACGTGATTTCACTTCAAATATATTTACTACATGCCTTATTCTAAAATGAAGTTATATTGGTATGATATGTAACTCCAATTCATATATATTATTCACCCCCTTGATGTTAGGCATTCTGTTTTCGAAGGAATTTCTGGTCTATATAAACATTTTTTATAAAATTTTGTTTATGTTGTAAATATATGATATAGCGACATATTTTCTCAGATATTTTTCAACGTACTCAAATATTTTGTTTCAATCTTTACAATAAGTTTCCTATGTATCGTTCTAGCAAAGTGATTACCAAATTTCGTTTTATGTATTGAAACATAATGAATCATTTTAACATGTATACGTATTATATGCATTTGATTACCAAATTTTTATGTATTGAAACATAGGAAACTTATGTATGGATACGCTTAGTAAAAATTTCGTTCTAACCGGTCATTTAATCGAATTATTTCGTTTATAAGACAAATACATTTTTAATATTTTCACGTGCTCCCTTTTAACATTTTAAAAATTACAATGGACCACCTCATTTAAAGCCCGTGATTTTATTTTGACGCAGGAGAGGCAGACATTGTATTTATACTATGCGTCATCTTGTGCCAAAAGAACAATCATTAATTATTTATTTCATGATTTACTAAATCACGTCCCAAAATTGCACCCAAAAGAACAAACCAGGATTAGTAATAGGGTAATTTTGAATCAATTCACAAGATTTGAAAGTTTATGCACAATTGAGTTAAACCACATTTTTCTATATAATTTATCCACTTGGATAAACTTACAAAAAGTAGGAACTTTTAGTTTTGTAACCTCTTCCTTTTAATTATTTTTTTTTAAAAAAAATTAGGATATTAACAAATAGGATATTCTAAAAATGCCCTCACTTTCTTTTTCTTGTTTAATTTATTTTTTCAAACGTCCTTGAAACTTACAAGAATTTACTAATTCAATTCATGTTCACGAATAAAATGAAACTTTTGTGACATGTTTCTCAACAGAAAGATTCATGAATATAAATATGCTTGAGATCCATCAAAGCAATTCCCCACTTTTGAGAAGCCCGGCCACAATCGGAAATTCTTAAGAAAATATCTATAAAATTATACAAATTGATGGAGATGAAATGGTGAGTCATGGACTTACTTATAAGAAGCGACCAAAAAAAAAATAGTCAACAATATACTTTTTAAGGTGAATAGGCAGAGAGATTTGGGGTCCGTTTGGTTGTCCTTCAAATTGCGAATTAGATAATTTACAATCAAGTAATTTACAAAATTTTCATTTATTAGTATTTGGTTGTGTAAATTAAACAATTGTAAATATGATAATTCAAGTTGATTCACAAAAACTCAAATTAAGTCATTTCAAGTAAAACTTGAAATTGCCTAATTCTAGAATTAGATAATTCATTCCAACTCTGTTTTTCGAGAAAATCTAGTTTCTACCCATGATGTTGATACATCTAGACAAAATTTTAGATAACATAAAATAATAGAGAACATGTTTTTATTCTAACAATTGGAATTTCTTGTTTAAGTTTTCCAAACACTTGAATTAGAATTTAATTATTCATAAATAAGCAAATTCACAATTTTTCAATCGAAAATTAACTAATTCTAAAATTAGGTAATTTAGGCAACCAAACGGACCCTTGGTGAATAGTATAAAATCATCCTAGTAATAATTGTTTAATAGTTATAGTCCCTAATTATGTAAATATATGGCCATAGTCCCCCAATTATGTAAAAGCATCCGCATGTTAACACGTTATTCATAAAAAAAAAAATGGAATTAATTACATAAAATTGATTTTATTGGTAGACATATATCAATCAATTAAAAAAAATAAAAAATTCACCGGCATTACTTGTATTCTTACCGTAATATACAATGAATCCTCACCTAATAAATTAAGCATTGATGTCAATTTAAACTTTTTTTATGTAACTAGACTACCTGCACGTGCAATTCATTTTTACTTAGATATATGTTATCTAATTCAAATTAAAACAAAAATGTTAAATAGTATAATGATTAAGCAGTATATTGCTTTGTCAAATGTTTCAAGATTCAAACACTCTTGCAATTATATTTTAATGAAAAAAGCGATCGCAAGGACAAAAGAAATTACAAAATTTATCAATATATCTTCGTGTCAAAAACACAACATTAACCAAATCGGAAGCAATCCAAATTACTTCAATTACCTATACAATACTCTACTATTACAGATGCATCAAAATTCACCAAAATACCCAATCGACACATTTCTCATCTCTGTAGACCTTTTTTTTTTTCTTGGCGGGGGCGTCTACTCAAATTGTTTAACCTGAATGATACATACAAATCAAGCGAGCACTCTCTACTAGGGTTTAAAATCAAGAACCTCGCAATTAGTTCCTTCAAGACCTTTTACAAACGTCCGCAGGCAACCATTGACGATACGTGGTGCAGCCCCGTCACAGAACCGTTTTGCCAGATCAACAGCCTAAATAAAAAGCCCGACATTAATTGTGTTCAAATAAAAGTTAAAAAGGCAGTTGAAAGAAAGAAATTAGAAATTTTGCGAGGAGACAAAAACTAAAACCTCGTTGATCACTATCTGGTGCCGCGTTCCAAGCACAGCTATTTCGGACATGGCCAAGTGAAGAATAGAGAGCTCCAATATTTTGCCTGCTGGCTCATTCTGCACAAAAAGTCGTTAAAATCAACACGATCAGAATAACCGTCAAAATCTAAAATTTCAGTTTACCAATTGCTAGTTGATTATTTCACAACTAGTGATAAATATGTTCGTTGCTAAAAGTACACAATTATGCTATAACGAATGCCTTTCGCCGTGGGAAGTACCATTGTGAAAAATGAATCCTTAGCGGCAATTTGGGAGCCAAAAAGAAAAAATTATCGCCACTAAAATGCTTCGTGGCGAAAAATTCGCCGCAAAAGTTTGAAGACAGAGAAAGCCAACATGGAAGTGCAAAATGGGTGTGTGCTATACACATTCATTCGTGGAAGGCGGAAGCTCCCCACAGAAATATGAATTTCAATGAAATTGCTTAGCAGAAAGATGTAATTAAGGCATCTAATGCGCCAAATTGCACATCTAACCTTCCAATTCTGGGGAGCAATTTTGTCAATAACAACCACGTGAGTATCCCAGCTCTCTACAACTGCCACCAAGAGCTTCCTTGTGAAGCTGCAATCAAGAAGAGAATCAACGTTATGGATTTATGTGTACAGTATCTTCTAAACTGAATACGTACTCCTATGGGGATAAGGATTGTAGCTTATGGTAAAAGAACGTATGACATATAAGAATAATTTTGTAATAGCTTACTCAAACTGACAGCAGAGCTTATATTTATATATAAAAATTAGGATTATAATGAGGAAGCAAAATAAATAAGAAGACAAAAAACCAGGTAGTAACCCATGTGATCAAATCCTAATAGAAAAAATTAGGATCCGGTCCCTGTTATAGAAACTTTTTAGGATGCGGTCCTCCAACTTTTTTTTTTAAAGGATGCGGTTCCTGTAGATACCTTTTTTGGTATCTCCCCGCCACATACTAATTTTGTATCTGCGCATCGAAAATAGTATCTGTGAAAGATAAATACTATATCTACCAAATAGTATTTATGTATTTGAGTTCTCGCCAAAGGCAGATTCGATGAAATATGTATTTACAGATACCACATCCTTTAAAATGGAAGTTGTGGACTGCATCCTATAAAGTTTCTATCTCAGGATTGGATCCTAAAAGCCCCATCGTGATATGGGAATTACAAAAGATACCTAATAATAATAAGTAAATATGATTTCCCAACAATATAACTAGGGGGGCTTACCGCAATAGTAGTTTGCTGTACACCAACTTTGGAGGCGCTGAAAGAACTTCTGCTTCTGAGAAGAAAAACAAAAAGATAATCATATTTATGACTCTAGAAAGGAAGTTTGACATGGGGGAAAACTGAGATATTGATGCAAGTTCGTCCATTCTTCATCATCTATATTCATATCTAAAAGAGGTTGACAATATCGAAATTCATGAAGTGCATTATGAGTGATGTGTTAATTGCATACACATGCTAATACCTACTCCCTCCATCCTTAATTACGAGTCCATGTTTGAGTTTCATTATTTTAAGGATACACTAACTTAAATCACAATTACTGGTTTAGAACGAAACTCGTTTTCTATCGTGAGTTTTGATACGTTAATTATGGTCCGACTCCTGACATGGAAAGTGGAATTTTAATTGGAGACGGAGGGAGTATTTTTCATATATACTACACCCAAATAAACCATTTTACCCTGCAGTAGCATAATGATTTCCTATGGGAGGAAAAAACATATATGGTAGACCCAACAAAATTGCTTATATTAATCAAAGAAAATCAATACAAACAGAAAAAAGACTGAAAGTGAACGAGAAGTCCACTAACAGCCTGCACCAAAACAAGAACATAACGCAAAAAATACACAAAAACCTAGCAGACTGCAACCAACCTAAAAACAAGCCTACTACCAATAAACCCTACCAAAAATAAATAAACAGCACAAATAGACAGTAAACTACACTCCTTCTATAGAACTGCAGCTGACCAATCTCTGGCAATATCTGACAAGGAAAGAGACCCAAAAACTTTCGAAGAATATGCCCACAACGAAGCCGTGGCCTTGACCCTCTGCCAAACTTCCTCATTATTAGCCTGTGTCATCAAACAATCTGGAATTCCTTTCCCTCCACACGCACCATAAAACTGCCATGCAACTACTTCTCCATAATGTTTTAGTCTTCTCTTTGTTACCCTTCAAATACCACTTTAATGAGAGGAACCTATACCAAGAGTTTGGAAAAGCTGAAATCAAACCTAACTCTCTTCGAATGTTGCACCAAATAAAGTGTACGAATGAACAATGAAGTAACATATGATCAAACTGCTGCCAAAGTTGATCGAAAGCAGAAAAGAAGGCTTTCTTGCCAAATCAAAACTAAGTTCTTCCAAATCACCAATACACATTTACTAAAGCTACCATTATTCCAAACTTCACAACAGTACCATCTAAGTTGTAGGCAATTTTTATATTCATTATGAAAAACACAGTCTTAAGTACAGGTTTGTATTAAGCTGTAATGACTTATTTTAAGATATATAAAAGTAAAAAATAAAAAAAAACCATTAACTACAAAAATGAATGACCATGGGATATAAGAAAAAAATTCTTGTGGCAGAAAGACAAAAACGGCAGCCAAGTAAAAATAACATAATTGAATCAGAGCTAAAATTGGGCCAGCGCACCAAGTTCCTGCAGCTGCTGTACTGCAGTCAATTGATGCACCCTAATTGAAAAAACTCCCTCCTCAACCTAAGAAAGACTACACATTTAAAGTCACACATATTAAGAAAAGTTGAGTTAAAGTAAATAATAGCCATAACCAAGTTCTGCTTAAACAACACGAGATCTTGTACGTTGATTCAAAACAGGTCCCCTAATTACAGACATCCCAAAAAGAATTGATAAAATATTACTCGTCCTCTCGTTGCAAAAAGAATTGAAAAAAATGAGGAACTTTCCTCGGAAGGTTAAGGGAGGGTAAGGGTGAACACTATGAAGCACAGAATTTTAGAAGGCCTAGAATCTGTATCGGATACGCATTTTCAAGTATCCTGATTTTTCTTTAATATTTTGAAATTCCAATACATGGGGATCCATTTGGGATATGCTGGGGATATGTTAGGGATACCGGATACACTTGGGATACGTTTGGAGAACATAAGACATTTTAGAACTTTATAATGAGGCATTGTAAAAGTTTTATACTAAATTACAAGGAAGTAATATCGTGGAATCATAAAGAAGTGTCCCACTTGGAACACTTAGTAAAATGGTGCATTTTAACTAAATTAATCAAAAATGGGGACTCCGGAGATTTGCACTTGAACAAGCTTCTCTACGGTGTTCAATAACTTCAGGCAAACATGGTGTTGTTCACGCCAAAGGATGGGATTCGAAATGGTGTATAGAATTCTCCTGGTAACCCATGGAAGTCCATTTCCAATGGACTTGAATCGTTTCTTACATTTAGGATTCAAGATTGGTTTGGGGATAAAACAATCTTTTAGGAAGATGCATTTACTAGTGAAGTAGTGATCAAGCTCTATCATCAGTGATCACCACCATTCCCTCACCTCTATTCTCTCTCTTATTATATCATTTGTTTAGTCAATTCACTAACGTCTCTTGGAGTTCTCTCAACTCATTCTCTTCGGAAATTTTCTTAGCCAGAAATCTCAATAATAGTAAAGTGGGATGAGTTCAATTTCTGATTCGTTGGTTAATTCTCCAAAGGAACATGTCTTCGAACCATATAAAATGATTTCGAAAGTTGGCATTCCTCTGACAGTTAAAAATTTGTAAGTTTGAATCTTGTAAGTTTGCTGCTGTTACACTGTTGCTCAGTACATCTTTTTGTGCATGGATTGGTGCATAATGGGTAGTAGAAAGAAAGTGCGACAATTACCGAGATGTGTACAAGCAGCAGCATGCTGTATTTGGTTAGAACAAAAAGCAAGAACTTTTGCAGATTGGTTTTCGGGCCAAATGGATGTTCGAGATAAAATAAAATCACAATTTCTCTCCAGGGTTTTATTTACAAACTTATTTGGCTCCATTTCATTGTTTTCTTTTCCATCTGGTTCATGTTTAATTGTAGTTAGTTTTCTTCGGTCAGTTCTTAGTTTTGTTCTTAGTTCAGTTGACTGCAAGTCAACCTTTTTTATCACCCACTGTTATCAATGTTATGCATTGTTTCCGACAATATATATATTCAAGATGTCCCGAAAAGGGAAATGTGACTCTTAATTTCAGATGGTATATTTTGATTGAAAATTCGAAATCAACTCTACTTTTACGCTTCCCAAAATTTATTTAACTTTACTTTCTCTCTCTAAAAAAACTTTTAAAACACTATAACTTTAAATCCAAAAATAAAAATTAGATAAAAAATATATATTTGAAACGTAGTTGAGATCTATAAAATAAGATCCATTGTGACTATTTTTTGAAATTTTTTTATGAGACTTTTTAGTTGGTTGAAAAAAACTCAAACAAAAACCAAATTCACTTTTCAACATACTTCTAAATTCTACCAAACACCATATTTTAAAAACTCAACTCAACTCAACTCAAAACATCAACCAAATATCACCTTAGTGTCCATCACCAACTATCACTTTCATATACATGTCGATGCGTCAACTTTATTATCACTTATTTTAACGAATCATGTCCCAACTCTTTCTGTCAGTTGCATGGATTGTATATTTGCCTTTCCATTTTGTGAAGAGCCAAAATTCAACAAATACACACACCACCCAGTTTTATCTTCAAAACTGCAACCAAAAGTGCTTAAACAGGAAAATGATAAACAAAATAGCCAAGCTTGCAAAACACACAGTAAGAATTCAGAAGGTAACCTTCCTTCAAAAAGAGGGTAACCACTGGAAAGATAAACTTACTAGTTCCACTAGATAATATCACAATTCAGATCATCTAACCAAAAACCAATTGGCAATGAGTGGAGTAACCCCTTTATCTTATATATTACTTTGCAAGGCTTAGATTTCCCAATGCGGGATTTATAGTCTCAACACGCTCCCTCACGTGTGGCATAATTTTGAGCCAAACACCTGGACTGATGATAGTGGGTGACAGAGCCCTTGTGATCACTGGGCCTAACACGTCGATAATAGCTGCCCTCTGATACCATATTACAGTTCAGAGCATCCAACCCAAAACCAATTGCCAATGGGTGGATTAGCCCCTTTATCTTACATATTACTTTGCAAGGCTTAGATTTTCCCAATTTGGGATTTATACTCTCAACACTTAATACTTTTTGGATCTCCTATTATCATCGATTATTAGAAAATTAATTGAACAAATTAATCACTATTGGTAGATTTAGTGACATTGCACCACAGGCAAGAACACCATAGGCATATGCTTGCCTAATAAGGAATCACCATTATGTTAGCAACTTGACATTCCACCATAAATCTCACTTCCAGGGAAAGGCATGTACCGACCAACACATGTGACCCAATAACAAAATCATAGTGTATATAAGTCAACCTAAATACCATAAGATTTTAATACAAAAGGTTCATCAAAAAGGTGATATAGAAAACTCCCGTGGGATGTAAAAAACTTCAGTGTAACCTATTGAAAAACCATAAGGGTAAGTTTGACGCATCAATAAAGAAGGTCAGATGGTCGGATGGGATTTTTTAATCCCACCTGAACCGGACAAAATAATCCCACCTCCTAGGTGCATTGTGTAATCCATTTCCCAGTGGGATAAGAGGCCTTTGTAGTTTGTAGGATAAATAATCCACCCCGATATCCAATCATCACCAACACCAAACATGGGATTCTTATCCTCCACATCAAACAGGGTATTGGCATGCTAACTACTTTATTGACAAGAGAGGTATAACATTCCTGCACTTCGCTCCGCGCAACCCTTGCAGTCATTCTAGTAAATAGTATCTCTATCCCTCAAAATACAACTGATTCTTTAACCCCCACACTTGATCATTACAAGGATCAGTTGAAGGGACAAAACATACTCAAACAAATCGTCTCAATTAGCAAAAAGAGAGACCATCATATAATTCTAGTGAGACGAATTTTAAATATATGTTGTGAGATGCCCAAATACCAATTTTAGAAGCTTTCTCGTCATTGTGCAGAAGCTCATCTGCCTCTTCAACGGACGTTACAGTGACAGGTGGTCCTCCAAAGCTCATGTGATTGTATTCCACCAACGACGCCTTATCAAATTCATAGCCTGGTTCTGAACAAATAAAGCATATACTTATAGATATGTGTAGAAAACAAGGATATAATCAAGTAATATGTCCATGAACCAATAACCAAAGTAATACTAACAACATGAGTGTACTGAGAAAACATTGTAAAAGTAAACAGTGTCCACTGTCTTTGCATCTGCAGCAGCAACCAAACACACTGTTTTTTACATTCTCCGCAAAAACCAGCATTTACAGTTAAATAATCAAGCACAGCCAAAAGGCAAGACGTTACCTCTTCGGGCGTTCATTCGCTTCTCAAATAATCGAACCGGGTCAGAACCTTCTAAGCATGCCGCGTAGATGATTGACCTAACATCAAAAGTTACCCTTGATCTCATAAATAAACAAAAACATCAACCAAACATACATACATACATAACAATTACATATAGGTCATATAAAGTAGAACCTGTGGCACAAGGAATGTGAGTGCAATATTTTATACCTGGTAAAACATTTTAAAAGCCTGTGAGAGGGTTTGGTCGAGCGGTACGGATATTGATATCTTCATGCCCAAAGGGTATGATAGTAATTTAATATGCACACCAAAATCGAGCGTATATATATATATATATGCGTGTGTATATTAACCTCCAGGCCTCCAAGTATATTTGCGTATGCAATATGACACCTAATAATTCCTAACATTATGTATATATTTTAAAAACAAAATAAAAAATCAAATGGTATTTGGTCAAGTGGTAGTGACATCTGTTATTTAGATTTTAAGGTTGTGGTTCAAGTCCCAGTGCCTGCTTAATAACCATTAGGTCGTGGGCTCAAGTCCGCTCGTTTGCTCGAATTTTACAAACAAAACTTGAATTATAGATTTCTAAAAACGAACAAAAACTCAAATGAAACTGACTAGTGTCCCCTCGATTGCTCGAATTTTATGAACAAAACTTGAACTATGTTGGCTCAAGTCCCCTCGTGTCCCTTTGTTTGCTCAAATTTTATGAACAAGGGCTTAAGTCCCCTCGTGTCCACTGGTTTGCTCGAATTTGACAAACAAAACTTGAACTATACAATTCCAGAAACGAATAAAATTTGAACTATACAATTCCAGAAATGAACAAAAGCGTGAACGTAAAAGGTAATTTCCTAATTTTACGAACCTACAAAAAAATTAGTACAGATAAGATATAGATGACTTACAGTGCGAGCTCTCTGGCGGCTCTGGGGCTACAAAACCTCCCACTTTTATCTATTTTGGGGAGCATATCTCTGGAAGATGAAACTGAGTCGGTCGATTCTTCGACAATTTGATCGACTGCAATAGCCGAAGTTGTTGGAGTAAGGGAGGAAGGGGGTCTGGGGAACGATAAGAGCAACCCCCGGCTTTTGTAACTCACCGGCCGGAACCATTTTCCGACAGAAGAATAAGAGTGGAGAGAGTTGAAGATGAATTGGGGTTTCGAGATGTGAGAATGTGAATTAATGTAATAGGAAGAAGATGAAGATGAAGATGAAGAAGTGAGTAGAGAGGTGGCTTCCATTTTTCCTTCTATTTTAGTTATGGATAACAATAGTAACAACTTCGTCCTCTTTTTTCCGGAGAAAAGGGCTAAAATATCTTTGAATTCAACGAATTAATTTACCCCTACCGTCCCCCAATTCCGAATCGTAAGTTTTGGGAATTTTCTGATTCTTTTTTCTTTCTCACTCGGGACCGGCCCAGCCCATCCGCTGCCTAGCAGCACCCTCAACGTAACATGCCCTAAAATTTAGGCCTCTATATACATACACGGTTTGATTCTTATGTGGATTGTATATTGTATGTATTTTTTGTTGGACGGAGATATTGGCACCCCCAATATTTCTTGAAAATATTTTTACTTTTCATTCGATCATTGATAACCGAATAAAGTATATGTTATTCGGTTGTGAAAGACCGAGTATAAATTTGATAATGCCTTACTCGATTGTCAAAGACCGAATATATAAGCTATTACTCGACTCTCAAAAACCAAGTAACAGATACCTTACTCGGTTGCGAAAGACCGAATGAAAGTGGAAGTGTTACCAAATATTTTTGGAGGTGCCAATATCATCACCCTTTTTATTTTACCTCACTTCGATGAATTTTTTTGATAAAATTTAACATAAATAATTTTTAAGATGTGTAAATAATTTTTTAAAAAATTTTATCAAAAAATCTATTTCAAAAGTGTATCAAAATAGAAAGTGCGTACGGAAGTCTGGTCCGCGTAAGAGTCGGATTTTATATGTATATGTTATAAGATTAGAAGTAATATTCACTAAAGTTGTTAAGAAGTCATTTGGTGCAGCGAAAAATGGTTGCGAAATAAGAGCGGGTCATGTGTTAGAGATTTATATGTAATAGATAACATGTGTCTTTTCACCTTTTTAAATGCTTTAGCCTAAGCTTGCCTAAATACTCACTCAATTCTTAATGATAAAACTCTATCATTTAGGTCTAGTTATGACTAAATTTTATATAACTAAAAAAATTTAATTATTTTATCAAAATAAAATTTTTAATTACTCTTTATAATTTTTCAATGTTATTGCTATATGATTTTTTTAACCCTTAATTAAAATAGAACTCTGTCATTTAGTTTTTGTTATGACTAAATTATATATGACTAAGAAATTTTTATTACTTTATCAAAATAAAAATTTTAATTACTTTTTATAATATTTCAAATACCATTGCTATAGTTAATTGGTTTACTATATTATATGAATATACAAAAGTAGAAAAGTGCTCTGAAAAAAAAATTACTTATTAGCTTTCTTTACCGATAACTTGGGTTAATTCCCTCCTTCCTCTTTTTTTACAAAGTCTTCAAATTATTTAACATGACATTTTGTATTTCAAAGTACAGCACTTTTTACATTTCACTACCTCCAATTTACCAATATCTTTTAGTTCTCTAGTTAACATTTATTTTTCTATATAATAAGTTGATTTGAGATTTTATTTTTTTATATAATAATAGGGTAAAATATTGCACAATCAAAACCTTCCTTAAATAGTAAAAATGCATATTCGAAGGCCAAAACGAAGGAATTTAGCCGAAAAATGACGTGCATCACCGCCAACGGCTGTGACTTGAATTTTTTGGGCCGTTCTAAGTCAAATTAGCAAGACCCCACACAATTCTGGATTCATCAACTTTTGGGCCAGGCGGGCTAATGACGGTCCATTGTGGTTAGTCCAATCACAAGGGGGCACTTGGCCATCCATGTTGGCAACTCAAACAGTCTGAAGAAGGGAGCTCGGAAGCTCCATCGGAAGGCCAGAGTATGGGCGCTCGAACTAAAGATTTTTTTCGTGCTTCAAATTACAAAGTTCGAACGTCAGAGCTCTTCCAGCAAGCTCTGAAGCTCCCTGGCCAACTACCGTGTCAGAAAAAGTATGGGCAGCATGAGCGACTACTGCCAACTCCACTGACGCTGCAAAACCTCCTTCAACTTCATTAAATGCTCACCCACTGCATGCAAGGCACCAGAATTCATGGAGAAGCAATGTCAGAAGGGGTGGTGATTAGATGGCCACAACCTGCTCCCGGAACTCCTTAACACGTTTTCCTCTCAATCATATATATATATAAAGCATTTGATTTCAGGAAAGGGGAGGGAAAATAGCATGGAATACACTCCAACAACCACAAGACAAACCTAAGAACAGAGATGATCTAGTATTTAATAGCGAGAAGACAATAAAGAGTTAAGAGCTTAAAGCACCCGGTAGAGCTCTTAGAATAGGAAAGTTGTAACTCGTGTAGCTCGACCATACTTTCATTGTAATATTGTAAAGATAGAGTATTTAGATAGGCTTTTGTGAGTTTCTAATACATGTTTGTTTATCATCAATACAAAGCAAACCGAGCTCCTAGCTCTATTCATAAAGGAGGACTACCTTTATACATCTTTGACTTTATACATCTTTGACTCTTTTGGTTTGTTGCATTTATTATATAAATCATTTGACTATGTGGTCTAAAACAACCTTCTAGTTTTTAGCACCAACATATAATAAAACTCAATATTTTTGTCTTTGTTTTAACTAAATTCTATATATAACTGGAAATTGCAATTACTCTTTTTATAATTTTCAAATGGCATTGGTATATGATTTTTGTGTTGTGAATTTATTAGTGTACTTATATTACAAAAATCTACAAAAATATAAAATGGCCTCAAAATAAAAATTTTCCTAGGGCCCCTCAAAATTCAGGACCCGCCCTGTTTTCACTTATATTTTCACTTAGGAAGGTATAGATAATTTAGGTAATTTGTTTACAATGATGATCCCAAAGAAGAAGAGAAATTGGTTACTAATTCCCTCTTCTGTAGTTATACTCAAATTAAGGACATGGTTACTATTTAATATTTTCTCTAGAATTTTTTTTTAATCTATATTCACTAAACAGATACACCATTTTTCTAAATGGTTTATTATATCGTACCAAAAATTTTTATTTGTCTATTTCCATTATTGGTAGATAGACCTCACTAATCACCTCCTCCACCATCACCATAGCGGGAACTCTAATAGACCTCACAAACTAATGACTAATGATTCTTGGATTTAGTATACAGGCATGTGAATGCATATATCTAATGAGATAAGGTTAGTTGGATCATAATAAACTTAAGTCATTAACATTTAAACTGGGAATCACAATTAAGATAACGGTTAGGCTGTAATACCCCGCTCCTAAATCTCAAGCTTAGCGCGTTCAAAAATCGCGAGTAAGGCGATTTCGAGCTCCGAATAGTGAAATAATGTTTTGAAAGAAGAGACAGGGTTCAGAGACTTCTGATAAGTCATATTGATGTATTTAAGCTTGTTAGAATGTCCGTAAGTCATTTCGGGTGATTTGAGTTGAAATCGGGATGTAAATTTCAAGTTTTTAATTTATTATCTGACTTCATAATTTTTGGTTAACTTGGAGGAAGCGTAGCCCTTTCGTTCCTCGTTAGATTGAATTTTCGTCCGCATTGTACCCTATATTTTTAGGCAATCTACAACTTTTGTGCTTCTGCCAAAGCCAAATTCGGACTTCTACTAGGTCAAAACTGAGCGCGAAAAAGGTCAATCGCTATCAGTTATTTATTTGGTAACATTAACGCGCTGACTTCGTCGAATTCCTGGGAATTATCTGTCCAAAATTTGGGTAAACTTCCTTCTAGGAAGTTGTAGAACTCAGAATAAGCTTTCCGTGGACATAAAGATCACCTCAATCAGACTTCCAAGTAAGAAGTTATGACCATCCAAAGTTCAGTGCTCCAACCCCCCTAAGCGTGAACAGTACCCGCGGGATTTAAGCAACAACAGATATATATATATACATACGTCTCCATCTTCTTCCTCATTTCATTCCACCATTAGAGAGCTCTTAGAGAGAGAAAGAGTGACGAAATTGAGAGGGCTTCGAGGTGCCTTCATCCACGCATCTTCAACATGCTAAAGCAACACCAAATCATCACTATTCACCTTCTTCTCCAAGCTCCACCTCCATTGCTAGGGCTTTGAGCGAAAATTGGGGGTTTTGCGATTACACGACCATGGCTCAATCTAGCGCGCAATAGAATGATGATTCGGCATGTATAAGGTGGGAACAACTCTACTAAACCTATTTTCTTACTTATTATTTGTGTATCAAATATTTACATGGCCAAATGGGATTTTTCTTATGAAACCTTAAGTTTTGATGACTAGATGCGATTGGGCTAGATTCGTTCCAAATTAATGATGTATAATGAGAAATTATTACCCCAATAACATTGTTTATCAATGACTTACATGATTGACATGTATATGTTGAGTTTTCTAACAAACCCACTTGGAGGTGAAGCGTTAAACTAGGGAATTTGGGAAATTGGAGGTTTTGGAAGATTTTGGCTTAATAAATGGTGAATTATAAGTTATAAGACCTAGATATATACATTTGTACAATGAGATACTTTGGCAAGGCCTTATGAGACGTACTTACATTACGAACTTTTAGAGTAGGTCAGTACACTATGGTAAATGGGTTTAGTATCTAGTGTGGGGCATGGTAGTTAGCTATGATGATATTGCAGTCCCATTACTCCCTAGTAATGTCATGAAAAGTACCTTAGAGGACTTGGGTTGCCTTAGTTGCAAGTACGCCTATGGTTGGGGAGTTGTAGATATACCGACTAAGCAATAATCCATATAACCAATGATTGGCTAGATTATATGACTTGAAGGCTATAATGAGGTATTAATGGGTATAGTATACCACATATAACTTGCCACGATGTCTATCTTAATAATAGTAAGGCTGTAGGCCGTACTACTTAAGTAGACTTGTAATAACAAGCCTTTAGAGGCGACGCATGATATGACGCATATGATAAATTGTTTGGCCGCGACACTTGATTAATTATATAGTGATAAACTTATTAAACATATAGATGGCGGGGGATGAATTGTACGTATATACAATTTGGCAAATGATTGTATAATACGTTAATAACTTAACTATGAGATTAACGAAACAATACGATTAATGTATGATTAAATATCTATTTTCATATATGGTATTGTTGCGAATGGGCACCTGTGACGCCCTGAGTGATGAGTACTCCCTTGTGTGGAGGAATGGTAGCTCGAGCGATGAGTACTCCCTTGTGTGGAGGAATGGTAGCTCAAAGGGGGCATCCCACACCGGAAGTTGGGGGATCCTTGGAGACCCATATAAGTAAGATATGGTCGCTAATTAAGTACGAGGCCTTTTGGGTAGCTCACTGGCTTCGGATTCCTTGAGAACTCCGAAGTTAAGCGTGCTTGGACCAGAGAAATCCAGGGATGGGTGACCCCCTGGGAAGCTGGTCGTGAGCTCCCAGAAACAAAGCCGTGAGGGTAGATGTCCTGGGGCTGAGGCCTGGCTAGGACGCTACCCAGAGCGGACAATATCGTACTGAGGTGCGACCGGGTCGTTACAAATGGTATCAGAGCGGACCCCACAGAGTACGGTGTGTCGACGAGGACGTCGATTCCCTTGGGGGGACGGATGTGACGCCCTGAGTGATGAGTACTCCCTTGTGTGGAGGAATGGTAGCTCGAGCGATGAGTACTCCCTTGTGTGGAGGAATGGTAGCTCAAAGGGGGCATCCCACACCGGAAGTTGGGGGATCCTTGGAGACCCATATAAGTAAGATATGGTCGCTAATTAAGTACGAGGCCTTTTGGGTAGCTCACTGGCTTCGGATTCCTTGAGAACTCCAAAGTTAAGCGTGCTTGGACCAGAGAAATCCAGGGATGGGTGACCCCCTGGGAAGCTGGTCGTGAGCTCCCAGAAACAAAGCCGTGAGGGTAGATGTCCTGGGGCTGAGGCCTGGCTAGGACGCTACCCAGAGCGGACAATATCGTACTGAGGTGCGACCGGGTCGTTACAATATATATATATACACTTACGCATACGACTCATACTATGTTCATTATTTCACGTCGCGTGTGCTTTACTACATGTACTTTCTTATGAAATAAACCCTACAGTTCCCACTGAGCCCCGTATTTAGCTCACTCCCATTTTCCAACAGTTTTGCAGGTACTTCCTTGGGGGCGATGCGAGTACGGATTAGAACCTCTGAGGACCATGTATAGTTGTAGTCGTCCATGGATGACTTGTAATTTTAGGGTTATATGTATTATTACCATTAATATTATCTGTATCACTAAATTGTATTTATTTCAATTCATATGAGTTGTAAGGCCTTTTATTTAAGATTAAGACCTCGTTGGAGGGTTTGAATTTACAAAACATTATTACTGTGAATGTGGAGTTGATTTCGAAAAAAGAAAATTTATAGCTTTTATTTGTTTATTTACAGGGCAGTTTTGTTATAAATACGAACCTCACGTGCCAAAATTTTCTAAAATAAGGCCTTCAGTGTATATTACTATTAGATAAGTTTTTAATTATGCATTTCAAACCCGCCGTCGCGTACGGCACCGTGATTAACTAGGTCCCGGAGGTCTAAACCTCATAACGGAATTCGGGGTGTCACACCATTGATGGAGGATGGAGAGGATTGATGATGTTTTAGGAAGCTAGGAACCATGGTCAACCATCCTCATACATCCCTCTCTAGCTCTCACTCACCTCTCTCTAGCTACTATGGAAGAAAGAAAGAAAAATGGAGACGAAAGGAAAAGGAAAGAATGACCATCAAAGAGGAAGGAAAGGGATTAAAAATCCCACTGGGGTACCTCTGATCGATCAGAGGACACCTTGACTGAAGTTCCTCATTTTTTTGTTAAGAAATCGTAGTTTTCGTGACCCGTTTCGACCCCCGAAACAACTTCTATTTGACTCATCCTTCAAACAAAAGTTGTAGAGGGGAATGAGATGAATCCATGGCCGCAAACGGGGACTCATTTGGACTTCGTATGAAGACGTTATGGCCTTCCAAAGTTGGCCAAAAACTCAATTCGGCAAAAGTTCGATTTTTCGCCATTAGCCGCCAAATTCAACCACGGCTTCCCGAAATGCGTTCTAACCTTGCACGCATACTTAATATCATTAAAATGACTTATTGGAAGAATTGGCTAGACCACCGAGGTCTCGAAACAAAAATTAGCTCCTTGGCAGAGAATTTTGCCTTCATCGGGCTTAAGAGAAAAATTATCGCGGAACTGAAATTCGAAGTGTTACAATAGCACACAAAAGCACGTGCATCTTTTTATAGAAAGTAAATCCTTTACTTTACTAGATAGTTTGAAAACAATGAAATGCAATGCAATCCACACCCAAGTGCATACCAAACCCCACTAGGATTCCTGTCCCAGCCACCGGAAGCTAACTAACCAATTAACCAATCCCGTCCCCAGACATTCCATGGAATACTCTCTACCAATTCCTGCATCACTAGATAATCGTTGGTGTAACCATCTTATCACAAACACTAGCTTCCTAAGGTTCGTCATGCTATAGTGAATCTGTTTTAAAGCTTGTATCAACATTATTTTCCCAGCTATCCGTACCTATATCAAAGGTTAGTAATAATAGGCCCAGTATTCATTGTTTCCACTTTAATTATAATTCATTATGGATTCCATACTTGGCCAGCTACAAGCATCGCCACTAGACCGTCCATTTGAAGCATTGCGTTACGGTGTTTCTTTATCTAGCTAATCCATTAGCTACAATTACCACTTTGTTTATTAATATCTTATGTTCATTATGATCTGGTCAACTGATCTAACAATCAATACGCATTCCCACGCCCGTAAGATATATCTAAGGATTAATGGTTATTAGGTTTTCCCACTTTACGTATTAATACATTATGAATGGCCAAATGCTTTCCTACGTGTATTATGATCCATTAATAGTGTCCTCCCTCATTTCACGCTATACACAACACATCCGAGGCATCATATATAAAACATTACAGATATCCATTAGTAGTTTATTACTTTCCAGGAAACTCACTAATTGGATAGTAGTGGCATGCGGGACCTACTCTACTGTCGAGGAAACTTTGTAGCCCGGGGACACATAATCAGT
Source organism: Lonicera japonica (assembly GCA_021464415.1). NCBI lineage: Eukaryota > Viridiplantae > Streptophyta > Magnoliopsida > Dipsacales > Caprifoliaceae > Lonicera > Lonicera japonica. Next base: position 77,453,367 of record CM038464.1, read on the forward strand.
CGAAAAGTAAGATGCACAGAGTGGGCTCTCCTTTCATGGAAATTTAACCACCTGGTAGAGTTCACCGGTCTCTTTTTCCTGTGCACCATTTAGGATCTTTCACCCAAGGGCGGCAACATATAATCAGCCTAAAAGTAAGATGCACATAGTGGGTTCTCCTTTCATGGAATTTCAACCACTTGGTGGAGTTCATCGATCTCTTTTTCCCGTGCACCGTTTAGGAGCTTTCACCAAAGGGGGGACAATTAGGCGGCTCGTTTTTGAGCCATGCGGAAGCGACCTAGTGCTCGTTCATTCATCAACAACATATATATATTATTCATCACACATATGGCAATCAACATATATATACAATCATACAATTATACAACGTTCATCATCATCAACATAGGCGTCGTTATCACACTTATAATTCATGCTTATCATCACAGGGTTATTCACATTCTATGGCCAACTAGTGTATTTCCAATGAGTTATGTCTCATGGCAGGTAATATGTGTAAAACTAAGGCCGTATGATTCATGTCAAGGTTCTCATTTATTTCTACCCGACCAAGCATTAGTTCTTGTGATACTCACCTAACCGGATACTTATGGCACGCTTAAGTACATATAATTATGGCGATGGCAACCTATGACCTACCAAATCATGTTTATAGTATTTCTAGGACATACCAAAGTTGTATTCTCGTCATTAGTGCTAACCATGTTCCATACAAGGCGCTAGACTCAAAGGTTATATCGTCTCGCTTCACCTTAGTGGGTTCTTAGTGCAAATCCCATAAATAATGTTCTACAATTGCAACTAATGGTATATTTATGTGTATTTATCATTTATAATCCATAATCAACCATTATGTACGCACAAATCACAAAACCCCCAATTTTTAGGTTAAGCATGTAGCTATAAGATGGTTTCATCATGAATCTTTAGTTATATAAGATAAAACATGGATTTAGTGTTTAAATCATGCAATAGAAGTGATAACCTATAAATACCAACTATCAATTGAAGTTCTATCTAGCCCAAACCCCATGAAATGCAAACAACGTAGGGTTTTCTTAAAAATCCCAAATCTTGAGTAGAAAACTCTAACGCATTAAGTAAATATTTAAAAAGAAAGTTTTGTAGCAGTGTAGACGCCAAAACCTCAAAACCCTAACTTTCCTTTCAAGCTCACATGGAGGAAATTGAGGTAGGAGAAAATGAATTGTGATGAATGTAATGCCTCGAATCCCATTAAGAGGATTTTGTCTCTAGAACCCGGTTAATCACGGAGCCATGCGCGACGGCGGGTGCAAATTAAGATAGTTCATGTATATTTGAAAGAATTTCTTGTTTTAAAACTCTGTTTAGAAATTTTTTGGCATATGGAGTCTATAAGTTTAACAAACGCGTAACCTGTATAAAGTAATATAAGTTTCCAACTTTTAAATCAAGCTCCACATTCACATATAAACATGCCAAACCGCTTATAGTAGCGAGTGTTTGTGCAATCAAATCCCACTAACGAGGCCCCAAGCAAAATTAATAAGTTTACAACATTTATACAATCAATGATACATTTAAATTAACTATGGAGCCAATGGTATACAAGGTATCCAAATATAAGAAATTAAATAAGCACTAAGTCGTCTAGGACGACTACAAAGTTCTAAGTTATTAAAGGTTTCCTAGACTCATAAACGTGCCATTCCCCAAAGAATACTTACAAAACTATTTTAGGGAGTGAGCCAAACATAGACTCAGTGAGAACTATAAGGTTTTATATAGATAAAATACGTTTTAAGAACAAAGCGTGCAAGATGCAATAGTGAAAATAGTTTTCTTTTATATGCTACGTAAATACGTTAAATCTATTAATTGTAATTGTTTTCAAACTCATAGTACTAATACAATGAAAATCATTTTAGAACATGCATGCCAATGCTTTCCCATCCCCAAAATAAAATAAGATACAAGTCAACTGAAAATATAATTGAAAGCTCACTAATATCATAAAATAGTCATAAACCTCATACGTATGGTAAAAGAAGTATCACTAAAATGCAAACAATCCTTAGTAAGAAAATACGTACTTCTATTTAGTATGTATATAAAACAGTTGGCTAGTTCGTAAGATGTGATATCACAATTGTGTCGTCTAAAAAATTCTTGCCCTCGACGATCATCTCAATAACTCACAAGTAGTCAAGCGTACAACCAGGTTTGTACTTCGTGGCCTTTCACCCACACGGTAGCAGGGCCTCCCGTTAGTTTTCGTGCACGATTTCAGGTCTTGCACCCAGAGACACTATAACACCCCTCGCTTTAATTAGCAAGACAACACCTGCAATTAAGACCTGTAGCATCAGTAACCCACCTTAGACTAGCTAAAGTATGTCATCTGTAATTAATGAAGTAATAAATCCAAGCACATCACATAACATAGAATAAACAACCATGATACTCATGATGTGGGCGATAATATAAAACAAGAATGTAACATAAACAACCATGATACTCATGCGATAATATAAAACCATATCAACATGTAATTCAACATGTTCAGTAACCTAGACAAGTCGTAGCTTGCCACATACATATGTATAACAAAAATGAGTCAGTTCAGAGCCTCTACTTCATTCCCAACCCAGTCACTTCCTTAAACTCATCCGACTCTAGGGTACCTGAATTTGTTTACATAAAATGGGGTGAGCACATAATTCAGTAAAGGGGATAACAAGAAATATTACGTTCAAAACGTAATTAGCAATTTAAATTATAAATTGTTAAAACAATGCATGTACGTGCATATGCAGGTTACCTCCTTTGTGTCAACCATATTACCGAGAGAATACCGAAGCCGGGCCAAGTCATAATCATAATAGAATTAGAACGTGCCTGACCGTTCCAGAGAATAATCCGAACATGATCACGATATAACATCATTCGACCCATGAAAAATCATCATCATCTCAATAGAATTTGGACCACAAATCCATCAATATTATATCAACAGAATCACAAGTGCTTTGCCGAGGCCTGGATTTCCAGGCTACTCACAACTGGTTTTAGACATACAGCCTCATTGTTGTCCACTGGCTTTAGACATACAGCCTCATTGTTGTCCACTGGGGGTTTAGTGATTTTCAACCCATGGGCATCAAGCCCTACTTATTTTCACACCAGTAAGCACCATGAAAAGGCTGGGGCGTACGCGGAAATGAATTGACTAATTAACCCTAGGTTTGTTATTAGGCGGATGTATTATCAAAAACTAATTTTAATCAAATCAGAAAGTAAACTTAGAATTCTATGGATTTTAATTCTGGAAAACCTGTTTAATCTTTTCTAGTACACAGCAATTAAACAGATAAGGAAACACCAAAATTAACGAGGTATCCCTATAGTGCAGGACTAATCCTCAACAATCCACTATATGCATAAAAGTTTGCATACTCAATTAATCACAAATCGCACAAACTTACAAAACTTGAATTGCACAAGCCGCTTGCAAAAGTCTCCACCTTCTGTGTGTATACTCCTCCTATCCGAATCGCACGAACATGTTCACAACGAATCACTCGTCAAGTATCGCACCATTCATCAACTTTGTTTACGAATCACACACACTTTGGGATCTGATTTGTTCTTTATAAAAAGAAAGCCTGCTTTAGCATAAATAAAAAGCCCCAAGGTGGTTTTATGTTTTGAGGTTTTAATCTCTGTCTAAGGTGAAAAAAACTCGCTCAAAATATGTGTAAAAGTGTGTTAAAGTCCCTTGCCCTATGGGTCTATTTATATAAATATGGAGGCCAATTTCCTTTAAGAAAGGGTTAAAAATAAGTAAATTTGGAATTTTTGTGATAAAAATAGGTTGCCCAGATTTAAAGGTCAGACCGGTACACATCAAAAAAACTTGGACCAGTCCAAAATTGGAAAACAATTTCGAGCCTAAAATTTGTGCCAAACCAGTACACATTAACAAAATGTGGACCGGTCTACTCTTTTCTTTTAAAGCAATTTGAAAAGGCTATCCATTGAACTATAGACACATGGCTTGGTAAAGATTTAAAAGGAGCAACACATTTTTAATGGAAATCTACACCACACGTGGGTTTATAAAAAATCTAACACTTTGACTTTTTAACTTTTTCTAAATTAAGTATTTATTTTTTTATTTAATTTAATCTCTTTTTTTTAATTAATTTTTCTTTTATTTTTATTTTTGTTTTTCCGTGTATTAAATTTGTTTGAGCTCTAATTCTACCCAAATTTTCTAAGCAACTCTAGGAACATATTAGAAATAGAATCCAAGAGTTTTCTCACAAATTCGATTCGCCAAAGTATTATGGAAGCGGGAAAAACACTAATAAAAAGAATAAAAAGAATTAATTCGACCCAAAAGGTTTTTCTAAAAATACCAACTAGGAAATTAAATTCAAATGCCAATACTCACCGTATCTATCTTAATGTAATCCTTCAATGCTTCGCTTCGTTAGCTTGGTTTGCTTGTAATTCTTCAGATGTAATCTCGAACGACTCAAATTACTTACAAACAAATGTGTTTTTGTCGAAGGAATAAAGCCAACCAACATCTAGACTTTACACACCAATCCATATGTATTATCCTCATCATCGAAGGGCCATGATAAAATCATAATCGAATCCACCACGGGATCATATCACACCCAGAATGATATAACAAATATAAGAAGCTTCCAATGTCATAGATAGGAGACATATGCCACATGACAGGCTATAAGAACAATTGGAGCTTACCGAAAGATTTTCACAAATCTGGTTGACACAATAGTGATACATAATATGCATAACATGCAAACAAATGAACATTTGAAACAACTTATGCCATATAACTCCAACAAATCTCTATACATGTCCCTTGATGTATATAATTCATCAATTAATCAATTTCATCAATATACAACATTTATACATCCAAGGGATACCTCATATATATCAACTAACACATAGATATATCAAGTATATATGGCATATCTAGGCTCAAATCACATGCTCATGGCTTTATAAATCATAAAACATCATCACTTCATTATGTAATAATTCTTGAAACAAGTAACAATAAAACATGATGATTATCTTGCAATAAAATCGTATTATCAAGTTTTTAAAACAATTAAACCCTTACCTCAATTCAACAAGCCAAAAAGAAGAGAAGATGATGATGATCGAAATCCCATTCGGTGAAATCTCGAAATTCCTACATCACCGCGATCCCCACATCATGTAGAATAATTTCTCCTAAAGTCGAATCAAATTCCAGAATGTAAAAATATGTGAAATCCAGAGAGAGAAAGAAGAAACCAGCTTTGCTCTATTTTTCAGAATGAAAATGGTGGAAAATGGGAGAAGAAAGGCTCAGGAGCTATTTAAATATGTGCCACCGATTGACCAACAGCTGCCTTTTGGCCCCAATAGGCTCCTGGTAGGCTCACAACAGGCGCCTATTTGCCCTGAATAGGAGCCTCTCCAACAACAACGCCAATCTAATCCAAGACCATCCTAAACAGTCGCATATTCCACACAACTAGCGCTTGTTACACCTAAAGTTACTGTGACACCCTGAATTTCGTTATGAGGTGTAAACCTCCGGAACCTAGTTAATCACGGTATCGTACGCGACGGCGGGTTATGAAATGCATAATTTAAAACTTATCTAATAGTAATTTACACAGAAAGCCTTATTTTTGGAAAAATTTGGCATGCGGAGTTCATATTTATAACAAAACCATCCTGTAAATAAATAAATAAAATAACTGTAAGTTTCCTTTCTTCAAAATCAAACTCCACATTCATGGTAATAATGTTTCATAAAATCCAAACCCTCCTACGAGGTCCCATTCTTAAATAAAATGCCTTACATTTCATATGAATTAAAATGAATACAATTTAATGATACAAACAATGCTAACGGTACTAATACATATAACTCTTAAGCCACAAGTCATCCACGGACGACTACAACTATATATGGTCCTCAGAGGTTCTAAGTTGTACTCGTATCGCCTTAAGGAAGTACCTGCAAAACTGTTGGAAAATGGGAGTGGGCCAAACACGGGCTCAATGGGAACTATAAGGTTTTATATATAAAATAATTTCTAAAACCATGCATGCGATGCGTCATAATGAAAGTAGTTTTGTTATTATCGTGCGTATATATATGCCATTTCTATGACTCTTTGTAAGTATCTATAGATTTATATATATATATGCAATGAAAATCATTTACATGCAATGCTTACCAAGTACTATCCCATCCCCGAAAATATGTATCCGAAGGTACTGCCAAGATATATGAAAATCATAAAAACAATGTATATACATCTCCAAAGTACAATAAACCAAAATAAGGAAGTATATCATAATAATAAAGGGCGTAAGAGAAGTATAGGCACTAATCTTATATATATATATATATATATATATATATATATCAACCTCGTATCTATCCATCTCTCATCGAACATCTAGGATTTACTCTATAGTGCACTGCGATCCGAATCTAAGCCCCTAAGGCTAAGGTATGCAACCCCCAAGGCTGGGTCCCCCCGTGGACCACCTAGATCGTGTAGGGTATGCCGCATCGTGGGGTCCCCCTACGGACCATAAATGTGACGCCCCAAAATCCCGTTGAGAGGATTTCACCTCCGGGACCCGGTTAATCACGGTGTGGTACGCGACGACGGATGATAAGCTGTAAATCATAACTTATAAAAAAAAAAGGGAATTCTATGTATAGCAGTAATTTTAGAAAATTTTGGCATGTGGAGTTTTTTCATAAGGCAAAGCCAAAACCTGTTAATATGTACATATAATCCATTTCCAATAAATACTCCACATTAAAGAAAAGTCATATATACAAAGCCTCCAATGAGGTCCCAACCTCAATAAGCTTTATTTCAAAATACAACACTATAATACATAAACAACTAGTACACAAGTCGTTTCCCACCGACTTAGGGGATCAGACTCCATCAGAGCTATCTAGACTTGTCCTCGTACCATTTCCACGAATACCTGCAACACTGGTTTGGAAAATGGGAGTGAGCCAAACGGGCTCAGTGGAAACTATAAGAGTTCGTATAGAAAAATAGCTTAGAAATCATGCATGCCATGCGATGCAATTTAATGAAAGTAAATTTAGTTTATAAGCTGCTTCTCGGTAATAAATCATATTTCTCTTCGTGTATATAAATATAAATACATATACATATGTGAAGCAGCTAATGCATGGAAACCTTTCTTGAAATGTATATATAATGCCCCCAACCCAAAGTACAAGAAAGGCAACGAATATATATACATCATCATACAGTATATGCCACAACACCGCGACTAGATCTATCACATCAATCACATATATCAACTCACGTCTAGGATTTTCATAAATCTACTGTGCACAGAGATAGCCGGCAACTCGGTTTCTTCTGCCCAAGGCAGGGACCACCTACCAGGTCCACCTAGACGCTACCTCACGCAGCCACACAGGCATACGCTACCTCACGCCGCCATAAAGGCGCACGCTACATTAATACTCACGAAGCCACCAAGGCTATACGCTACCGGTAATCACCATCTATCTAGTACGAACGGTGTGGCCATCCGATAATATATCCAAACAACAATAAACTCATCAAATACATTAAATCACAAGAATATAGAATCCAACAGATATAGATATGAATATACATGCATTCCATATGTATTCGTAAAACTCGCACATATATATATATCCATTGATGATATGAGTAAATATACATAGTGAAAACCTATAGTGGTATTGTTGTAGAGATTGAACAATATAAGCCAAGTCCGTCAGTTAATAGAGGAAACTAGAAAATCATCAGTTTGGGAGTTTCAATATGTTTTCATCAATTGGCCCCAAGCCAAGTCTAATATACTCAAACAATGTATATAAGTTCCCAAATAGCCTCCCATTATGATTTAAAGACCTCATTTATTCAAAACATATTTGAATATTTGACCAGCATACTTACGGACTGGCTAGGTAAGTAGAAAATCTCATAAACGTGGTTTTATAACTTAGACATAACAACAATACCACTAATATATGTAACTTTGTCCAAAATATAGTTTAAATCCCATATATGACATCATACATAAGCGTATCAAAGCTTAGCGTATATACTCATATGCGTACTTGAAGGTTATATACCAAACTTTATCATAAATCATTTAAAATTGGGGCTTTTTGTCTAAAATAGTTATTGATGTCATATATGATGCAAATCTATCAAAAATATCCAGAGAAATTAACCCAAGCCCCATGCATATGCAACTCTGAGTAGAAAACCTAGGTTTAGTTTGATTTGGAGTAAATATGTTGTAATCGTAAGAAAACTTGTTAAAATAATATTGTTCCCACCTTAAGAGGGTCAATCCCTCGAAGAATTGCGGAAGAATCGAGCCGGAGAAGCACGGAAACGAAAAACCCCCAATTTCTCTCCAAAACCCTAGCTATGGTGGATTTGGATGGAGAAGGAGATGAAGATGATGATGAACATGATGATGATGGTGAGAATCTTGTGTGGAAGATGCACCCTCCAATGATCCCTTAAAATCCCCCAAATTCGCCCCTTAGGTCTCTCTCAAGAGCTCTCCAATTGAATGTATTAAATGGGGAAGAAAGGAGGTGAAAATATATGAAATTCTCGCCCAGGTCGATGTAGTCGACTACATCAAAACTCATGTAGTCGACTACCACTATTCACAGCACAAAAGTTTGCTGTTTGATCAAAGTCTCAACTTCACGCCCAATTTTGGCCATCGAGGAGTGAGAATTGGGTCTCGACCAAAACACAAAAGTTGTAGAGGGCATTAAAATGAAGACGTGGCCAAAAACGGAGACTCATTTGGAGTTCGTATGAAGAAGTTATGGTCATCCAAAGTCGGGTAAAAAAATAACTTATCGCGTAGGTTCCAAACTTGTGATTTTCGAGCCGATTTTCGTCCGAGCCACCCGAAACAACTTATGGTCATTATAACACACTTAAATATGTTAATATGACTTGTTGGAGGTTTCCAAACCATACCAACCTTTCCAGAACCCAATTTGGCCATCCGGAGCCCGATTCTGCCTTATACGCGACATGGGTCGTGATTCGCAAGCGATAAAGAAACCGGGTGTTACAATAAAGTATGATGCTCTGAAAGAGGGGTCCCTCTACACGAACCAGGGTATGTAGTCACTAGGGCTAGGTCAACCCCATTGACCATTAGCGCCTTAAGAATCAAAATAATAATATAAAAAGTATTCTTAAATGAATAGTCTAATAAGAGGTACTCGTCACACACATACATACATATACGTATCGTGTATATATATCTCAAGTATATATTTGCCTACCAAAAGCTTGTCTCAACTCATTTAGTCCCTACACATCCATATGTGACTCAATTTACATCTATACCAGGCAAATAGGGTCAACGATCATATATATATTCTCATAACCACCTCGGTTCATAGTGTATTTAATATACATATGCCATTAAGAACCCAATATCATCACCTAGTTATATCCATGTAATTCTTAAAGAAATCTAACGAGAGAATTACTATTTTATCTGAGATAATATCTTAGTTTGTTAGAAAACTATCTGTGACACAATATGTCCGTTTAAAAGCATAATCATTTTGTGGATATAATCACTACAACCTTTGATAGAGAAAGTATGTACCAACCCACCATTTATAAGAAATATGACTAAGTTAGGAAATGAGGTTCTCTTCAAAATAGTGGGTCTCCATCAAGGTTGTGATATTAACAACTCCATGGCATACATATATGATCTACATCAAGCAAATATGATACGTGCATAACTCCTCTCAAAGTAGGTATGTACACATCCAAAGTTCTTTAATGTATAAGAAGAATATTATGTATGGGAACAATTATATATATAGATACCAAGACTCTAAATCTACACTTAAGCATAATATGAGTCATATCTAGTGCAATTCCTCACACAATTCATTATATATATATATATATATATATATGTCTATAAGCTCGACCCAAGTATATGCGCATATGTGCTACTAGGCTTTACCTAGGACTTGCAACATTCAAAACATACCACCTATATCTTATTATAATCATAAAATAACAACAAGAGTGTGAAGAAATTAAGGAATATATGTATAAATGCTAAACCCAATCGCCGCGTATGCATTCAAGCACAAACTCATAAGACATCTTTCACTTTTTGCTTGATAATAAGAATACAACACATAATACTTGAAAATGATCTTAGATACTAGTGTTCCCACCTTATATAAGCCAATAATTGAAGCTTTAAAGTGTTGGATTGAGCCGTGACGCCGCAAATCATGAAATCCTTAAATTTGAGCTCCAAGCCATAAAAATGGAATGAAGGAGAAGATGAAGATGGTGGTGGGTTTTTGTAAAGGATGGAGGGCCTTAAAAGGTTCCTCTCTATCCTCACTCATCTCTCTTAAGCTCTCTCTCATCTCTCTCTCAAAAAGGAAGCAAAAAGGAGAAGAAAGGAAGGAAGAATAAATGAAAGAAGCAAAGGGGAAATGGGTATAAAAATACGCTTGGGTACCGCTGATCGATCAGAGGACACCTTGGCTGAAGTCCCCCATTTACTTTAAGAAATTGCAATTTTCGTGGCCCGTTTTGACCTCCGAAATGACTTCTATTCGACTCGGCCTTCATACTAAAGTTGTAAAGAGAATGAGATGATTCCATGGCCACAAACGGGGACTCATTTGGACTTCGTATAAAGAAGTTATGGCCTTCTAAAGTTGGCCAAAAACTCATTTCAGCAAAAGTTTGATTTTTCGCCGTTAGCCACCAAATTCAACAGTGGCTTCCCGAATTACTTTCTAAACATGCACACATACTTAATAATATTAAAATGACTTGTTAGAAATGATGGATCAACTATGAAGGCCCCGAAACAAAAAATGACTCCTTAAACTGACATTTGGCCTGAAACGGGCTTAAGAGGAAAATTTGCGCGAAAACAAAATTACGAGGCCATATCTTCGGCGAAGGAAGAAGAACCTATGCCTCTAATAACACTTGTAAACTTCATGTTTTGACCGGAAACCAATTCATGCTTCTCATTAATCAAACGGTGTGCAAAGTGAACCAATTACAAAATCCAGTCTTATCGATAACATTGTTGCAGACTGTTGTCGTTTATGAATTTTTTGAATTAATCCATCAAGAATTTGGAGAAACTTCCTCTTTTGAAGTTGTAGATCTTTGAATCACATTTACATTGATATAAATATCACCCAATTCAGAGTTCCGAGTGAAAAATTATGACCAAATTACGAACAGAGCTTCATAAAATAGGGCCTCTGATCGATCAAAGGAGGTCCAGCGGGTTTTTTAACCATTCCTCATTACTTTTTATTCACCATTATTCTTCCCTTCTTCCCCATTCGAACCACCACCATGGGAGGGGCTTAGAAAGAGGTGGCTCCATTTTAGTGAGATTTTGAGAGATATTGAACCACCCATTATCATGATCTAAAACCACCACCAAATCATCCTCATCATTGTCATCTTATTATCCATTCTTACTTCCACCGTTTCTAGGGTTTCAAAGCTCCAAATTGGGGGTTTCAAAATTGGTACTTCTTCGGCTTGATTCGGTGGCGACTCTTCGAGGGATTAACCTTATTAAGGTGGGAACGCAAGTACTCAAACTCAATTTCTACTATAATGTGTTGCATCTTCAATTCTCAATGTATATTAAGGGTTTTCTTATAATCTTGTTGACACACACATACATGGGTCTTAGGTTTGAGATTTATGACTTTTTTTTTCTAGATTTTGTCCAATGTTGTGATTTCATGTCTATACATATGAACCTCTCTTTACACACTAGCGTACCAAAGACTCTATTAGTTATCCACTATCGCGAGTGCGCGTATACTCAGTATGAGGTTATATATTGTAACACCCCATTGCCCCATTTCTTGTTAAGAATTACTCCTTGTCGCTAACAAAGTAGATTAAAAAACCTCGATAACGAAAATTTTGTAAATTTAGAGAACTTGAGTAGTTTTAAAACTTCCTATATCAGATAATAATGTTATATGACTCCTTAGTATGACCATAAAGTGGTTCAAGCAATCCCAGCAAAAACCAGACCTTAAATCATTAGTTTTTTATTTACGCGATTTTATAATTTTGGCCAACTTTGAGGAAGCGTAACATCTTCATTCCTCACCTAATTGAGTTTTCGTCCTCATAAGTGTCTAGATTTATATGAAATCTACAACTTTCGCGTTTTGGCCAAAGGCAAATTCAGAGTCCTACTAAGTCAAAATTGAGCACAAAATAGACAAATTGCTAACAGTTGTTCATTTCGTAACTGTGTGCGTATTGCTGATTTTAAAGTGTTACTACGAATAATCCATTGAGAATTTGTGAAAACTTTCTTTTAGGGACACGTAGAGCTTTGAATAAGCTTTTCGTGGACATAAAGATCACCTCGATCCGAGTCTCGTGTAAAAAGTTATGGCCGTTCGAAATTTAGCCTTGCATGTTCCAAGATGCTAACCATGAAGAGTGAACAGTGCCCGTAAGTGAGAACGGGATTTTATATACAATGTTCGCTCCTTTTTCTCATTCACAAATAGGACCCCCAAGAGCTTGAGAGATGATTTAAGGGGAGGCTTCATGAGTTATACAAAACCGAAAATTCACACCCTATTTACACATTAATCCATACCTACTATTCATCTCCACTTTCATCTCTCACTCCTCCATTGATAGAGCTTGAAGCACGAGATTGGGAATTTTTACAATTCAGCTTTGCTCGGCTAAATTGTTGCTTTTAATTCAGATATATCGACCAAATAAAGTAGGAATCTACTACTTAGACCTCTTGTATTACTTATTGATTCTCCTATGATGATTTTGCTCAAAAGTGTATAAAACCTAACTTTCTCTTTTATACGTGAATTTTGGGATTTTGAGTAAGGTGAATTTTATGATGAAATTAACGATTTCTATTGATTAAATTACACTCTAAAAATACACGTGGAACAAAGATGACCATTGTTAAGCGGGTTTACAACGAAACCCACTCGGACCTATTTTATATTCATACCGTGTGATGTTGAGAGTGTTAAACCATCAACAGGAGACTAAGTAGTAGATTTGTAAATTCAAATACAAGTTGAGTAACTAGCTATCTATTTCAAACTACCTATATAAGGCTTGCCCTTTTACGTGTTATTTAGTGGTGACATATATACATATATATATATATGCGTGGGTATGTTTATATAAGAAAGATTATTAAATTAAGATCTTAATATGTCCCTTCACCATATGAGCCAGTTGAGATACGTTCATGAGAACACATATGTGCTAGACCATGGAAGGTACCAGGTGGGTCTCATAGACAGGGCCGAAAGCTGGGACGATGTCTCCTAGGTGCAAGACCCAAAACCGTGCACGGGAAAGATTGGGAGGCCCTGTTTCCGTGTGGGTGAAAGGCCACGAAATGAAGACCTAGTAGAACACTTGGCTAGACGCGTGGAGCTTCGAAGGGATGACTCGAGGACGATAAGTAGGAGAATGCAGTACCAAATTATTCTACATAAATGAAAGGGTCTACTTTACGTATTCGTTATTGTATAATAAATACTGACTTCTTATATATATATATTTATTTGATTCCCATTGGGTCCTTTTGACTCATCCCATTATTTTTCCTGCACAGGTATTTCAGCTGGGTCGTCGAGAAAAGTGAAAGGAAACGATGTGTCTTCTTAGGTTGCCTCTATACCTAGATGTTGTCAAGAGTTCTTCATGGCTGAAGAACCATAGTCCATCAAGTTTTGCTCTTATGATATATACTTGTACACTTCTCGAATATTTGAATATGTTTGTTGTCTTCGTATTGTTAGCTTATCATGTTGGGACCTCGTTGGAGGCTAGTTGTTGTATTTTTTCTTGTTTGTTAAGGACTTGGTTTGTATGTTATAACCATGCTTGGTGTGGCTTTTAATATTTAGATTTGGGTATTTTATTCTCGCATGCATGTCCAAGTTTTGTTTTATAAACAAACTCCTCGTGCCAAAATTTTCTAAAAATGTGGTCTTATATGAAAGTTTCTATCGTATCAGTTTTACGTTTTGCATTTCAAGCTCGCCGTCGCACACGGAAACGTGATTAACCGAGTGCCAGAGGATATTTCCTCTAAATGGGATTGGGTGTGTTACAAGTGGTATCAGAGGCGTAGGTTCTTCTTCCTTCGCCGAAGAGAGGGGTAAACTAGGAAATCTATTACTTTATCGTTGTAGTTATATCATTGCACCGAGTATTGGGTGAGATTCGAAGAATTTGTTTTGGTCCTAGTGTGAACACCCCAATCCACGACTCTCGTGTGAACCTAATTTTCATTATACATCAAGATCTTGAGTCGTCATGCATATAGGAGACCGTTAAGAAAAGCTCTGATTTTCGAGCGTATTAGGAATCTACCGCAACCTTGTTGCCACTTCGCTTACCAGCGCCCCGTTAGAAAAATTGCATTTTTGACAGCCAGCCGCACGCCCCCCAACCGCACGGTTGGCTCCCAGCCGTACGGTTGTCTTCGAGCCGCAAAACCCTGTCGCACGCCCAACCGTACGGCTACCTGCCAACCGTACGGTTGGCACATGCTAACCGCACCCCCTAGCCGCACGCCCAACCGTACGGCTACCTGCCAGCCGTACGGCTGGCACAACCCTGTCGCACGCCCCAGCCGCACCCCATGCGGCTACCCCTGCGGTTGGCCTCTTTTGGAGCGTTTTTGGCGGAAATGTTGCTATAAATAGGACCCTTGGGATCCCATTTTGAGGAATCAACACTCAATAGTGTTTTTAGTAAGTAGAAACTCTGTCAAAATTATTAGAGAGTCATTTTAGAGAAATTTTGAGAGAGAATCTCTAGAGAGAGAAAGTTTTAGAGAGAGAAAAATCTAGAGAGAGAAAGTTCTAGAGAGAGAAGGAAGCAAGCAAGGTAACAAGGCCAGGCTCTTAATTCTTCTTCAGGCGCATCAGGTACATCTTTCAACCCTCCTTGATTTCAGTACTGCATTTAATTTCACTTTTAATACAGAAAATTAGATAACTTGCAAAGAAGTTCATTGCTTTCAAAACAAATCCTTTCTAAGTTTTACAAGAAATCTAAAATCCGTTTTGACACGTTTTCAAAACAAACAAAAATACAAAAACAGTTTCCAAAAGAAAAGAACTACGAGACTCTGATTTCATTCTACGAATGAATACGTAGGCGCTCGCAAAGCTCGAGTCTGATTTCAATAATGATGTTTTAAACAGAATTTATCCAGAAAGGACTATCCGAACTACTTGCAAGATATCTAAACTAGGAATCAGATACATGATCCATTAAGAGACCGAAAGGGCGAATTGGGTGCCTAACACCTTCCCAATTCGTAACGTAGTTCCCGAACCCTAGCAAAGTAAATTTTCAAAATAAATCTCTGGTTTCAACTGTATGAAAGATAGTTCGTTTTCGAATTATCCTTCGTACGATCTTTTGTTTGTTTTCTCGTAAAACAAACTGGCGACTCTACAAAACACGTTTTTTCAAATAAAACCGAGAACGAGACCTCTTATATCTCGGGTCGCGCAGGGGTCCGGATTCTCACACCTAGTAAGTAGTAGAGGGACTAATGGATTATTCTATAGCCAGCCGCAGCTCAACGGATGACTATACTATAAAATATTAGTCGACTGCAACTAACTAGAGCTAAAAGCACATAACGAATCGAGTCTTGACCAGAATGTTCGTAACCTTTCCCTTTTAAAAATTCTCACTTGTCTTTTAATTTCATTTTATTAGATGATACTTGTGGTATTAAACTTTTGTTCTTTCTATAGAATGGGGCCGAAGAAGGGAAGTAAGAGGCTGGTTTATCAACGAAATGAGCAAGATGAAAATGCTCCTGCTGAGAACCGAAATTCTAGGGATGGCCCGGATCAAGATTTGGCCAATCGATTGGAAACCATGATGAGAGGGTTTTCCCATAAACTCAGGGGGGTTTTGAAGAGCAGCCATGGGACAACTAGTGGAGTCGGACCTAGCCGTGCTTGAGCCCCAAGGAACACCATGAATGAGGATGATGATGGGGAGAACGTCGGGCATAACCCTCAAGGAGGGTAGGGTGACGAGGTCTACTATTTAAAAGTGTTTAACCATCTCCAACCACCAAAGTTTGATGGTTTATCCGGACCTGAGGCTGCAGAAGGATGGCTCTACCATATTCATTCCCAGTTCAAGATCTTGAATGCTCCCGAACTCATGTGGGTGGGATTTGCGTCTTTGAAACTAGAAGGTGGTGCTCTTCGTTGATGGAGGTCTATGGGCGGATCCGATGGAATTGCCGGGTGGATCGACTTTGAGAGGGCTTTTCATGACAAGTATGTGTCTAATGCGTATTATAGGGCAAAGAGGGATGAATTTTATAACTTGATTCAAGGAAAAATGTCGGTGGAGGAATACTGCCTCAAATTCAAAGAGTTAAGTATGTACGTGGGAGGCATGTCGAATCAAATGAAGCAAGAAATGATCCTTAATGGCCTTCGAGCTCAATTTCGTTGGACCGTGGGTTTCACGGATTTTCCTTTTGTATAAGGCTTGTGTGGAAGCGACTTCGAAACTAGATAGCCAGTACGAGCAACCCGCATATTTCATGGGACCACAGGGAAAAAGGAGGGTTAATGAGCGAAGAAATACGTGGGAAAGAAGCAAGAAGTCCCGCTATAGCTCTGTGACGCCCCGAATCCCGTTTTGAGATTTTCACCTCCGGGACCCGGTTAATCACGGATTCCGTGCGCGACGGCGGGTTTAACGTATAAACATTTCACAACTTTTAAAAAATTTCTTCAATAAAATGTCACATTTACAAATGCTCGGCATGTGGAGTTCATTTAAATAAAAACCAAGTCTAAGAGGTTTACAAAACACATTAACACAAACACAATCACATTCAACTCCATATATATATAAAAACCGTTTACACAAATCCATAGTCCATTACATAATAACAAGGAGTTTAATACAACAAGAGGTTATATACAAGTAAGTCCTTGGTTCAAGGACTACAAAAGATATAGGACATCAGAGGCTACTAGACTCGTAGACCATGCGCCAATCCCTGATGTTTAACCTGCAAAACTGTTTAGAAAACGGGGTGAGCCAAATCCGGGCTCAGTGGGAACTATATAGGTTTTATATAGAAAATAATTATTTTACTTCAATACAATAGTTTGAAAGCCATGCAATGCAACTCACACACCCATGCGTGCAAATCCCACTAGGAATCCTATCCTAGTCACTAGGAAGCTGACTATTCAATCAACCTATTCCATCCCTAAACTTCCCATGGAATACCCTAAGCCAACTTTCACATTGCTAGGGAATCGAGGATATAAACCTACTTGATACGTTCTCCGGTGTAACTCAAGGCTATACTATGCTATTCATTACCTATACCGTAAGTTGTGACAATTGGCCAAGTATTTATTGTTTTCTCTTTAATCATAGTACATTATGGAGTCCATACTTGGCTACCTACAAGGCTTTATCACTATTTCGTCCTCACAATCAAACCACGTACTCACACTCATATACCAGGTTTCTATGGCCAATAGCTAATAATGCTTTCCACTTTATCTGTTAGTACATTATGAGTGGCCAACGCTATCCTATGTATATTATGTTCTTTACGATAGTGTATGTATCATTATTCTCACTAAAAGTATACTCTTCCGAGGCAATATATAATCAACCATGCCATACAAGATATGATACAATACAATAGTAATGATAATATAAACAATTCAAATCCACAACACAACAATCCGTATCATATCTCCAGTATAGTGCCTCAGTTTCTCCCCGCGGTCGTCTAGGCCCAAAGCAACAGATCCCGAAGGCTCCGACGCTTTTGTCCATGTCTCCTCCGAGTGGGGAGTGGTTCAGGGACTTGGTTTTCCAAGTAAGTCATTCGGAGATAACTCTCAAGACATTTTCCCGGGAATAACACTCCTAATAGTTAACGAGGAGAACGCCTCATACAAACCACATCGACACTCTGGAAGGAACTACACCATGCGATACCCTTGCAGGGTGATGACCATTAGTAGCCCAACTACCTCCCGAGAAACTCACCATTTGGGTAAGTAGTGGCACACAAGACCTACTCCGCTTGCCGGGGAAACTCATCGAACCCAGAACACATAGTCTTGTAGGAAGGCAAAATACAAAGAGTGGGCTCTCCTTTGTGGACACACACAACCATCGGTGGAGTCACCGACTTCATTTTCCCGTGCACGGTTTAGGGCCTACCCACGGGCGGCAATAGGCGGCCCTCCTTCGAGTCACGGGGAGCTACCTGGTGCTCGGTAAATCATCATATCCAGCCCATACGTGTGATCATAACAACAGGAATATCTCGATTCCTCACATAGCAGTGTATACAATCATCAATCATCTATCACACGTATGGCTAACAATATGTATATATATAATCACACAATTGTCATCTTTACATAATCATCGTTATCGATAGTATCCCTATCACGTTTGTATTCCATGGCCTTATATCCAATTAGGTCATATTCGACATTTCCCAATGTCTAACGTATCAAATGTATAAAACCAAGATCGTATACCACTATTGTGGGTTCTCGTGTCATTCTAGCCAACCAAGCATTGACTATACTCACAGTTAAGGCAACCCATGCCCCACCAAGTTATAGTTATTACACTCCTAGAGTATATCGTAGGTGTACTCTCGTAACTATAGCTAATAAGGTCCATACAGGACACTAGTCTCAAGGATTAGTGTATATCGTTCCCATCTAAGTGGGTTTCTAGTGAAAATTCGAGGATAATGTTCTACACTTGCAACTAGGGGCATATCTACATATATCTACCCCTTATAACTCAAAACCAACCCTAATCCAATCACAAAACCCAAAATCTCTTTTAGCCTAGTTCATACCTTAGGCTACCATGTGGGTATAAGGTGTATATGAGCGAACAAGGTTCATAGCATGGTAAGAAATTATAATTCATGGTATATGTGTGATAATCTAACCATCAAACACACTCAATTCCCAAAACCCCAAAATTCCTAGGCTTAACATGTATGTATGAGATGGGTCTTGATGAATCAGATCATATATAAGTCAAAACATGGATTAAATGCTCAAAATATGTAATAGATGCAAGAACCCATGAATATCTAACGCCAATCGAAGATTAATCTAGCCCAACCCCATGAACATGCATACAACCTAGGGCTTTTGTAGAAAATCCCCAATTTAAGTACAAATCGCTAATACAACACGTAAAGGTTTGTAAAAGAAGTTGTATACTAGTGGTCCCACCTGATTGAAGCTTAATCAAGGTGTTGAAGATGAGTAGACATCATATCCGCAAAACCCAAGCTCGCCTCCTAGCTCCACACACGAAGACGAAGGTGGAAGATGATGAATAGTGACATATGAGGTGTTTTGAAACTCAAATCTTGGAAAGAATGAGAGATGTATGGAATATCTTATCTCTCTCTCTCTAGATCTCTCTCTCAAGTCTCTCCCTCACTCCCCTAATCGTTGGTGGTTGAAAAATGGAGAGTTTGGGGTGTTAAATGACTTAAAAACGGGTTAAAAACACTCAAAACCGACTTATAGGTGAACCATGATCGATCATGGGTCCCCCCATGATCGATCATGAACCCTTCTGGAATTCTCTGGAGGACCATGATCGATCATGGCCCTTCCATGATCGATCATGGAAGTTATTGCACAGCAAATGACTTTCTGAGCCCGAAACAGACCTCGAAACGGTTGAATCACGACTCAGCCCAAACACGAAAGTTGTAGAGGAAAAAGAAATGAAGACATGGTCAAAAATGGAGAGTCATTTGAATATCGGATGAAGAAGTTATGGCCTCTCAAAGTTGGCCAGAAATTGATGAATCGCGAAAAGACGAAACACGCAATTGTCGCCTCGGTTTCAACCCGAACCACTCGAATAACGAAAGGATTACTCCCTCAAACTAAATATACCTAACTTGACATGTTAGAAGTTTTGGGTCGAATGGAAAGAGCTAGGAACCCAATGTTCGCGCTCTAATGGAGTTTAAGCCTTACCGGGCTTAAGAGAAGATTAACACGGGAAAAAGAACACGGGGTATTACAAGCTCAGAATCATCGGGAGGAACCAATGCGAGCAGTGGAGGTAGCAGTGGGCCACATACGGGATGTTTTATTTATGGTGACAGAGATCATTAATGCAAGGATTGTCCTAACCATGATCGAAAAGAATGAGCCAGTCGAGGTAGTGGCCGTGGGCGCAATGGGAATGGAAACAGGGGCCAAACCGGCCAACACGAAGCCCGATCCTTTCAATCGTTGTATCAAGATCAAACCTTGGGCCGAAGTCCATACTAGGGAAACTACCAACCTCAGCAACAACAACAATCTACCTACCATTCAACTCAACCACTAGGCCAAAGGAATAAAGGTGGCCTAGTCCTTAATCTCACCCCAATAGCTGACCAGAAGGATCATATTGTGATGGAAGGTAGTCTCATACTCTTTAATATTGGTGTTAGAGTATTGTTTGACACGGGTGCGTCTCATTCATTTATATTCGTTGCTTGTGTAATGAGTTTGGGTTTGAAACCAATGAGGCTGGAATTTCCTATTTGTATTGGGACACCTACAGGTACTAGTGTTCAATTAGACCGATATTGTACCGCCATTATTACTCTTCATTCTGATTGCCACATAGAAGACAATTTCTTTATCATGGAGATGAATCCTTATGATTTGATCCTTGGAATTGACTGGTTAACTAAATAGCAAGCTATAATCGATTGCCATGCTAAGAAAATCAATATCTCCCACCCATGGGGAGAGAAAGTCATTTTCTTTGGGAAAGAGTGCCTCCTATACCCTGTAACATACGCGGCCAAAAAGGAACAACGGAATTACTTGAGTTGGCTCGCAAGTATCGTGAGTGCTGAAACCACTCCATTGACTCCCCAGAATGTTCCAATTGTCAAAAAGTTCTTAGATGTGTTTCCAGACGACTTACCTGTTTTTCCTTCGCATCGAAAAATTGAATTTAGCATTGAATTAGTACTAGGAACTGATCCTATTTCGATTGCACCTTATCGCTTAGCAATCGCTTAGCACCGGCGGAGCTTAAAGAGTTGAAATCCCAATTGGAGGATCTTTTAACTAAAGGGTTCATACGACCTTGCTCATCACCGTGGGGAGCACTAGTTCTTTTTGCCAAGAAAGCTAATGGATCTCTTCGCCTATGTGTCGTTACCGGCAACTGAACCGAGCTACAATAAAGAACAAGTATCCCCTTCCACACATAGATGATCTATTCGACCAACTTCGAGGTGCCTTTTTCTTTTCCAAAATTGATTGACACTCGGGATATCAACAACTACGTGTTCGCGCGAGTTAGACATTTCAAAGACCGCCTTTTCGCACTCGTTACGATCATTTCGAGTTCTTGGTCATGCCCTTTGGACTAACCAATGCACCTGCCACCTTCATGGATCTTATAAATCGCATTTTTTGGCCCTTTCTGGACTAGTGGTTGTTTTTGTCAATGACATTCTTATCTATTCCCGCACTAAAACTGAACATAAGAAACACCTTCGTATTGCACTTCAACTGCTTAGAGATCATCAACTTTATGAAAAATTCTCCAAGTGTGACTTCTAGAGAGAAGAAATGAAATTCCTGGGGCATGTTGTGTCACAAGAAGGTATCTATGTTGACCCAAACAAGGTTAAGGATGTGTCTAGTTGGAGCCGACTAACCAATGTTTCTGAAATTCGTAGTTTTCTCGGATTGACAGGTTATTACAGACGATTCATCGAGAACTTTTCAAGTATAACCGTTCCTCTTACACGCTTAACACAGAAAGGCATTCCTTTTGTGTGGGATGATAGCTGCGAGGAAGCTTTCAATGAGCTGAAGTATCAATTAACTACAGCCCCTATTTTAGCCTTACCGAAAATGGGTGTGGGCTATGTTATTTACTGTGATGCGTCTCGCCTAGGATTGGGTTGTGTCCTTATGCAGCTTGATCATGTGATTGCATATGCATCTCATCAGTTGAAGACTCATGAGAAAAATTACCCTACACACGATCTCGAACTTGCTGCTGTTGTGTTCGCGTTGAAAATATGGCGTCACTACTTGTACGGAGAAAGATTTGAAGTGTTCTCCGACCACAAGAGTATTAAATACATATTCACCCAGAAGGATCTCAACTTAAGGCAACATCAATGGATGGAGTTCTTAGAGGACTACAATTTTACACTTCAATATCATCCCGAAAAAGCCAATGTAGTAGCAGATGCGCTTAGTCGCAAATCACAAGGTTTTGTTTCAGCCTTAAGGTGTCGAGAATGGAAACTGCATGAAGAGCTCTAACGATACAATTTGGTAGTACGACGAAGTCAAAACGCAGCCTACTTGTCAAATCTAATAGCTACTCCAGTCATACAGGAACGAGTAATTGCAAGCCAAAAGAATGATAGAAACCTAGTAGAATGCCGGAACAAGATCATGTCTGAAATACAAGTGGAGAATACCTCTTTAGGAAGTGATGGTGGACTCAGATACAAAGAAAAGTTAATAGTACCACAATTTGACTACGAACTAAAGCACGATATTTTGGCAGAAGCCCACAATTCTAGGTTCACTATTCATCCGGGTAGAGATGTATCGGGATCTGAAACGTAGTTATTGGTGGCAAGGAATGAAACGGGATGTAGCACTTTTTGTTTCTCATTGTTTATCATGTCAGCGAATCAAAATTGAACACCAGAAAGCCCGATTGACAACTTCAACCACTTCATATTCCTGAATGGAAGTGGGAAAACATTACAACGGATTTCCTTATGGGATTACGAAGAACCCAGAGGAAAAACAATGCGGTATGGGTGATAGTAGATCGCCTTACCAAGTCTTCCCATTTCCTACCGATTCGTGAGACGGACTCCATAGAGAAATTGGCAAGGCTCTACGTAATTGAGATAGTCAGACTTCATGGGTTACCCTTATTGATTATGTCTGATTGTGAACCCCGATTCACCTCTCGATTTTAGGAAGCACTCCAGCAAGCCATGGGTACAAAACTAAATTTCAGCTCAACATTTCATCCCCAAACTGACGGACAATCAGAGAGAATGATCCAGATTCTTGAAAATATGCTGAGAGCCTGTGTTTTAGACTTCCGATAATAGGAATTGGGATGATTACAATTTACCACTAGCGGAGTTTGCTTACAATAATAGTTTTCAGGCAAGCATCGGAATGGCACCTTATGAAGCATTGTATGGTGGACCTTGCAGATCACCGGTGTGTTGGACTGAAGCAGGAGAAGGTCCGTTACTCAGGCCACAACTAGTGCAAGAAACCACAAAGAAGGTCAAGCTAATTAAACAGCACCTAGCTACTGCCCAAAGTCACCAGAAAAGTTACGCAGACAAAAGGCGTAGACCACTAGAGTTTGAGGTGGGCGATTACGTCTTCCTTAAGGTGAAACCTCGACATAGCGTGGTGCGCTTTGGGAATAAAGGAAAACTGGCACCAAGGTACATTGGACCATTTAAGGTTACCGAACGTGTTGGTTTAGTTTCTTACCGTCTAGACCTATCCTCGTCACTTTAGCGAATTCACAACGTATTCCGTGTGTTGATGCTGAGGAAGTATATGCCTGACCCTTCTCACGTCGTTCCTATCGAGGAGTTAGAAGTTGACGAAGATGTCTCCTATGAGACATGGCCTATAGTAGTAGTTGATCATAAGGAACATATTCTCCGTAACTTGGTAGTTCCATTGCTGAAGGTTGTTTGGCGACACCATGGTATGGAAGAAGCCACAGGGGAGCTGCAATCCGAAATCTTAAACAAATATCCGCACTTATTTCAATAAGGTACATCATAACTTTGCTTCTTTTAATTTCGAGGATGAAATTTTAAAAGGAGGGGAGGTTGTAACACCCCATTGCTCCATTTCTTGTTAAGAATTACTCCTTGTCGCTAACAAAGTAGATTAAAAAACCTCGATAACGAACATTTTGTAAATTTAGTGAGCCATAGTAGTTTTAACACTTCCTATATCATATAATAATATTATATGACTCCTTAGTATGACCATAAAGTGGTTCAGGCAATCCTAGCAAAAATCAGACCTTAAATCAGTAGTTTTTGATTTACGCGATTTTATAATTTTGGCCAATTTTGAGGAAGCGTAACATCTTCGTTCCTCACCTAATTGAGTTTCAGTCCTTGTAAATGTCTAGATTTTTATGAAATCTACAACTTTCGTGTTTTGGCCAAAGGCAAATTCAGACTCCTACTAGGTCAAAATTGAGCGCGAAATAGACAAATCGCTAACAGTTATTCATTTTGTAACTTTGTGCGTAGTGCTGAATTTGACGTGTTACTACGGATAATATGTTGAGATTTGGGAAAACTTTCTCTTAAAGACACGTAGAGCTTTGAATAAGCTTTCCGTGGACATAAAAATCACCTCGATCTGAGTCCCGAGCAAAAAATTATGGCCGTTCGAAATTCAGCACTGCATGTTCCAAGATGCTAATCGTGAACAGTGAACAGTGCCCGTAAATGAGAACTGGACTTTATATACACTATCCGCTCCTTTTTCTCATTCACACATAGGACCCCCGAGATCTTGAGAGAAAGTGATCTAAGAGATGATTTAGGGGGAGGCTTCATGAGTTTTACAAAACCAAAAATTCACACCCTATTTACACATTAATCCATACGTACTATTCATCTCCACCTTCATCTCTCACTCCTCCATTGATAGAGCTTGAAGCACGAGATTGGGGATTTTTGAGATTCAGCTTTGCTCGACTAAATTGTTGCTTTTAATTCAGATATATCGACCAAATAAGGTGGGAACCTACTACTTAGACCTCTTGTATTACTTATTAATTCTCTTATGATGATTTTGCTCAAAAGTGTATAAAACCTAACTTTCTCTTTTATACGTGAGTTTTGGGATTTTGAGTAAGGTAAATTTTATAATGAAATTGATGATTTCTATTGATTAAATTACACTCTAAAAATACAAGTGGAGCAAAGATGACCATTGTTAAGCAAGTTTACAACGAAACCCACTCTGACCTATTTTATACTCATGCCGTGTGATGTTGAGAGTGTTAAACCATCAACAGGAGACTAAGTAGTAGATTTGTAAGTTGAAATACAAGTCGAGTAATTAGATATCTATTTCGAACTACCTATATAAGGCTTGCCTTTTTACGCATTATTTAGTGGTGAACTATACATATATATATATATATATACGTGGCTATCTTTATATAAGAAAGATTATTAAATTAAGACCTTGATATGTCCCTTCACCATATGAGCCAGTTGAGATACGTTCATGAGAACACGTATGTGCTAGACTATGGAAGGTCCCAAGTGGGTCTTATAGACGGGGCCGGAAGCTGGGACAATGTCTCCTGGGTTCAAGACCCGAAACCGTGCACGGGAACGATTGGGAGGCCCTACTACCGCGTGGGTGAAAGGCCACGAAATGCAGACCTGGTATAACGCTTGGCTAGACGCGTGGAGCTTCGAAGGGATGACTCAAGGACAATGAGTAGGAGAATGCAATACCAAATTGTTTTGCGTAAATGAAAGGGTCTACTTTACGTGTTCGTTATTATATAATAAATACTGACTTCTTATATGTATATATATATATATATATTATTTTGATTCCCACTGGGTCCTTTTGACTCATCCCATTATTTTTCCTACACAGGTACTTTAGCTGGGTCGTCAGGAAAAGGGAAGGAAATGAAGCATCTTCTTAGGTTGCCTCTGTACCTAGATGTTGTCCCTGTTCTTCATGGCTAAAGAACCATAGTCCATCAAGTTTTGCTCTTGTGATATATACTTATACACTTCAGGAATATTTGAATATGTTTGTTGTCTTCGTATTGTTAACTTATCATGTTGGGACCTTGTTGGAGGCTGGTTGTTGTAATTTTTCTTATTTGTTAAGGACTTGGTTTGTATGTTATAACCATGCTTGGTGTGGCTTTTAATATTTAGATTTGGGTATTTTATTCTCGCATGCATGTCCAGGTTTTGGTTTTTTTTATAAACAAACTCCTCATGCCGAAAT
The DNA here is from genome assembly GCA_021464415.1 of Lonicera japonica. Classification (NCBI taxonomy): domain Eukaryota; kingdom Viridiplantae; phylum Streptophyta; class Magnoliopsida; order Dipsacales; family Caprifoliaceae; genus Lonicera; species Lonicera japonica. Next base: position 77,479,627 of record CM038464.1, read on the forward strand.
TTTCTAAAAATGTGGTCTTACATGAAATTTTCGATCGTATCAGTTTTACGTTTTGCATTTCAAACCTGCCGTCGTGCACAACATCGTGATTAACCGTTACCGGAGGATATTTCCTCTAAATGGGATTGGGTGCGTCACATATATACTATGTTATGATTTAGGAATGAGGCTTTATTCAAGATTTGAATTTTGGTATACCTTGGTATGAACTTGGTTTCTTAAGAGCTATACATAATTGCTCCTACTAATATTATTAAGTTATAAAAGGAATTATTTAATAAGTATAAATTATAGAGGGCCTTGAATGCATTTATATATTTAGTGTATTGAAATGGATTTGTATATTTGTTGTTCTTATGATGTAGATAATGTATACATGCCATTGGAATTACTAATACCATGCATGTGGTGGACTCACCATTTTAGTAACAATCATATTATATTTTCCTAAGTTACACACTTGAAAATAGTGGGTAAATCCATGGTTTCACAACTAAAGTCGCTTTGATTATATCCATGCGATGCATACGCTATAGAACGAGCAAATTATCTAATGAATAGTTTTCTATCAACCCGAGAGTTTAATACCAATAGAATACTAGTTCACCCATTAAAATTGTCCAAGTACCATATTAATAAAATCATGCAATGGTATTAGTTTCTTAAATGGCTCGTGTATGTTAAATACATCTTAAGTTGAGTATATTATCATTATACATAAACCTAGTATCACATATACGTATTGGTCAAATATATAATTTGTATATGGGTTAGACGTTGTGTATATAGTTCTCGGATATGCTTTTAGTCAGCAAAATTTTTAAGAAGATATGAATTGAGATATCTGTGTATATATATATATATATATAAATGTGCATGTATGACACTATGTATGAGTATATTCCTTGGAGATTATTTTCTATTAATGTTTTGAATTTGTAAGGCACTAATGGTCAATGGGGATGACCTAGCCTGGGTGGCTACATACCCTGGTCCGCGTAGAGGGACCCCGCTTTAGGAGCAGCATACTCTATGGTCTAGCTAGGGGGACAATGCGAGGCACCATACCCTACACATCTAGGTGGTCCACGGGGGGACCCAGCCTTAGGGTTCCATACCCTAGCCTTGGGGGACTAGATCGCGATCACTGTGCACCGTAGAGTAAATCCTAGATGTTTGATGAGCGATGGATGGATACAAGGTTGATGTTAAAAAGATTAGTTCCTACGTTTGTTTTATATCTAGACTTATGATTTATACTACTATTTTTACTTTTATGTTTGAGATACGCATTTTATTGTATTTTCGGGGATGGGGCAACACTTGGTGTGCATTGCATATAACATAGTTTTCAAGTTATTTCGATAAAAGTACTATATGTTTTTATTTATATATATAGAAACGGTATAAGTACATAAGCATGGTTTGAATTACTTTCATTACTGCACGTCGCATGTGTTTTCCAACGTGTATCTTCTTCTGGAAACTCCTTATAGTTCCCACTGAGCCCGTGTTTGGCTCACTCCCATTTTTCAAACCAGTTTTGCAGGTAATTCTCTTTGGAGTGGCACAAATACGAAGCATAGACACCTCTAATGATCTTAGACTATTTGTAGTCGTCCATAGATGACTCGGTTTTTGTACATTTAGTTGATTTGTGTATTTTGTATAATTAAACCTGCATTAAATTTTATTCTCATGTGATTTAAAGCCTTTTGATTGAAGTTGGGACCTCGTTGGAGGATTTGTTTGATATGAGAATTGTTTGATTTATTTTCTTGATTATAGACTTTACAAATGTGGAGTTTATAAAAATCAGATTTATTTTATAATTTTACAGGTTCAAATTTGTTAAACTTACGAACTCCACATGCTAAATTTTTTTAAAAATTAAGGCTTTACATGTAATTTATTACTAAATAAGTTCTAAATCATGTACATTAAACCCAACGTCGCGTACGACACCGTGACTAATTGGGTTCCGGAGACCTAAACCTCCTAACGGAATTCGGGGAGTCACAATGGAGGTTAAAAACCAATAAGAAAAAGTAACCTTTAGCAGAAATATATGCTCTTATATATGAGTGGACATGTATATATATATGTTCGTATACATGCATGGATTAGAGTAGAAGAGTATAATATGTTTTTCCTTTGTCTGGCTTCAAAGTGTCGGTGCAAGTGTTGTTTGGGTTGCTGTCATAGGGCCATAGGGTTTGGTATATAATAAAGTATATATTCGCGTATATATAAATCTATATATAGGGGATGTGAATTTGATAGTTTAGTAATGCAAAGTATGATGTGTGGGGATGACTAGGGTTAATAAAAGAATATTTTTATATATGTGTGTATGTGTGTGTAATTCCTTGCCACCTCTGTCATGGTTACTTCATACATATGGAATTAGATCTATACATGTTTTGCATATAAATCTATAGTCAAATAGAACGAATATTTTAAAGAGAGAATTGGAAGAATGAATTGTTGTGTATTTGTCTCACATTTGGAGGAATTTATATAAAGAATTACACAATAATTAAGGTAATTACGGCCTAGTCAACTAAGTAATTAATACAAAAATATTACACAATATTCTTTATTATCTACGATATTTACTTCCTAATATAGACTCATGTTAATAGTCCCCCTCAAGTTGGTGCATACACATCAACCGTGCCCAACTTGCTCAGTGAGTCGTAAAACACTTTTCTATAAACCCCATTTGTAAGGATATCTGCAAGCTACTCTTTAGTAGAGATAAAAGGAAAGCTAATAAGGTTGGCATCTAGCTTTTCATTTATAAAATGATGATCAACCTCAACATGCTTAGTATGATCACGCTGGACTGGATTATGTGATATATCCATAGCTACCCAGCTATCATAGTACAATTGCATAGCGTTTTTAGGTTCAAAACCCAAATGACATATCAAATTTCTCAACCACGTCAATTCACACACTCCATGAGCCAACCCTCTATACTCTACCTCAGCACTAGATTGTGCCACAACTTTTTGTTTCTTGCTCTTCCGTGTAACATTATTACCTCCTACAAAGGTGAAGTACCTTGATGTCAACCTACTATTAGTAATACTCTCGACCCAATTCGCATCTGTGAAGTCATAAACTTTGAGACAGTCATTGTGTTTAGAAAACATCTTTCCTCTTTTTAGGGATGACTTCTTGACATCAAACTATCGAAGAGGCCAATTACAACTTGCCACAAATGATAGTAGGACCTGAATAGTGTTCACTTTTGCGAAAAGAGAAAAGGTCTAATTATATTATATCCGATACATTTGAGTAAACCCCTAGGCTAGCCATCTACATTGTGCTTTACGGTAAACACCTAACGACAACCTAAGACCTTCTTGCCTTGTGGTGGGGGAACAAGTTGCCAAGTATTATTTTTCTACAACGCCTCCATCTCTTCCTCCATTGTACTCCTCCACTTAGGATCATCTAAGGCATCCTACACTTTGTTAAGAACTGAAACGATAAATATTTGATTCACAAATGACTCGACTTAGACAATCTACAGTGGAGATGTAATTTGCAACTGGATACTTTGATTTTGCATGAATGGTAGGTTGAATATTTTAGCTGGTTGACCACGTGTTGACTTACTGGTAACACATATTGTCCAACATTAGGCTTGTTATTATTAGTACTAGTGAGTGGACGAGTGACCTTCAATACCTGGATGTCGTCTGAAATTTATGTTTCTAAATGAACTTGAGGATTTGATGAGTTAAGCATCTCAACTAAAACTAGAACCTCAACTCGGTTTGCCTATATACCCTCTTCCACTTGCGAATTTTCCACCTCACTACGAGATAACTCTTCAAAATATGAATTCTCCCCCTGAAGAGCAGAGTCAAGTGCTGATATTTCTTTTTTATTTCTTGTTTACTGAGTTGATCATGACTTATGATAAATCTAATTTTATTGGGTTATCTTTCCCACCAATGTCTTGTGTTACCTATGTATATGGCGAAGCTTTTCCTCTGTTAGATACAGGGTCAGTCCATATTATCCCAACTTCAGAACTTCATCATGTTTTATACGTTCCTGCCTTATCTCATCACATATTATATGTTTCCCAATTTAATATTGAATCCCAATGTTATATAAACATTTTATCCTATGCATATGTCTTTTTAGGACCTTTTAACCAGCGAGGCAATTGGAAGGGGGTATATAAAGGGCAAATTATCTCACCTGGATCAGATGTACGCCGGGGAGAGACCAAGAGCACCATTAAAATGCTTTAGTTTGACAATGGAGGAGAATATGTTAATAATGCCTTCAGTGAATTTCTTCAAATACATGGTCTTATTCACCAAACCATGTGTCGACAAACACCAGAACAAAATGGAGTTTCTGAAAGAAAAAATCGTCACTTACTTGATATGTGTTGTGCTTATATGCCTAAATACCTTTGGGGCGATGCTGTACAAGCTTCCTCCTATCTCATCAATCGTCTTCCTTATAGTGTCCTTTAGGGAAAAATTCCACTTGAGGTGCTTGCATCTCATGTGCCCTTACCTTCATTTCATAACATTCTTGCCTGTGTCTTTAAATGTGTTGTCTTTGTCTATGTCCTTAAGAATCAAAGGTCCAAATTGGATGCTCGAGCGATTAAATGTGTATTTGTTAGCTATGGGGGATATCAGAAGGGGTACAAGTGTAACCATCTACATACTCAAAAGTATTCTATCACTATCGATGTTACTTTCTTCAAATACATGAGCTATTTCTCCTCGCCTGACTATACTCTTCAGGGGGAGAATTCATATTTTGAAGAGCTATCTCGTAGTAAGGAGAAAAAAAATTGGTATATGTTTGGCGGTGTTTGGTGGTCGGTTTGTTGATAAACAAATCAACAGAAACGTGTAGGATGATGGGGATGAATATACGAAGATGAAGTGGTCGTTTTTTAATGACAAACCCTAATAACTAAGATCTATGCTCTAATACTTAAATAGAATGAATATTTTAGAGAGATAATGAATTGTTGTGTATTCGTCTCACCTTTGGAGGAATTTATATAAGAGAAATACACAAAATAATTAACTACACCCTACCCAACTAAGAAATTAATACAAAAAATACTACACAATATTCTCTATGATCTACGATATTTACTTCCTAAGATAGACTTATGTTAACATCTATAGGGTTTGGTTCCTATGCAGACCGTACGGCATGCACCAGGCATTTTGGCCCACTTCCAGAATGAATTTTTTTGTGCAATTTGGAAATGGATATATATATATATATATTTCAATCACGTAGTTAACCCACTTCCCGGTTGAATTTTTTCATAAAATTTGGTAAAGATTGTATCTATTAAATTGCATCAAAAAATTCATCCCGAAAGTAGGCCAAAAGGCCCAGTTCGTATGGTTCAGTCCGCATAGGTAGTTAGGGCCGGCCCTGGGCATAAGCGGCCCAAGCCGCCGTCAAAGGCCCCTGACACACCAGGCTCCCAATTTTTTTGGACCTTTTATATATATATGTATGTATGTATGTATGTATGTATGTATAACGTTCAAAGTATTTGACGTTGAGAATAATTAATAATGATGTTCCTTCGCCCAATGGGAGAATGTCAATTTGGCAAAAATGCATTTGAGATACGGCTCAGGCGTTCTAGCCCTGGTAGTGGAAGATATTTGTTTACCTTTTTTTTTGCTCCTTTTATATGCTTAGTTTTTGTTTTGACTATTTTTTTTCTCCTTTTAAATGCTTATTGTAATACCCCTAGTTTAATTATTTATTTTCATTTTCGTTTAGTTGGAAAATGTCGTTTTGATTAGTCATATTATGATTCGGGTTAATTTCGCATGGTTTAACACCTTAGACATACCATAATTGTATAACTAAGTTTGTATGAAAGATCGTTTCATAATTCGGGTAGCCTGAATTGAGGTCAAGGTAATAATCCCATATTTTAAGTTTACGCGATTTTTAAATTTTTGGTCGACTTTGGAAGGCCATAAATTCTTCATCCGATGTCCAAACAATTCCCTGTTTACAACCAAAGATTCATTTGTTTGCCCTATACAACTTTCGTGTTTGGCTCGGGACGAGATTCCAACATCTTGGGGGTCCTAGGACCTATGTAACAACCATACTGAGGACTGCAGTCCTAGGATCGATCTTAGCCTTCCTAGGATCGATCCTAGAGCAAAATAACTAGACAGTGTTCCTAGGTTCGATCCTAGAATCCTAGAATCAAATTTTGACCCCATTTGACCCGTTTTCACCATTTTAAACACACCTTCACCTCCATTTCGAGCTAAGAGCACCAAGGGGAGAAAGAGGGACTTGAGAGCTAAGTAAAGGAGGGATTTTGAAGCTTGTAAATCATCTATTCCATTGAATCAAACCTTGGATTGAAAGTTTGTATCTTCATCTTCAACCTCCCACATCTCCACTAAAACTTGTTGGAGCTTTAGGATTTTGTGTTCTTGAGGAGAAAGCAACTTCAAGCCATCATATTCGAAATTGAAGCTCCTTAAAGGTGGGAATCTAGTACTAAAACCTATTTTCACTAGTATTATTGCCTTATCATGAATTTACCATTTATTCGTGCCAAAGCCCTAGGTTATCTAAATGGGTCTTGTACATATGTTGAAATCTTGTGTTATAGTTGAAATTGATGTTTCTAATGGACTTGATATAGCTTAAACTACATGGTTTAACAAGAAATTATGACTAATCTTATGTGTTACACAAAAACCCACTTATACTCCATTTTGTGGTTTATGACCCTTGATGTAAAATTTATCAATCACTCTTAAGGATCCAAGTGGTAGATTTTCTTTACTAAATACTTACTAGAGGTCCATTACATTTATAAAAGTCGTTTATACGAGATTTCCCATTGATGATTATACTATAGCTGAAATGTGGCTACTATAAATTATGTATATGGCACAATTGTTCCTCTTATGAGCCATTTGATGCGTTGTTGGAAACAAACGTTAGCGCTTGTCCATGAACGGTTCCAGGTATGGTCTCAATAGACAAGGTCATAAGTTGGGACATAATCTCCTTTGTGCAAGACTCGAAACCGTGCACTGAAAAGAACGGGAGGCCCTACTGCCTTGTGGGTGAAAGTCAACGAAATGCAAACCTCGTGTACACTTGGATAGTTGCGTGGATTGCCAAGATAGTGGCTCAAAGCTTATGAGATAAACGTATATTAAATTGTGCTATATGGTTTGGTCATATAAGGGGTTTGTTTTACAAAATTATTCTAATGTTTTCTAAACACATTTTTTATATTTAATCTATTATATATAATTCCCACTGAGTCCGTTTGACTTACCCCCATTATTTTCTTACACATGTACTTCCGTAGGTTCTTCGAGAAAAGGGAAAAGGGAAAGAGAAGTATGCTACTTCAAAGATTTCCTCTATACTATTACTTGGTCGATCACAATAGAAGGACCATTGCTCTTAAAATTTTGTTAATGACATATGTATCTTATTTTTATTCAAACTTATGTATTATATAGAGATTATAGACTTAATGTTCTAGGACCTCGTTGGAGGCTTGTTGATATCTAACTAGCTTCCTTGCGTAATATATGGTTTGTATGAGACGAGTACGAGATATATCTTAATCTTATTATCTAGACTTTGAATTCTCGCATTGTTTTCAGGAATTATCACTTAGTTTAACCGCCGTCAATGCACAACACCCATGATTAACTGAGTCCCGAAGTAGAAATCCTATAAATAGGATTTGGGATGTCACACTTATGAAGCATAATTTTTTTTCTTGATCAAACGTTATATATTTTAGCTTTTGTTTTGACTAAAAATTTAAGGTGTTCTTGTTCACACCTACAGAAATATTCAACTCACCCTGCCCTTTAAGTTAAACCATCTTAACAACAATTCATCTGGAAAAAAAAATCCAAACCTCTCTTTGAACGCCTCATCTTTCTTTCTCCCTCTTTAAGTTAAATTAGTTTTAAAAATTCATAAGAAAACAAATTGTTGACCATCTTTAACATTATATATATATACTAGGGTATACCCGTGCCATCCGGCACGGTAAAATAAAATAAAAAATCTAATAATCGGATAAAAAAATTAACGTGTGATAAATTTAAATAAACAAAATCAATCAGTCTATTTTGAACCCATTGTCTAGTCTAATCTAACATTGTGAACAATTGAAACGTAAGTTCAATATATTTGCATGCTCAAAAAACTAAAAGTATATCAGATTGGATCTACTTGTTTTAAATTTTTTAAAGAGTATTTTAATCATAATCCAACCACGTAACGTTAAAAAAATTAACGTGTGATGAATTTAAATTGACAAAATCAATCAGTCTATTTTGAACTCATTGTCTAGTCTAAAAGAGGGAAGAAGGAAAATTGGGAAAGTAAGCTACAAAAAAAAATGCGGTCCACTTGATCAACATTGTAGGAGAGTGTTGATTGTCACAGTCCTCATTTATAACAAATTTTCTAGTGAGGAGTTTAATTGTTTCTTGACATCTCTGCCTGCCTTTAAAGAATCTGTTTTGCTATGTATAAACTTAAAATACTGAACCTTGTGCTGCTTTTAATCATATTTTTTTATCTTATTTTGATTTCGACAAAATAAGTTTTTAACAAATTAAACTCAATGCCAAATGTAAAAATGATTCAATCACGTCTGTTGTAATAATTTGAAAATAATTCAAAAATTTGACTGTTATATTGTGAACACTCTTAAAAACGACATACTGAGATGATCAATAATATACGAACACATAAATCACGTCTTTAAATGTTACCCAATAATAATTTTGAATTTTTTAATTAAGTTGTGACATTTTTAATGTTGAAAAAATGATTAGTATGTGAGAGTTTATTGTGTGTATATTATTAGTGTTAAATGTTACTCAATAATTTTTCTTATTTTTTTTCTTTACATAATTTCATAATCATGATGGATCTTGTTTAATTGATCTTGATTAGTAGATTTTAAATATTAAATTTTGAAATTTTTATTTTAAGTTATGACATTTTTACTATATAAAAAATTATTGATGTGTGAGAATTTATTGGTGTATGATAGTTTAATTTGTGTATATTATTGGTGTTTAATGTTCCTCAATAAATTTTTAATTTTTTGACATAATTCTGTAGTCAAGATGGATTTTGTTTAATTGATCTTGATTAGTATATTTTAAATATTAAATTTTTAATTTTAAGTTGTTGCATTTTTAATGTAGACAAAATTATTAGAATGTGAGAGTTTATTGTGTGTATATTATTGGTGTGAGTGTTTTAACTTTGATGTGACATCTTCATGTGTGTATAAAACTCATCTAATGGTGTAGAGTTAATGCACACCATAACATGTATATTTTTAACCATTAAATTTTTATATTTTTTGAAAATAAATTTGGTCAAACTTGATGTTTTATAATATAGAAAAAATATATCTTTATGCTGAAAAAACTAAAAGTATATCGGATTTGACCGACTTGTTTTTAATTTTTTAAAAAGTCTTTTTAATCATAATCTAACCACGTAACGTACATCCTAAAAATGACAGATTGAGATGACCAATAATATATAAACACATAACGTACGCCTTTAAATGTTACACAATAATTTTTCTTTTTCTGTTTTTTTTGCATAATTATATAGTCATGATGGATCTTGTTTAATTGATCTTGATTAGTATATTTTAAATATTAAATTTTTAATAAATTTTGAATTTTTTATTTTAAGTTGTTGTATTTTTAATGTAGACAAAATTATTAGAATGTGAGAGTTTATTGTGTGTATATTATTGGTGTGAGTGTTTTAACTTTGATGTGACATCTTGATGTGTGTATAAAACTCATCCAATGGTATAGAAGTAATGCACACCATAACATGTCTATTTTTAACCATTAGATTCTTATACTTTTTAGAGAATTTTTTTGTCAAAGATGGTGTTTTATAATATAGATTCCTCCTCTTGATTTGAATTGGTCTTATGTTGTGATAAATTTTAATACTCGCAAGCAGACGAATCAGTTATGGTATAGCAAGGTTGATCCTACAGAGACTCACATAATATGTTTAAATTTTGTCTTGTTAATCTTTCACTAAACTCCTAATCTAATTAGAAAAGTTTTATGTGAATCAAACAAATTAAATAAAATAAAGCAAAGAAAGTAAACTAAAGGAATAGAATTAATTTAAATAATATTAAGAAATATAATAAAATTAATGAATTGATTGACTAGAGTTTTGGAATCGTATATTTAATATTATCTTCCTAAGTAGTCATACGCATAAACTTTACTCTTGTCTCGCAATAATTTAGTCTCTTGACTCTATTATTTACAGAAAATAAAATCATTCAAGTTTAATTAATTTAGAAAATCCAACTATAATTCTTTCACAGCCAAACTTATGTACAAAATCAAAATATTCACTATATCCGTCAAAACACACCTTATATTTACTCTTAATAAATCATAAGGTAAATTCAACAAAAAATAATGACAATCCAACCTTATTTTTATCAATTAAAATAAGCATATAATAGAAAGAATTGTATTTAACATTGGCATGAACACGCACAAAGTAATCAATTAAATATACTCATTCTAACCGCATCACAAATTTACCCTAACATTGATAAAATTAAATAATAAGAAAATAATAGAATTAAAGTAAACTTACTTTGCATGAAATTAATTAAATAAATACTCTTTAGTCTTAAAAGTCTCAAACAAAACAAAACTAACAAAATTAATTAAAGGGAAAAGGAGAAAGAGGAAGTGATCGGAACTCAAACCCCCCCCCCCCCCCCCCCCCCCCCCCCCCAAAAAAAAAAAAATCTCCTTTTGCACAATGGCGACCTTTTATAATAGTTGTTGCATAAAATCCTAGTGAGCCTACAGGTAATTAGTGGGCTATGATTTAATAATAGGGTTAAAATATTTAATTGGGCATGGTTTAAGTAATGGCCAACTTTGACTTAAGTGGCCAACATATTTAGGTTGCTAAATTAATCACATGGCTGGCTGCTGAGATGAATATTTTTGAACTCAATTTAGAGTGCAATTTGAATTTTCGTTCTTCTAAGCTACTACATCTTGTGTCGCAATTTTGAACTGCAAGATGGTTGAATTTGGAAAAATGTTGAACAGTAAATTTGTAACTCTCGAAATTCTCTTTAAATTAGGCTCAAGAATCGCATGATTTGAAATTCAGAGTAAAAATTATGCGTCCAGGAGTATTGAACCACTTTAGGCGTTTTCACAAGTTTTAATTTCTCTATTTTTCTCAATCGTCTCCAATTATTTTCTAAAACCTGAAAAACACTAAAAATATAAATACTAGTAATAATATATGCTCTCTAAAGAATAAATTAACATTATAAATTATACCAATTCCTTGGTATATTATCTTAACACTTCGTCAATAAAGAAAATCTATCCAACACGTGAGGAATTTTCCAAGTTAATTGTTTGAGATCACTTCTCAAAAATTATATATATTACATGAATATACAAAAATACGAAAGAGTCCCATAAACGAGATCTTCAGTTAATTCAATTTCTTTTAATAAAGTTTTCACATTCTTTAACACATTTTTCTGTATTTACATTACACAACACTTTTTATGTTCCTTTTGTTCGCAGTGATTTCTCTCTATAATTAGTTTATTTGAAGTTGGTTTATATATATAACTCTATTTCTTAGTTGTTGATTTGACTAAATTATATATGACTGAAAAAATTTAATTACTATTTTTATAATTTTTCAAATGTCATTGCTATAATGCTATATATATTTGCGAGTTTATTAATGTACTTATAGTATATGAATATACAAAAGTATAAAGAGTCTCTAAACAAAAATCGCCTAGGGCCCTTTAAAATTCAGGACTGGCATTGTAAGCAGTCCACACCTGAACCGCACCCTAAATATATATATATATATATATATTTAATTGTAGCGTAAAAGAAATGTATACAAATTCTTTTGACTACCCTTGCCGTGGCTACCTTTGATATATACACACACATATATATATATATGTGTGTGTGTGTTTTTATATACTTGTCTAGCGTGTTGAAATATCTATCAATTTGTTCTTAATATACCTGTGTTGAATCTTCTATTAATTTGTCCATAAGTTATTTTTTATGTACGCATATTTGTACTCATATTTCACATTCCCAGCAAATATATTGAGGAATGGATCCCCTTCATTTTGACTTATTTTCACTTTTATGACATCACGCTAAGCCTTTGCAGAGGCTAGTGTATTTTATTTTAAAAAAAAATTGAAAAAGTTGTGTTTATTTGTTCAATTGACCTTTTTTTTTAATCTCCAATAATCACATGTTTGAATTGTTTTTATTATGTATTTGAATGTTTATTTAAGCTACTAACAATTCCTAATATATCTGGGTAATTCCCTTCTTTTTGGTTAATGTATCTACATGATGTATGTTAACAGATATGCTCGATGCTTCCAATCTTCTTCTATCTGGATGTTTCATGAACGTTGATGTTGATTGCGCTGTATAGATTAGTTACTTACTTTTTTGTAAAGGTAATTTTATTTCTATTCGCGATTTTTTGCGGTTTATCCACTCTTGATTTATATTAACCTTAAAATAAACTTCTCAAAACTTTCATATAAAATTGAGAATTATATCCACCAATTAATAATCATTTAAATATATTTACTTTTAAAATTAGTTTCATAATTAGAATATACTTCCTTACTTTTAAAATTAGTTTCCTAATTAGAATATACTTCTTTAATAATATATTTTCTTAATTTATTAAAAGGTATATTGATACAAGTACTATAAATTCATTATTCATCAAAAATATACAATACTACAAAACTGGATAGAATTAATTTATATTATTACATCATAACACTAACGAATAATTTTTTTCAACAAATGAGTTTACTATTTTTTTTTCTTTGTTTCTATACAATAAGGGCTCTAAAAAATAAAAATAAAGCAGTATTGGAACTTAAGAAACTAATTAAGAATTAGTGAAGGCAACAAACATCGTTTCCTTCCATCTCAATTATTTCAAGTCAAAGGAAGAATATTCAATTATAGTATGTGTTTATTTTCTTGTTTGCCATCATGAATATGTAATTAAAGTTATAATTTTAATTTGCTTCTAGGTAGGAACTAAATTTTGTAGACGTATTACAAATGTTTCAAACTATACTTACTGTTTAATTACTATTCCAAGACTAATGTGAATTATTGTATAATAATCTCAATTCTAGAAACAAATGTAAATTATAGACTATAATCTAATCTTATACTCTAATCTCGAGTTCGAAAAGTTGATATAATTAACAATAAATTATATATATTAGAAATATCATTTTATTATACAGTTTATGTTTACTTTTTGATATATTATATGATGGTGGATAGAAGTAAAAATTTGGTGGATAATTTACAATTGAATTAAAAAGAATGATTATTTTATAAAAATTATGCCAATATTAATTTTTGTAAGTTTATCCAACAATTTGGTTAAACTTAGTGGGCAATAGAAATTATCTTAGTAAACCCCAAAAAGAGGGCTAGACTGACAAATTTCGCGGATAAAAATAAAATCACCCTTGTTAATTACTAATCAAATTGATTAGGTTGTTTAATTTTTTTTTTATTGTTGAAATTTAAATTTTGAATTATTTGATTTTCTATATTTTAGTAATTGATTAAGTTGTTAGACATTATTTGATTGTTTAAATTTAGATTTCGAAATTGATTTTATATATATTAGTTTCTAGTAAGATTTTAGAAGTTTAGATTAGATTAACAATCAATTGGATGATAGTGACATTATAGGAATAACAATAATATAAATTAGTTTTGTAGTTATATTAATTTAATTTTAATTCTTTATCAGTAAAAGTTTTACTTTAAACAAAACTTTGGACTTTAAATTATTGGTATAAAAGTTGTGTCCTTAAATAGATATAGAAATTAATATTTGTCCTTAAAACTAATTGCCCCTATTTTATTTATTTAATTAAAGTGGACGTATTTATTAATCCAGTAGATTTTTTAATATTAAATTATTAATAAAATAATCTTTATAATTTTGGATTTCATTTGATGTTGGAGTTATTTGAATTAAAAAAAATCTAGTAATTAATGATTCAAAATATTTTCCTTAAGTTTGAATCCAAAAAATATTGGATTGACTAGAGTAGTTTTTTTTATAATATTTCAAAATTTTAGCTTCACAATTGTTAAGTTTGAATTCAAAAGAACTGTAGACCAAAAAAAATAAAAATCAAAAGGAGTATATAGACATATATATTCTTTTAATTCAATATTAATTATTACATGCATAAAAGTAGCAATTAACTGGTGATGTTATTTTTATTAGCGATATCTTGCAGATAATCCACCCTTAATTTATGAAAATTTTGAACAAACTTTGATAATACTACCTTTTTAAAATTGAGAACTATGTCAACCATTTAAAATTAATTTATAATTTTATTAATTTATATTCCATTTTAATTTAGATTCTTAATCAAAATCTGCTTGCATTCTAATTTATTTCCTATTTTCTTTTAGGGTGCGTTTAGATTGCGGAATTGGATTTAGCTTCAAAATTCATAAATCTAATATTCAAAAATTACATATTTGAAAATTCAAGAATTAAAATTTTTGTGTTTGGTTAACAAATAAGAGGAAATTGATTTCTAAAACCAAATATTATTTTGCTAAAATTTATATTTAATTGATTAGCATACTACTTTTATTTTTGACACTATGGTAGAGGTTGGCTTTACACAAAAGTAACTTTTTTGCCCCGCCCCACCCCTATTATAGTATTTTCTTTCTTATAATATAGTGTAATTACCGCAGGGTGGGAGTGAGTTTATACATACACTATTTGTGACGGGTTTATAAGCATGTCGGATTCAGGTTTGGACAAACACGACTCCTTGACATCCCTAGTATTATTGTTATAATTAATATTACAAGTATAGTTATAACAATAACAAATAATTATTTTTTTATTATTTTTTCAAGTTTACGAGCTTGGTATTCGAAAGAAACAACCCTACCTCTATGATTTGAAAGTTAAGACTTTAAGTTAAGTATCAAATCTCAAGATCGATTTAAATGTATTTATAACTCTTAAATCATAATTTCACACCAAACAAAATATATAGATTTGAGATTTTAAATCTAAATCTCATGTTCAAATCCTTTCTTAAATCCACATTCCAAACGCACCCTTAAAGAATTTTTAAAGGGTTTTATTAAAACTCCCACCTGTTTTTTCACCTATGCAGAAGAGGGAATTAATGGGAGTAGTAGTAGTCATGATGATGACTTGGGAATCAAGTATATATATATATTCTTCTATGTTGACAAGTCCAGTAGACCTATTTCATGTTTATCAAATTTTCAATATATAATCATATAAAGCATCAATGATCACGTAATAAATTAGCTAGCACGACATTTAATACTTTAATTTATAATACGGATAATACTTTCTTTCATTAGAATGGTTTGGATGAGAATAATTATGCAAAAAACATACCATAGAACCTTTGAGATTTATTTCGTACTTGAAATTGGCATTATAGTTCAATATTTCCATTGCCAATTGTGGGACATGATGGCCGACATAGCTTTCTCAGGTTATATAGACTTCTCAGTTTTCTAGTGTGAAAGTCGTTTTTCCATCGAATTAGGAATTGTAGCAAATCCTTTGTTGAATTATGCACAATGTCCCCATTAAATTACATATGCAAAAAGAGTCGCAAGAAACAAACTAATAATAATAATTAAGAAGAAGAAGAAGAAGAAGAAGAAGAAGAAGAAGAAGAAGAATGACAATAATGCTAACAAGTAATTTCTAGGTCAATTCTTATCCAAGGAGTTTTGGCTTTTACTAAAAGTTATTTTATAACAGGTTGTACCACATGGTCTACTTCCTTACACTCGTTATACATTATTTGGGCAAAAGGCATTAGGATGTGGATAACATAGAGGATGCAATATATTTCGTCTTTACTATTTACAACTTTCCTTCTAACGATGGAAGAAAGAGTTAATAATATCACGACCCTCTTCTGAATAGGTGAAATTTTGAACAAACGTTGATTAACTTATGATAACATTATAATTTGTAAGAGTATCTGGAATGAGTGAGGTAAGAAGAAAAAAGGAAGAGACGACATCTAGTGAGGGAAGAGAGAAGAATGAGGAGACCAGATTGAGAGAAGAGGGAAGAAGACAGTAAAATTATCGAAATGGAAGGGAGTGAGGGGTTGATTTTCGTTTTTATTATTTTACTTAAAAGTTAATTAGGATTTGCCCATTGGCTAATAACATTAGAATCTAACTTTTTAAATGTAATATTTTTATTTATTTAATTAAAGTGGATGTAATTATT
Source organism: Lonicera japonica (assembly GCA_021464415.1). Taxonomy (NCBI): domain Eukaryota; kingdom Viridiplantae; phylum Streptophyta; class Magnoliopsida; order Dipsacales; family Caprifoliaceae; genus Lonicera; species Lonicera japonica. The sequence continues at coordinate 77,496,073 of CM038464.1, forward strand.
AATCTAGTAAATTTTTTAATATTAAATCATTAATAAAATAATATTTATAAAATTAAATCAATAATATTTTTTGACAGTCTATCCACACCGCAAATTAATTTAGTAAGCAATGCCAATTAACTGTAAGATACCGCAGATAGAAACAAAATCACCCATTAATAAATGTAAGTAAAATTTATGTAATAAGGTTATCCTTAGTATTTTATCAAATTTTCATAAATAATTTATTTTATTTTATTTTTTACTTTTTACTAAAGTTGTCCTTTGTTTTTATCCTAAAAAAATGTTTTCCTTTGTTAGAAAGAGAAATATAATTTTGTCCTTTATAAAAAAATGCCCCTAAATTAGGGGTAGATTTGGTACAATACCGAGTATATTAGTGCTGTATCAAAAATTTGATACGCCAAAATCTATCACCGCTGTCGTACCAAAATTTTTGATATACCAAATTCAGTATACCAAAAAAGTTGGTATGGTACAATAGATTACCAAAAAACTCAAGTTTACCAAAAAGAAAAGTGGACTTTTGTAAATCAATTCCAAGAGTGGGCTTGTGCCTAACACTTTCTGTAAGTGTCTTGGACACTTACTCTCCATGAAAAATATTAGTGTGTTAAGCACTTGGTAATATAAATTTTATAATAATTTACAACACTTAAAAAATTTACAAACTATAGATGCTCAATGTAAGGGTTCAGATCATTTGGTGTAGACCAATAAATTCTCCAACGATTGAAATACAATAAATCCACCAATTAATCTACAAAACATTTTTTTTCTTCAAAACCAAGTTCACAAACCCATTAACCTCCGGGACCTAATTTTTGAACACAAATATTTTAAATCCAAAAAGGTCAAATAATGTTACAAAAAAAAAAAAACCATCCATCAACTTTCCTTTCGATCCAGTCTAGTCTTTTCTTTCCTTTTATTTTTTTTGAGCACACATCAAGCCAACCTAAAAATGGTCGTAAAAGGTCCTTTAATACAAAAAGAAAGAAAACAAGAAGAAAGTTTACTAGGACTACACAAAATCAACTAGATTTACTTGCCATATGAAAATTCGTGACACCAACTACTTTTCAACAATTTCCATGTTATAGGCGCTTCAATGAGTAGAACTAGAAAAATATAGTTGAAACCAATCGACTGATACATAAATAAATAAAAAGTTAGGGCAATGATCTGTAGACTGTGGCCATTTGGAGGGAAAATGAAGATGAAAACTTAAAGAGTAAAGTGACTAAGTGAAGTGAGTCATGAGTGTGGTACAATTACAAACACCAAATCCAGACCGCCCGTTCTCTAACTATCTAAAATCTAAATGTTCTAGTATTTAGTATTAACTGGTACAATTGGTATGGTACGGTACGGTATACCATGGTACATACCAAAATTTCGGTATGGTACAATATATTCTTGGTATTGATTTTCAGTACCTATACTATACTATTTCGATATAGTACAAATACCGTTTGGTACTGTACCATTACCAAAATTCGGTACACTTTGATAATGGTACAAATTGGTATGGTAACATTGGTAAAAAAAATCCACCCCAATAAAAAATGCACTTTAATATCTGGGAATTCTATTTACACCACAAAAATATCTTCAAACCACTAAAAGTAAAAAAAAAAGTATAAAAGTAGATTACACCCCCCCCCCCCCCTTTTTGTGGTAAAACTAACAAAGGGGTGTGATGGTTTAATTAAAAAAAATCAAATTTGTGGTAAAATTAAAAAAATATTTGTTGTATATTAAGAGTATAAATGTAATGTCAAAAGTATTTATACACCCCCCAACCCCCAAAATATTTGTTGTGTATTAAGAGCATGCATGTAATGTCAAATGTGTATATATATATATATATAAACGTGAAATCAAACATTACCTTCACACATTCTTCCCACCAAACACTTCGGCACCTCCTCAGCTTGAAACTTTCTTTGCAGAGACAAAAAAGGATTCATCATATAAATTGACTGATACTTTATGATTGTGGGTTCTGTATCATCATATATCAATTAAATTATACTAAAAGTATGCTATATACCCTACATTGTTAAAAAAAGATTGAGGAAGATGATGAACTTGAAGATTATCTAACGCACTCAAATATTTACACTAATAATGAAGCATTGTGTATTGCTAAAACTTGTAATAATAAGTTCGAATTTCGAAAAGCAAAACATCGTTGTCGGCTATAATAGCCAAAAACATAAAACATATTTGGTAATCCTTTTCTGAAAATAGAATATTATTTTGATTGTACTCTGCCGAATAAAATATGATAAACTCTGTAATATATTGCCAAAACCTAACATTTGGCCGTGAAGTGTCGATAATTGAAGATATAATCGGCAACAAACTACCGAATATAAAATTTATACTAAGATCAAGGTTGGCCAAATATTGTCGAAACCAAAGGGTTGGCAGCTCATTATCAAATATTAGATTAAAAACTTGACTATGTTGTGTCGAGATAGGGTATCGAATTTGGCACTATGTAGTTTGCCAAACAGAGAATTTAGATCCAAAATAAAGTAAGTGAGACATTGACGAAACCTAAAATTTGGCAGGTAGGTGTCGGGATTTTTCTATTTTTTCGATAATACAGTGTCGAGGTTGATGGACAAATTCATCAATATTTTATTGCATTTTCATAATTATCAAATTTTTGTCACAAACTTACAAAACAAGTGTTGATAACGATTGCGTACAGGTATGATGCTGCTGATAGAGAGATTGTTCAAGTGATTAAGGCTTTTGGGAGTCAAAGAGTTTTTGTGTACTTTAAGGCTTCGTTTGGTTCACGAAAGAGGAATTAATTTCCCTGTTTTTTCCATGGAGGTGGGAAACTAAAGCTCATGTCTAATTTCTTTTCTTGTGTATGGTAAAGTATGAAAAGTATTTAGGTAGGGATACTGTTGTCCAAAATTTTTGTAATAAATGCTGGAAAAGCACAAGTAAAAATCAATCCCATGGGTTTTGAGCGGAATGACTTTACCTCTTACTTTCCCCTCTATCAGGACAATGTTTCCAGAATTTGTGCTTACCAAACAAAGGAAATGAAAAACTTTTTTTTCTTGAGTGCTCAAATTCGTGAATCAAACAAGGCCTAAGAGAGAGAGAGAGATATATAGAGTGAGAGAGAGGAAAAGTTTAATTTAATTTAATTCAATTGTCTTTAGTGGTGTATTAAGAGTGTTTTGTATACTTTTGTGATGATTTTCAATATGTAGTACTTTAAATTAATTAATTATTTTGAAGACAACACTAGTATAAAAGACAAATTAGTTGACAATAATTCTATTATACGACTATTAAATAATCTAGACTATATTAAAAATTAAATTAAATTAAAATAAAAGAAATATTAATATGTCAAAAGGCATAAAAAAAATTAATAGTACAAGAAGTAGAAATTCAAAATAAATTACCAAATTTAGAAAAAAAGTTAAGCATATAGGAAAAATTGGTGAATTAGACAATATAATATAATGTAATACAATATTCAATGATTTTAAGATATTTTTGTGATATAAATAAAGGGAGGTGACGTTGGCACCCCAAAAGTCTTAGTAACACTCCCACTTTTACTAATATTCTCACTTTTACACTTTTATCATGGTAACGCTCCCATTTACTACATACCACTCCCACATATAATTAAAAATAAAGCCATAACTTAATTAATTAACAACATCATTAAGAAACCAACCTAAAACAAATGACCCTAAATAGACGACCTCTATCTCTGAATGTCCTCGGTTCAATCGTCTCCATCTCAAACTTCTCGGTTTATATATTTTTATAACATATGCAACAATTATATAAACAAGCAACACAATCACATTTCTTAATACACGAAGAAGGTTTACACGGTTCCCCATAACCAAGTTCTAGGCATGCACACTTAGTTGTGATCTGTCGAATGACACTAAACACATTCAGTTGCTCTCAATCGAATGATACTAAACAAATTTTTTGGACTTTCATTCGGTTGAGAGCAACCAAGTGTGTTTAGTGTCATTTGGCGGATCACAACTGAGTGTTCATGCCTACAATTCGGTTACGAAAAATCGAGTAAAACCTTCTTCATAATCAAACTTCAGGTTTTGCTGGTTTTGCTTTGTATTAAATGTTACTTACATTGAAATTATGTTTCATCGATCAATAGATGTTTTGATGGTTATTTTGGTGCAAACAAAAATATCTCACAAAACTCGATTGGTTGAAAATGGTGGATGAATTTTGAAGATGATTGAAGATGGTGGATGAATTTTGGTAGGGTATTTTAATTAGTTAAGGATTAATTATACTATTAGTGGCTTAATTAACTTTTGTATTAACTTAATATAAGTTGTGGAAATAACAATTGAAAAGTTTTTTTTTAGGGTGATTCTATTTTTACCCCGAACAATACTTGGTTCCACTCTTTGTTTTCATTCGATCATTCGGCACTGAGTGAAGGGACGTTATTCAGTTCTTGAAAACCGATTACAAGCTTAGTTATCGGTACTTAAAAACCTATTAAAGCATAATCAAATTTATATTTAGTCCTTAAGAAGCAAATTACAAAATTTTACTTGCTACTCAAGAGCCGAATAAAAAGTGAGTGTTATTAATGTTTTTTTTTGGTGCTGAGATGAGCTCCCTAAATAAAATGTATCTGGATTAAAATATGGGGCTATTATTTACACCCCCTAATTTTGTCACTAACACCACCATCTATAATTTGATAAAAAACACATTTCAACATCCCACTTTTTTGTCACAAACACCCTCTCACTTAACCATCACTTAACTTATTTACCCAATGGTTAAAACATTAACCTATCTATTTATTCATTTTTTAATAAACTAATCTAACATTAACCCAAATAATTAAACCTATATCTCCCATTTTCTCTCCATTCACAATCACATTCTATTGCTTTAAGTAAAACAATAGAGAGAGAAGAGATTCACTTCTTTATCATTTGAGCTCTCAAAATCAAGAAATCACAACCAAATCGAAGCACAAACATTATTGGTAGGAAGTTTGAAGCTTGAATTATGATACATAAGAAGCATTGTTTATGAGATAGTGGATAAAGAAGAAGTTCAAGAAAAAGTTGGTGATAAAATTTCACTCCAAAATGAAGCCAAAGATGTATCATAATTGCTATTATTGGTGTATTAATGTGTATATTAACTTTCATACATCATTCTATAACATTCAAATTAAAACAAAAATGTAATTCCCAAAACAAATTATAAAACGGGTTTTGTCTAGACTTGACTCGTTTTATATACGGAGAGTAATCTAGTTATAATTCTTCTCAAATAAGGCGAGTGTGTACATATATACTTACCCCACGTCAGACGAGTGTGTTATTAAGTAAGTCACTTACAACACATTCACCTGATGTGGCGTGAGTGTGTGTGAATTCACTCATCTGTTATTAGGTGAGTATAATTTAGAAATATATACTCCGCACTCTATTACATTAGGCGAGTCATTTACAACACATTCACCTAATGTGGAGTGAATATGTGTCAATCAACTCATCTGTTATTAAGTGAGAGACGTTAATAATTTTTTTTTTTTAATATTAAGTAATTTTATTTTTAATTAATGATTATTAATTTTTAATTGAGTGGAAAATATTAGTGACTAAAAATTGACATCAACAACGTGTTTTGTAACAAAATTGGAGACGTAAATAATAGGGTGGTGATGTTGGCACCCCCAAAATCTCTTGAAAACACTCCCACTTTAATTCGGTCTTCGCAACCGAATAACGTTACGTATTCGGTTGCGAGACCGAATATAAACTTGCAAAAATTTGAAAAAACTTGAAAATGCCTTACTCGGTTGTCAAGAACCGAGTTAAAATTGAAAAAACTTGAAAATGCCTTATTCGGTTGTCAAGAACCGAGTATATAGACTTATATTCGGTCCTCAAAACCGAATAATAGACACTTTACTCGGTTGCGAATGACCGAATTAAAGTGGGAGTGTTACCAAGTGTTTTTGGGGGTGCCAACATCACCACCCAAATAATACTCCTTATTTTAAGGAGGGTTTAGGGTTTATTGCAAGAGACACTGAAATTATTGCAACCGCTCCAAAAACATTTCTCTACTACAGTCACGATCGTCGACTTCCTCCATTCTCATCCATAGGTTTGTTCACCCTTTTTTCAATCTGATGATACGCTTTTATGAAAAAACAAACTCGTGTCTGCTCTTTCCCATTTTGTAATTCTTATTGTTCTCCTGTGCAGAGGATATCTTGCCCTCTGTCACTAGTGAATCTGTTTCTCTTGTTTTTGATTAATAAGATTGGCTTTTTTTCTTATCAATTTTTTTTTTGTAATTCGATTTTCTTGTTCCGTAAGTGTAGAGATATAAATAAAAGATTTACGGTTATATTAAGTTAATGCAGCAATTGCAATCCGATGTACCTATTTAAACCTAATTTCTTGTTCTATGTTCTATGTTGGCTTTGGATTTAAAGCGATATTTATTGTAGGTTAGCTTTTTCCCTTGCCCCTCATTGCAAATTACACAATAAATTGTTGTTTAACAAAACTTTTTTTTGGGGGTCTTCATTATTAGTTAAATGACGGTAGTTGATTGATATAGGTTCTACAATTTTTTTTTTCTAGTTTGTCTTTGCTGCCGGGTGTCCGGGGGCAGCTTTCGCGCTCCTGGACTACTTACTACCCGCTCGCAAAAAAGGGGGCGGCCTACCAGAATGTTTTTGCAGCTGCCGGGACTCGACTTGGAGAGTTCCTAGTCGAACCTAGCGCACTACCACAGGGCCAAGCTTGGTGGTTATATGGGTTCTACGTTTAACATGTTAAAGTAATAACATAACACATATATATTCTATATTATAAAACACCATCTTTGACTAAATTTTTTTTCAAAAAATAGAAGAATCTAATGGTTAAAAATATACATGTTGAGGTGTGCATTAATTTTACACCATTGGATGAGTTTTATACACACATCAAAAATGTCACATCAAAGTTAAAACACTCATACCAATAACATACACATAATAAACTCTCACATACTAATAATTTTGTCTACATTAAAAATGCCATAACTTAAAATAGAAATTCAAAATTTAATATTTAAAATATACTAATTAAGATCAACTAAACAAGATCCATCATAACTATATAATTATGCCAAAAAAAAAGAAAAATTATTGTGTAACATTTAAGGACGTATGTTATGTGTTAGTACATTATTGGTCATCTCAATCTGTCATTTTTAGGACGTACGTTACGTGGTTGGATTATAATTAAAAGACTTCTTTAAAAAGTTAAAAGCAAGTCGGGGGTTAAAAAATTGTAGACTTTAATGATGCCCGGCAGTGAAGGCTCACGAAGTAGACAGCAAGCAGCAAGCTCTTCTCAGCCCCGTCCAATCCGGTATGCTTTTAGTTTTTTTTAGCATGAAGATATATTGAACTTACATTTCAGTTGTTCACAACTTTAAAATAGACTAGACTAGACAACAACAACAACAACAACAACAACAACAAGCCTTTATCCCACTAGGTGGGGTCGGCTACATGGATCAAACGACGCCATAGTGGTCTGTCGTGAATCATATCTCTAGTGAAACCATTCGCCTCTAAATCCTTCTTAATAGTTTCACCTATAGTTTTTCTAGGTCTTCCTCTGCCTCTAACAACTAGGCTTCCCTCCATATGATCAACTCTCCTAACCATGGCATCTGCAGGTCTCCTCCATACATGCCCAAACCATCTAAGTCGAGATTCAACCATCTTTTCTGTAATAGGTGCCACCCCAACTCCCTCTCTGATGGTAACATTCCTGATCTTATCTTTCCTAGTCTTGCCACTCATCCATCTCAACATTCTCATCTCAGCTACACTTAGTTTATTCTCGTGTTGGCTTTTGACCGCCCAACACTCAGTCCCATACAACATTGCTGGTCTAACCGCGGTACGATAGAATTTTCCTTTTAACTTGAGTGGTACCTTTTTATCACATAACACACCCGAAGCTTTCCTCCATTTCAACCATCCTGCTTGAATCCGGTGATTTACATCTCCCTCTATCTCCCCATCTTCTTGTATAATGGATCCAAGATACTTAAACCGAGTGACTTGTGGTATGACATTATCCCCAACTCTTACCTCTAAGTTAGTAGTGCTCCGCCTTTTATTGAACTTGCACTCCATGTATTCTGTCTTACTTCTGCTTAAACGAAAGCCATGCGCTTCTAAATTTTGTCTCCAAGTTTCCACCTTCCCATTTAGCTCTTCTCTGGACTCACCCACTAGGACAATATCATCTGCAAACAGCATACATCGCGGTGCTGGCTCTTGAATGTGTTCCGTGAGTACATCCAAGACCAAGGTAAACAGATAAGGGCTCAAAGCTGACCCTTGGTGTAGTCCTATAGTTATAGGAAAATAAACTGATTGATTTTGTTGATTTAAATTTGTCACACGTTAATTTTTTTAACCTATTATCAGATTTTTTTTATTTCACCGTGCCGGACGGCACGGGTATACCCTAGTTGGTGTATAAATCAAATGTGAGATGAAAATTTTAAACATGTGGTACCTCACCTTCTGTTTTAAAAGGATGTGGTACGTGGGCAGATATTGCCTCGCATTATTTGGACATACTGTTCATAGTGTTTGCAAATACCACTTCTAGCGAGGACTCAATTTTATAAATACTGGTGAGTACCGGAAGATGTTGGAGATGCTGTAGAGATTTTGAGGCAATACAGTAGATTTTGTGAGTATTTGCCTCGTAGTATATGGAGATACTGCCTCTTGCTAGGACACAACATCATAGATACTGGTCATAGTATCTAAAGATGTTGTATATTGTGAGGCAGGTATGGTAGATACCCTGAGCAAGATACGATAGATACTTTGAGCCTAGGGATCGCATCCTTAAAAAAAGTGTGGGACCGCATCCAAAAACTATTCGAACTTAGGCATCGGGTCCTTATTTCTTCTAATTTTAATGACTTGTGCATCTCCCTTGTCCTGTTGCGGTAACTATGTTGTCATCGCCGCTCTGGCGCACGGCACAAACTTGAACATGCTAGTCTCGTTTGTGGTTTGGTTGTCAATGGCATCAATTAGGATGCACAGTGAAACTCATTGTTTACAATTCCATTTATAAAGTTTGCACAATGGTGCTAGTGTGTTTTTTTTTTCTTTGAACAACTGCACTTGGAGGGATTCAAAAACAGGATCTCCCGGTAAATAGATCGATCCTTCACAATGGTGCTAGTTGATTGGATATAAGTTATAGATTTAAATATTGACATATAAATTGAATAACCTGCTTGTGAATAAGGTATTTTAGTCATTACAAGTGATTAGAACATCCATAATGGGTATAATAGGTAGGATAAGGATAGATTTATTCGTTTTAGGCTTATACGTAATATTGCTTTTCTTTTAGTTTACATAGTCCTTACTCCCTATCTCCTTGTAGATTGTACATAAGTCTGATGTTGCCTTTTTGTTGGTGTTTGTATGCACACATTGTTTGTGTAATTGCAGGATTTGTGGCTTACAGTCGATCCCCATCGTTCGGCTGTATACTAGTTAGGGAGATAACACAAGAAGTGAAGGAAACCACACCTTGTACATACGCGTGCATTGCAGTTATGGATTAAGTAGTGAAGGAAAACATACCTTGTACATACATGTGCTTTGCAGATATAAATTAAGTACACGAATTGATGAAAAGTGAAGATGAGGACGATGTAGTTTCAATAGGCGAATCTTTCTTCGTCAATGACGAGTACCTTTCTCTCTCCCAAAACAATCTCTATTTTCAACATGAGTTTCTTCTGCGTTTTGTGTTTAGATATTTTTAGGTTTTGTACTGTTTTTTCTGAACATTTTTTTTACATGTGCAGTTACCGACTTACTACGTTTACATTTGGTTCTGAAGTTCTTCAGCTCTTTTGTCTCAATTCAGCTTCAAGTGAGTTTTTCTATGTAATTAATGTCAGTAACCAGTCCAAAACCCACTTTGATTCCGTGTCTTCTGATTGAATACCTTTTATCGCAGAATTCAAGAAAAGGAAGTGAAAGAAGCATTGATACGAATGGATAGTGATAAAGCAGTGGGCAGATATATACCTATTGGGTTTGGAAGGGTCAGGTGAAAAGGCTGTTGGCTCACAAGTTTTTCAACAAGATATTGAGGTCAAAGAAGATGCCGGAAGAATGAGGAAAGCACCCTAATCCCGTTTATAAGAATAAAGGGGATATAAAAATGCGCCAATTACAGGGGGATTAAACTCATGGTCAAATGAAGTTATGGGAAAGGGTGATTGAGCGGAGACTAAGAAAAGAAACCAGCATTTTAGATAATCAATTTGGTTTTATGCCCGGAAGGTGACCATGGAAGCAATTTACTTGTTGCGGCGTTTGATGGAGCAATATCGAGGGATCAAAAGGACCTCAATGGTTTTCATTGACTTGGAGAAGGCGTACGATAGGGTACCCAGAGAGATTTTGTGGAAAGCCTAGAGAAGAAAGGGGTTAGGATTGCCTATATTCGTGTTATCAAGGACATGTATGAAGGAGCTATACTATGTGAGAACACATAGTGGGTCCAAGAAGATTTTCCTATAACTATAGGACTACACCAAGGGTCAGCTTTGACTTCTGTTTACCTTGGTCTTGGATACTCACGGAACACATTGAGCCAGCACCGCGATTATGCTGTTTGCAGATGAATCGTTTAGAGAAGAGCTAAATGGGAAGGTGGAAACAACAAAATTTAGAAGCAGGCTTTCGTTTAAAAGTAGACAGAATTGGAGTAGTTCAATAAAAGGCGGAGCACTTAACTTAGGGTAAAAGGGGGATTCATACCACAAGACTCGGTTTAATATCTTGAATTATACAAGAAATGGGGAGATAGAGGGAGATTAAATTTCAAGCAGGATGTAATGGAGGAAAGCTTCGGGTGTGTTATGTGATAAAAAGGTACACTCAAGTTAAAAGGAAAATTCTAGTGCGGTTAAAGCAATGTTGTATGGGACTGAGTGTTGGGCTCAAAAGCCAACACGAGAATAAACTAAGATGAGATGAGAATGTTGAGATGGATGAGTGGCAAGTAGGAAAGATAAGATCAGGAATGTTACCATCAGAGAGGGAGTTTTTTACAGAAAAGATGGTTTTACAAGGTTTGGGCAATGCCCAGATGCTATATCTATGGAGGGAAGCAGGGGAGAGGGACCTAGAAAAACTGGTGAAACTATTAAGAAGGATTTAGAGGCGAATTTTCACTAGAATATGATTCAAATATGGCGTCGTTTGATATATATATGTGTGTGTTGTTGTTGTTGCATATGGTTCAGAAACTGTTTGTTTAATATAATAAATGCAAGGAAATTTGTTGGCCAAGGATTCAATTTGACATTCATAGCTATGCCTTATCATATATATAAACACATTTGTTCATGATTCATGTTTTACCAATTTCAGGAGGTAGGATAAGCGTAATCAGTTGAAATACCTGTGCTTTTGTGTTTTTTTTTTTAGTCCTATAGATGGTAGGGTAGGGTGGGTGGTACCGCTCAGATTGTGGCCAATCTTCCTAACCGCGTGCAGACCAGGCTTAGAGCGCGTGAAACTCGTCACTACCTCGTAAGGGCGTTCGTTGAGACCATAGCATGTTACACAAAAGACCCGCTTTCTCTTTCATGATCTGCTATTGTTGTTTTTGGAAGCACTCTGTTGTTATATACTCTAACAAACGCACTAATACAGACTGTATTCTAGCAGTACGCTACCATGCTTCAGAGATCTCTTAGTCCATATGCATTTACTTTTTGTTTTGAGAAAACAAAGAAATACTATATGTACGGTTAGCTTAATCATACAAGGTCATATTTGTTCAAATTACCTTATAGTTGTTTTTGTGATGATTTAACCTTTTGAGGTGTGAACTAACTAGCTCTTTACGACAGCCGACTTTGATTTGACGGGGCAACTGGTATGGCCTGGCGCGGTACTCTTGAATGAATACCTTTCAAAAAATGCTGACATGCTCCAAGGACATTCAATCATTGAATTGGGCTCTGGTGTTGGTAAGTCATAATATGAGTCCGTGTTAATGGTGTTTTTCTATGCATTATACTTTTAACAGTTAAGAGTTAAAAATTATTTTGACATTTGCGTAGTCATTATACTTTTAACTGTTTTTCCATTTCTCAGTCAGGGTTATAGGCATACGTTATATTCTTGAATGTAATTATTTTGAATGCAATATAATCTTCATAATTGAAAAAGGTTCCTCAACTGATTATTAGCACAGAACTGACCATCTGAAGAGAAACTTGTCTAAACAATCTCACTCTTTAGGCGATGGATTAAAATTATGACCCATATGGATGTCCCAAATACAGGAAAACTGAATTGTTTTCACTGGAATGAGCTCTCTCTTTTTCAGGTTTACCTAATCTCTAACATTAACCAAACCACATAAAAATCCATCAGTGGTACCGAATTCATCCTCATACCCATAAAATTTGAGTCCTCTCCCACCTCAAAACCTCTAATATATTCTTCTCTGCGACTCTCAATATGAGTCAATTACCACATAAGCAAGATTGGAAGTGGCTAAGATATTGGATTATATTCTCCTCCCATCAAACCTGTTTTTGGTCAATTAAAATTTTATTTAAACAACAAAATATCCAAGATCAAAGGGGCATGCCCCGAACTATTACACTAACATTCTCTCATCAATTCTTCAATTCCGCAATTTTCAGAAATCAACCACTTATCATATCATCTCCTAACAGTGGTATTCCAAGTTCTGGTTACAATATAATTCTCAACCTCTCTAAATACAATACACTTAGGCCTATATCTATTATAAAAAATCCTCTTACTCCTTTTATACCATACACAGTAAACAGCAACATTCCAAGCCAACTTTCCAACCCTAGTCCACTCATAAAGCTGGGATTCCAACCCAAATCTGTTCAGAACCCCCTTCCAAATGATGGTAGACTAATGACAAGCAGAAAATAGACGACTTGTGCTTTAGAGCAGACAAGTACTGTTATCAATTCCTCAATCTGTCCCTAAAAGTAATCCAGCTAATAAAACTGAATCTTGGAATGTGGTCCTTATGCCACACTACATCAGCCCGTTCCACTCTATTGTCTCTTCTTCTGAAATGATTCCACATATCTTTGACATTGATCTTCCCATTTGCAGACAACATCCACTGAACAGAGTCTTCAATATCAGAATTTGGCCTATACTCAGGCCAATTATCAATGACCTGAATCAGATCTGTAAAAACAGGTCTAGGCTTTTTCCATTCAGAGTTGCAAATAAAAGAAACCATCTTTGCATCTTAAATACGACTACATCATAAATGATAGGCCCTAATTTCTTCAAGAATTGTTTCCTGAAAAAGAGAACTTCCGGAACACCCTATGTAAGTGTGTGTGTGTGCTTTTTTTTTTTTTTGGGGGGGGGGGGGTTGTTCTATCATCGAATTAGAGAACGGAATTCGTTTTCTCAGCTTCTTCAACTGCTCTTTCCGCAAACCCACCCAAGGGATGGATGGCAGTAATCATACCATACCCAAACTCCCTTGCCATGACCAACTCTATACTGCATAAACTCCCGGGCCACTTGCCTTAATTTCATCAATTTTTCCATGTCCATGAAGTTTCTGTGGCCCCCTGCCCACACCCGATTGAACCCTAGGTGTATCCATCACTAGTTACTAAAAAAATGATATTGGATTAAATTGAATAAGAACAATGGGGGGTGACAATTAAGAAAGGCCTTACACCAAACCATTAATTTATTTATGTAATGGAAGAAGTACAGTACACCTATTGTCTCTTTCTCTCTCTCTAACCTCTCCCAAGGCAAGTGGTAGTCATGTCCATTCATTGCGACAAGTGTAAGCAAAAGACTCATGCGAAGCTGCAAACCCACAAAATCCCCCTCTGGCTTCACAATTCTTACAAATCATCAGTATAATACGAGTCATTGTACATCGAAGAAATCCCAAATTTCCATTTCACTGGGCCCCCATTGTCCCCCACCCATATATAGGCCTATAAGACAAGCATTGGAGCTTATGAAGATCCAACCATAATCCAAACCAAGAGCAAAGGATCATAAAAACAAGAAGTAGAAAATTGGAGCTTTTGGTTCAAACCCAATTCCTGTACCCCATTACAAGAATACAAGCAACAGACATGCAAACCTGAATCAATATTGCATAAATCCTTTGTTTGGCTTAAGCACTGGACTTGATATTTTCTGCAGCTATGTTAAACGGGCATACGACTCCCATTGTACAAAAGCAAGAGATGTGCTTCACATAAATTTATCAAAAGAAAAAAGTGCTGCAGAATCTAACCGGAAGACAGTTGGTTTCATTCATTTCCAGAGCAGCGCAAAAGCTTGCTCACATAATGAAGGTCAGATATATGACTGATCTAACACAAAAAACAAAGCACAATAACAGTCATAATCTAAGGGGGGAATAATCTCATGCATGATTGCTTTGATTAGAGTATTCAAGAAAAGCAGCAATTGTCTCCGACAGTTCATGAAGGTAAAAACAAGCTAGTTGTATATAACTAGTACATTTTACACACAAAATATGCAGTCTTATGCCCAAAGAGTTACTTTGACTTTCTCATTTTTTAGGAACAAACTAATTGTCTAATTTCAATGTAATCTGTGGTCAAGAGCCAAATTTATCTACCTATTATGATATTCGGTGTAATGATTTTAGAACTGTGACCGTAGTTTCGGACATCCCATACAATTGTGAACTCTTAGTTCGGGAGAAATGGAGTATTCATTCTAAAGAAATGCTTGGTCTACCTTTCTCCTTTCCCAATATATATTGTGGTCGGCAGCCAACGTTAAACTTAGTCGAATCTTTATGACATGGACAAACGATATAAGAGTGTTAATGCTAGGTCGTTGCCCAGAAGCAACGCGCTGGATCGTCCGAGTCCAGTGACAAATGAGCAAGGGCCGCTACATCGCCGCCTGGGTGTAGTGAAAAATAAGCAAGGGTTCCCGCATCTTTGTGAACGGGTGCGGGTAAAGAAGCTAGTTCATGATAGGAGGATTCGTTTTGGGACTTGGAATATAGGCACACTCACAGGAAAATCGATGGAAATAGTTGACACTATGATCAGGAGGAGGATCAATTTCATGTGCCTTCAAGAAACTAAGTGGGTTGGAGCTAAGGCGAAGGAATTAGACACTTCGGGTTTTAAGCTTTGGTACACTGGCAAGGTTAAATCGAGAAATGGAGTGGGTATAATTGTCGACAAATGGTGGAAGAAGGACATTGTAGATGTAAAGAGGGTAGGAGATAGGATCCTAGCCCTAAAATTCGTAGTGGAGCAGGACACTTTTAATGTGATAAGTGCTTATGCACCTCAAGTCGGGTGTGAAGAACACCTCAAGATAAAATTTTGGGAGGACTTAGAAGGCTTGATCTAGGATATACCACTTAGAGAAAAGATTTTCCTAGGAGGGGATCTGAATGGGCACGTAGGGAGCTCTTCTGAAAACTATAGGGGGGTGCATGGAGGTTATGGCATTGGGGTGGTAAATACCGAGGGAAAATCTATCCTTGATTTCTCGTCTGCTTATGATCTTATGGTTGCCAATACATGTTTTAAGAAACGGGAGGAGCACCTCATCACATACAAGAGTGGGGCAGCATGCTCGCAGATCGATTTCTTCCTCTTTAGGAAAGGAGATCGAAAGAGTTGTATGGACTGTAAAGTCATACCTGGAGAGAGCTTGACTACCCAACATAGAGTCCTGGTGATGGATATACGAGTTAAGGGGAAAGTGAAGAGAAGGGGCCAAGGTAAGGTTTCAAGGATTAGATGGTGGCATTTGAAGGGTGAAAAACAAAGGATCTTTCAACACAAGGTGCTGGAGGGAGGGTTTTGGGAGGCAAACGGAAGCGCAAATGATATGTGGGACAAGGCGGCCGAGGGGATCAGGAAGATAGCTAAAGAGACGCTGGGTGAATCAAGAGGGTGTGGACCTAGGGATAAAGAATCTTGGTGGTGGGATGATAGTGTACAAGATAAAGTTAAGGTAAAAAGGAAATGCTTTAAAGCTTGGTCTCTATGTAAGAATGCGGAAAATTGGGAATCTTACAAAGAAGCAAAGAAAGAGACTAAGAAGGCGGTGAGTGAGTCGAGGACTAAAGCTTTTGATGGATTATACCAATCTTTAGGCACCAAAGCTGGGGAAAAAGCTATTTACCGACTTGCTAAAGGTCGAGAAAGGAAGACAAAAGACTTGGATCAAGTGAGATGCATTAAGGACGAAGAAGGTAATGTCTTGGTTAAAGAACAAGACATACAAGAGAGATGGAAGAACTATTTTCACAAATTATTTAATGAAGGTTACGAGATTTTAGCATGTGGAGATGAGCTGAACATGCGAGAGGATGACCAAAATTTCACCTTTTATCGCAGAATTCAAGAAAAGGAAGTGAAAGAAGCATTGATACGAATGGATAGTGGTAAAGCAGTTGGGCCAGATAGTATACCTATTGAGGTTTGGAAGGGTCTAGGTGATAAAGGCATTGGTTGGCTCACAAGGTTTTTCAACAAGATATTGAGGTCAAAGAAGATGCCGGAAGAATGGAGGAGAAGCACCCTAATCCCGATTTATAAGAATAAAGGGGATATACAAAATTGCGCCAATTACAGGGGGATTAAACTCATGAGTCATACTATGAAGTTATGGGAAAGGGTGATTGAGCGGAGACTAAGAAAAGAAACCAGCATTTTAGATAATCAATTTGGTTTTATGCCCGGAAGGTCGACCATGGAAGCAATTTACTTGTTGCGGCGTTTGATGGAGCAATATCGGAGGGATCAAAAGGACCTACACATGGTTTTCATTGACTTGGAGAAGGCGTACGATAGGGTACCCAGAGAGATTTTGTGGAAAGCCCTAGAGAAGAAAGGGGTTAGGATTGCCTATATTCGTGTTATCAAGGACATGTATGAAGGAGCTATGACTAGTGTGAGAACACATAGTGGGTCCACAGAAGATTTTCCTATAACTATAGGACTACACCAAGGGTCAGCTTTGAGCCCTTATCTGTTTACCTTGGTCTTGGATGTACTCACGGAACACATTCAAGAGCCAGCACCGCGATGTATGCTGTTTGCAGATGATATTGTCCTAGTGGGTGAGTCCAGAGAAGAGCTAAATGGGAAGGTGGAAACTTGGAGACAAAATTTAGAAGCGCATGGCTTTCGTTTAAGCAGAAGTAAGACAGAATACATGGAGTGCAAGTTCAATAAAAGGCGGAGCACTACTAACTTAGAGGTAAAAGTTGGGGATAATGTCATACCACAAGTCACTCGGTTTAAGTATCTTGGATCCATTATACAAGAAGATGGGGAGATAGAGGGAGATGTAAATCACCGGATTCAAGCAGGATGGTTGAAATGGAGGAAAGCGTCGGGTGTGTTATGTGATAAAAAGGTACCACTCAAGTTAAAAGGAAAATTCTATCGTACCGCGGTTAGACCAGCAATGTTGTATGGGACTGAGTGTTGGGCGGTCAAAAGCCAACACGAGAATAAACTAAGTGTAGCTGAGATGAGAATGTTGAGATGGATGAGTGGCAAGACTAGGAAAGATAAGATCAGGAATGTTACCATCAGAGAGGGAGTTGGGGTGGCACCTATTACAGAAAAGATGGTTGAATCTCGACTTAGATGGTTTGGGCATGTATGGAGGAGACCTGCAGATGCCATAGTTAGGAGAGTTGATCATATGGAGGGAAGCCTAGTTGTTAGAGGCAGAGGAAGACCTAGAAAAACTATAGGTGAAACTATTAAGAAGGATTTAGAGGCGAATGGTTTCACTAGAGATATGATTCACGACAGACCACTATGGCGTCGTTTGATCCATGTAGCCGACCCCACCTAGTGGGATAAAGGCTTGTTGTTGTTGTTGTACATGTGTTCCCTGATAATGCACGCTGACACTTTCTATTTCCTGTATACTCCCTCCTTCCTAAATTAAGAGGCACTTTCTATTTTTGGACATTCCTTTTCTTTTTTTCCTTTAGTCAGTAATAGAAACACTTTATTAAAAATAGTAGAAACATACAGACATGTAAGGGGACTAGCAGTCCATCAAAATCATACAAAATAGTCAATTACATGTCTTCAACGTAAAGTGAAATTATTCTCATAAGATTATTGCTCCCCAGTTGTAGATGATATACGAAACTAAAATGCCCTTTTGAGACTTTCAAACCAGATGCCCAAAGTGGTGCCAAATCGTTTTTGCTCAAAAGAGGATCGACTTTTCCTCCAGTGACAGAGCAAGTAAATATTTGAACTTTAAGTGGAATTCCATCGGTCCAAATGATCTTATGAGGCTGAAGAGGGCATCTGAATTGGAATCCTATAAAAAGATGACGAACACAAAAATCACATACCTAAAAAAATATAAAATTCTAACAAGCACCTCCTCCTACCACACAACCTTGGTGACATCTGAACCCCGTCTAATGCCCCTATTAATAAATCCATCAACCTCCTCTCTTTCAATTATATTTCTCAAGGAAGTTAGGTTCCAAGACACAGTTATGATTATTGAGAGGCAAGAAGAGCAATGGAATTATTTTTGTTCAATGAAACTCAGTAAAGATGAGAAAAGTGCAATTGGAACAAAGAATACCCTTTCCTAATATCCTCGTACTTCACTCTTATCCCATTTTCAACTTCCAAGGTTACAAACTTCAAGAAATTTTCGAGGCCAAGACCAATGAATTCTCAATGACCCTTTTTTTGACAATTTTAGAGTCCCACCCATTCTTCTTTAGACTGTATTTACTTTTGATAATGTTATACCTCAATGACTCTTACCAAGCAAAGCCTTTATCCTCAATTTTGATTACATTGAATTAGATTTTTCTCCAAATGAGACAGTTATACAGTGAATTAATGATCCTAAAATTTATTTTCCATTTTTCCCCTCACGCTTGCTTTTAGGAGAAGAAAATATAAAAAAATATAGGCAAAAGAATATATATATACAAAATGCAGAGGTTTTCAAGAGAAAATCAAAGAAAATGTCTAATCTATAAATTCTATAATGTAAAAGCAAACATGAATACAGAGTATTTTCTATTGTGAGATTTGGTATGTTGAATGTATCCCGAAAAAGTATCAATTTGAGACGGAGGGAGTTAAAAATATAGCATCTGTTGATTTGGGAAGCAGGGAGTACTATATGAAGCTACTTTAGTTTCACCTTTATAGGCAATTTTCATTTTGTGACCCCACTGATATAAATTTGCTCCCTCAAGTACAGGCGTTACTGGAATACTATGCAGCAGATTTTGCCATGAAATCGTCTTAACGGACCATAATGAGGAAGTTCTCAAGGTGAGAGAGACTACATTTTTCGTTGTTTGAATATACGGTGCGTTCCTATGTCCTCAATTTCTTGTGTTGTAACTTTCCATTTTATCCTTTTCATTTTCAGATCTTGAGGAAAAATATAGAGCTTCACAAATCCTCTTCTGCAAATTCTACTTGTGCTGGTGAGGAAGTAATTTTGTTTTTGGGATTGCAGGTTTGTGTTTGCATAGTTTTTTGCTATCTTCTTTTGACATTTTCGTACAGGATTAACAGCTGAGAAGCTAGAGTGGGGAAATTCTGATCACCTCGACCACATTTTACAAGGGCATGTAGGAGGATTTGATCTGGTTCTTGGAGCTGACATCTATATCCTACTTGTTCTTTCAACTAGTATACATATATTTGTGTGAGCATATTATATATATGTACAGGCATACAGGTTGCATGAACCCCAGAATCTGTGGTTTTAGAAGTGTGGCAAAGATTTATAAGAGTAATTCAAGGGTCATTTAAACTTCGGTACTACAATAATTGTCAAATTTAAACTTGGTTATGTTTTTACCAAAAATTACAAAAGTACTTTGTTAGGAATGGAACCATCTGCTTGAATTTAAACTTGGGTATGTTTTTTCTGAAATTAGACATAAGTTCGTGGTAAGGAACCATCTGCCCCAAAAGCTTAAGTTTTTAGATAGTGGCCAACAATATATATCATGCTCTCCAACACTCCCCTTCACATGCGACCCCCACTCACATGTGGATAGACAAACCAAATAAGGAGCACTTAGTGGGCGCATACTACACAAACACAAACGGGGAAACAAATGCAAGGGGAGGATTTGAACCCGAGACCTTGCGAAGCTTGAGCTTTGATAACATGTTAGGAACCATCTGCCTCAAAAGCTTAAGCCGTTAGGTTAGTGGGCCAGCAATGTATTGTCCAACATGCTTCCTCCCTCTAAAGTTAATAGCCACATGCTGCCCATATGGCTTTTAACTAGATAAGGAGAAAGAAACGTTTCAAAGCAAAGAGAAAACGGAGGACATCTTTCACTACTCAACGCTCCGTACCCCACCTCTCATTCTTCAGGCCAACCATCCTGTGGCCCCACCCCTTACCAAAACCTCCAACACGCCCCAAACCCCCACCATTGCCCCCCACTGCTGGCGCACCAACCACCTGCTGCTGCCACGCACAGATCTTCAGTTTCACATCTATCTAGAAAACTTCAATGGAAAGCGCGAACAATTTTAAATGAATCTATCAAAATTCAATGTCTATACGTATCTAATTATATATGTAGATATATATTTGTCCTGTACATATCTGTTAATGTATGGGTGATATATAAATATCTTTTATCTTTGTGACGATTGTGACAGATGCAGTGGTGACGTGATGTGACTTGGTGAGGTGGGTTTTTGGCAGTGGCTGCGAGTGGGTCTTAGGGGGCAATGCGGTTAGGGCTTGAGGGGAGCTCAGGTGGGGAGAACAACAGGTGGCAACTGAGGTGGATTTCAGTGGTTGGTGGTGGGAGGGTGGCCGGTAATGCTTTTAAAGGTTGGTAAAATAGGTGCATGGTGGTTTTAAGGTAGTGAACCACTGTGGGGAGGGTGGCCGGGGGTAGAAGGTTGTTATTGGCCATTTGTGTTTTTTTTTTTTTTGGTTTTGGGGGGGAGGGGGGGTCGTCATTACAGGATCCTTGTTTTTCCATGTTTTGTATTTTATACTTAATTCAATTTTATTTAATCATGATTAAGTTAGTTTAACTTTTAACACAGTTAGGTTCTGTAAACTTTAACTGAATGTGACGGATGAAGTACCAAGTCACTTTTGAGAAAAAAAAAGAGTACGAACAATAAATTTGACAATTATTGTGGTACGCAAGTCTAAATGACCCTTAATTTTATTTCTCATTCTTAAAATCGGAATACTGTTTCATTAATCACATATTATGGAGCATTTTGACTTGAGGATTTGGCAACGTAACTTTAGAACCGTCTCGTGTTTTTGTCTTGTTACATATGATAAAAAAGGAAATCACAATGACCTCACATTTTTGGCAAATCCTGTATGTGCAAATCAAACTCAAAATTGAGGTTACAAATGTTTAATTATTGCATGAAATGCTTGTGAGTTCATTTCTGCTTTTCATAATTGGAAATGAAGGAGAGTTTCTTTGACAATACATAAGCTTTCAGCAGAGCAGCATTCCTCTGCTTTTCAACACAGCGGAAAAGCTTCTCCGTGTTCATGGGAAGGGACAATGCAAATTCATACTAGCCTATGTATCCCGAGTGAAAATGTAAGTGAATCCTTCTAAAAATAATTCTTTATTTTAATTCAATTTTTCTCCCAATTCCTGCATCTTTTTGGATCATAATTTAGAGCAGTGCTACACTTACCGGCTTCATCTCTACTGGTTATTCATACCGGAGGCATTCATAGGTTGTACATTCTCAAAATGTACAACTCATTACTGCAACCGGTATGATTGTCTGGTAAATAAAATCGGTAAGGGTATCATCTTCCCATAATTTATCATCAAAGCCTCCTCTTTCTAACGACATGTAAAGGGTAAATTATTGACTGAGTCATACGTTTGGATTTTCAGTTTTCCTTTATGCTCTAGAAAAGTTCAAGGTTTCCTTGTAAACAATCTAAATTAGAATTGAATATGAGGAACACTAGAAATCCAGGCATTATTTACGAGCTTATAAAAATATAAATTAAAATGAATATTCAACCATAATAATGAAAGCTCAAAATTGTTGTCGTAACCGACCAAGAAATTTTAATTAGTGGGGGCTTAGTTAAACACCAAAATCAAAATTATTTAGTGACCACTAATGCGTAAACCATGTCAAACTAAGACCAATCAATATCCGAAAATCAGAATTATTTAATCGAAATACAGGAGTTTCTTTAAAGTAAAAGTTTGCACTATTTATTTTGAAAATTAAAAAGGATGAATATAGTACTAATATTATTAATATCTTTTCAAGGTTAGAGGGAAAAATGGGTAATAAAACTAGTGTTTGCAAGATCAAGTGTCAAACTTAACTAATATATACGTATTTTTAATACCAAAATAACACCTTTTAAATAATTAGGTCAATTCTGTAAATAAAATAAAAAAATCCAACTATTTTCAACCTGGTCTTTAACGAGATTAATTGAGTTTAGCTCAAATTTTTCAACAAACCCAATTTTAGATTTACCAATATATCCCGATGTACCATACCATAATCATTTACTGGATAGCCCACCAGCTTAGTTTACAGGCGAAAAACCACGATTATTAGTTTCCAAAACAAAATCAACCTCTGTTTGGGTTCAATGAAAAGAAAACCCCAAGCTTCTCACAATCATTTCATCGATTGCACATAGATTTATTGCAAAACTACAACTCCGACGAAATATATGTTACACAATTTCTACCTTCAATCCATCTTTCTCATGGCCATTTTCTTCAAAATTGTTACCAAATCAAGTTCGATTTTGCATTGTTTAGAGTTTTCGCCTTTAGTCTATGTGTAACACATCATTCGTAAATGATAACATACTGTTAGATTTAAGAACCACCAATGATCGCATGTTACTGATTTTTGTAAACCAATTCTTCTTTTAGACCATCTCCACCCCATAGGCTAAAAAGCCAAATATGGGTTTGTTGATGCCCCAGCGCAGAGTGTAAAAATGTAAATTGGGTGGAAAAAAGGTAAAGGGAAGGTATATACCCAGGCCGACAATTTTATAGCTCGCACGACACACAATATATCGGGGCAGGAAAGTACACCCTGCCACAACACATCATGTGTCGTGGAAAGGGATTTTACTATGGCACGTTTTGAAGATGAAGCTCCCTGTTTGTGATGAATACTAGTTGCTATGTTTGTATGTATAGATGACAAATAATGTTAAAGGTGAGAGGAACAAAATGTCAAAAGTATTCACATGGTTGGTAATTGTAATGGAAGAAAAAAAAAAAAATTCTAATACATGCCACGACACATCATGTGTCGTGGGGGAGAAAAAAAAATTGCCACGACATTTGCGAGGTAAAATTAGCTTTTCCCCGGTGCGGTTCTTATTTATTGATAGGCTAAATATACATTTTTACACTACAGTTTTACACTTTGCACTGAAGATGGTCTTACACAAGCTAATACTTTAAATTTGTAAGAAAACTGAACTCTATTTCGCGTATGTTTGGGCATTTGGTCTTGAATCCACATGTAACGCATTACCCATAATGACAAATGAACTGGTACACATCACATGCACCAACCATTGCATGTTACAGTTTGTTTGTAGCCTAATCGACCGTTTGTGCGTGCTTTTATTTGATTTTGTTATAGAACCGAGCTCAATTTTGCATCTGTTTGTGTTTTTGGTATTTTACGAAATGCTGAACTCCCCGTAGGTAATTATGTGAGATTGCAATGAAAGTATGGGTAAGTCTAAGTTTGCATTAGGGATAAAGGGCAAAGTCAAACAACCCCTACAAAATTGGGGATAATCTAGAAACAATCTGGCCAATTTATGTGGGATTTGACTTTTGTTTTTCGGTCATACTATTGACGTTTTATTGAAGTAAGTGCTTTAGTGCATTCATTTTTTTTTTTTTTTCATTTCTTTTTCTCTCTGTGCAGCATGGATATAATGGTTACTAGTGAAGCTATGGAGCATGGATTGCAGATCAATGAAATCACTGGGACTCGAGCTGTGGTTGGAAACCTCCAAGGAGTTATATATGAGATCACTCTTTAAAACTCTCATACATGCGGTATCTCCAATTAAGAATTTTAGTTGTAAGTAAAATACATTTGTAAGAATAATACATTGATTTCATGTTAATGTTTGGGTGTTTTGGTCACTTGATTAAAACTAATGAATTTTAGGCGTGGCAACATGAAATTAAGTTTCAACAGGTCTGGGGTTCAAACAACTTTTGGGGCTATTTCTCATTATGTACTAATTAGGTCCCATTTTATCAGTAATAATGTTACATTTTTGGAATGTTGTCGAAAACCACATGCCAAAATTTCTTTTGGCATCCTCAAGCTAAAAAAAAAATGGTTATTTACTTTTGACTCCATCAAACTAAAATTTTAAATCTACCGGTGAACGGTAGGCCTTCTGCACTCTTAAGCTAAAAAAAAAATTGATTACTACTAACAATTGTTTTTCATCATAAATTCATTTTTTTTATCAGTAATATTTTAGTGGTAAACGAAATTATTCATCACCAAACATCTCTCTTCTATATTTTTTTTCATAGTAACAAAATATATATTATGAAGGAAAATAGAACAAAGATTAGGTACCCTAGGGAATAGAGAATAAGGAAGAGGCATCATACCAAAAACCCAGAAAAAGGAACACAAGAACACCAAAAATCCAATGAAATCAACACGTAAATCCTTCCCAATTTAGAAACGAAAGCAAATTTATTTATTTGTTTAATTTTTTTTATAAAGAGGAAGCAAGTTCTCTCAAAATAGGCTAAGAATCATATTTTAAGCTGTGCGCTTAAAATCACCCTTTAACATTTATTGTGAATCGTTCTCTATCCTTATTACTTTTAACCACATTATATAAATTCCTTCTAGAGTATAAATACTGAATTCAACCTAAATTTGTCAAGATAGTTTTAATTCTTTGCTTATTGATTACTGTTTTTATATATTGAAATATAAACGTACATAATTTACCATGGAGTGCATGCATATTGTTTGTGTCACGTGTTAATATTTAAATTAAAATTTAAATATTCAGAATTTGCATCATGTGCATTCAGGGGCGGATTTAGACGATGAGTAGAGGGGAGTTGTGCACTTTGAATTTTCTTTTAATAATACTACTAAAATTATTGCTTAAAAAAGAAGAAAAACTTTAGTTGTTAAATTTGCCCCACTTAATTTTGGATAATAAATACATTATTACCCTCCTAATAAATACTCCACTTATTAAATTAAGATTCCATTTTTTATATCCAAAATTAAGAATTTAGTTTTTGTTATTATATTAAAATTAGTGTTCTCTTAAAAATCGAAGTGCGAGTACAATTTAAGTTGGAAAATTAAAATGGGTTAAAATATAAGTACATTTTCATCATCTTTATTAGAACAAAAAAATAATAACTTATGCACATTATATTTTTGCCCCCTAGTTACAATACTGGTTTCGCATGTACGTCGTATATATGCATCAAAATGTAGTTCTCTTTGGCGTATAAATTATATCATCGATGGGGAAAATTATTAGGATAGTTCTTAAGTTCGGTAACAGAAACCTATTTTAAATATTGTAGCACTTTTGTATGAGCATCTTTAATGGTATAATTAAGATAATATTAGGAATTATTTCTAATGCCCACACCCTTGCCAACTAAAGTTTAGCAAATCTTTAAGAAATAATTAAATGATATTTTCACAAGGCTCTGCCTAGATAGATTAGTGATCGAGAAGATCGAGGGCAGATTCAAGATTTTGTAAGGGTGGATGTAAAAGGAATGCGAAAATTTAAGTAAATGAGTTTTAACCTTGACGGCTAATGAATTTTTTTTTGTTGCAAGTATTAAAAATAACGGAAAAAAAATAAATTAGATTTAACCATAAGACTTGAACATGTAACCATTTTACAAACACAAGATCATACCAATTCAGCAACAAGCTAATTATATTCATGATACCTTACCGTTATTAATAAACTAAAACATTTTGTTGGACCGGATTATTCCAATATCAACATTCTAATTAACACCGAGAAAAATAAAAATAAAAATTGGAGGGGACTACAGCCCCGCTTAAATCGCTTTTGGAGAAGGTGGCCATTGATTATTCAACAACAAAAAAATAAAATCTAAATTGCCCCATGTTTATTTTTACTTGGTTTAATTTGTATTCAACCTCTTGAATTACACTTTACGAATATCTTAAGTTGGACTCCTTCATGTATATATATATAATTTATTTTAATGTTTTGAATACAAAAATACAAAAAAGAAATATCGTACTCGCGTGCAAGCTCTACAAACAAACCTTTCTGGCCGGGCTTAATAATTCA
Source organism: Lonicera japonica (assembly GCA_021464415.1). Taxonomy (NCBI): domain Eukaryota; kingdom Viridiplantae; phylum Streptophyta; class Magnoliopsida; order Dipsacales; family Caprifoliaceae; genus Lonicera; species Lonicera japonica. Next base: position 77,522,585 of record CM038464.1, read on the forward strand.
AAATGGTGTAGGGTGTACAAGGCTCTACTATTATCCTTTGTTGGCTATACTTTGTCAAAGAAAGGGCTACATCAAATTAATAGGTCAAATTGGTAGTTTTCTATATATACTATATTTATTACCACTCCTAGAAATTCACTAAAAAAGGGTGTGCATTCTCTCCATTCAAATTTAGACTATTGTCATCCTCCACTTTCGGGTTTCCATTCTTTTTTCGGGTTCTTTCTCTCAGAGACATCGTATTTTGTGGTGAATTTGTTTTTCACTTTGCAAAGTTTCATGTACTTAATGCCACCATTGTAGGCAAACATATGCAAAGCACGCACGCAATGGGAAACGCAAAGATGACAAGGGAGTTCGTTGCAATAGCGTTAGCGTGGCTCTGTGCAGCCGTGGTGATGAAAGCTGAGGATCCTTACCATTTTTTCAACTGGAAGATTACCTACGGTACCCTCTCTCCATTAGGTGTTCCAACCGAAGTGATCCTCATTAATGGGGAGTTTCCTGGCCCCAACATCAATTGCACATCCAACAACAACATTTGGGTTAATGTCTTTAATGAAATTGATGAGCCATTTTTGCTTACATGGTCTGGCGTGCAGCTAAGGAAGAATTCATGGCAAGATGGCACAGCCGGCACCATGTGCCCTATTCAACCTGGGACCAACTACACCTACCGCCTTCAGGTTAAGGACCAGATTGGTACATTCACCTACTTCCCTACCCTTAACCTACAAAAGGCTGCTGGTGGTGTTGGTGTGATCAAGGTCCATAGCCGTGAACTCATCCCAGTTCCGTTTGACAATCCGGCTGACGAGTATGTTATTGTGACGGGAGACTGGTACAACAAGGGCCACAAAGCCTTGAAGAAGATCTTGGACGGTGGACAATCCATTGCCAGGCCTGACGGCATCCATATCAACGGCAAATCTGCTAAGGTCAATGACAAGGCTAATGACGCACTCTTCACAATGGAAGCTGGAAAGACTTACAGATATAGAGTATGCAATTATGGAATGAGGACATCGATTAACTTCAGGTTCCAAGGCCACGCCATGAAACTTGTCGAGATGGAGGGATCACACACCATTCAAAATGACTACGACTCGATGGACCTGCATGTTGGGCAATGTGTGTCGGTGCTGGTGAAAGCAAACCAAGATCCCAATGACTACTACTTCGTGGTCTCTAGCAGATTCCTCAAGGAAGAGTTGTCCTCAGTTGCAGTCATCCGCTACAAAGATGGCAAAGGTTCACCATCTACTAACCTTCCCTCGCCCCCACCTGAAGACACTGAAGGCATTGCTTGGTCTATCAATCAATTCCGGTCCTTCAGGTGGAACCTCACGGCTAGCGCTGCTCGGCCCAACCCTCAGGGTTCATACCACTATGGAAAGATTAATATCACCCGCACCATCAAGCTTGTCAACACCAAACATGAATCTAATGGAAAGCTTCGCTTCACAATCAATGGTGTCTCCCACACAAATGCTGATACCCCGGTTAAGCTCGCTGAGTACTTTGGAGTTGCTGACAAGGTGTTTAAATACGATCTCATGCCTGACGAGCCCCCATCCGATACAAACAAGTTCATCGAGGCCCCAAATGTCCTCAATGCCACCTTCCGTAACTTTGTGGAGATCATCTTCGAGAACCATGAGAAGACTATCCAGACATGGCACCTTAGCGGACACTCCTTCTTCGCAGTGGCCATTGAACCAGGGACGTGGAGCCCAGAGAAGAGGAAGAACTACAACCTTCTTGATACTGTAAGCAGGTACAACATCCAAGTTTATCCTAACTCGTGGGCTGCTATAATGACAACCTTGGACAATGCTGGAATGTGGAACTTGAGGTCAGATATGTGGGAGAGATACTACTTGGGACAGCAACTCTACATCAGCCTCCTCTCCCCAGAGCGCTCACTTAGGGACGAGTATGACATTCCTGACAATGCAATAATTTGTGGCATTGTCAAGGGATTGCCCAAGCCCCCTGTTTACAATCCTGTCTAAATATTGATAATTGTTTCTTTCTTTCAATTTTTTTCCTTTCTTTTTTCATAAATTTTATTTTCGTAGATGCAATAACTAATTTGCATCTGTGATCATGGCCAAGAACATGTAATAGAGTCTTCACTCTCCCCACCTTGTTGTCATCATCAAGTTAGTTTATGGAGTTATGGGCATTGATAATGAAGTTATGTGAGGAGGTTGGGTTGCACAAGATGGATCAAGATCAAATGGGTTATAAGGTGCAGAGACAACTTGGGGAGATTTCTGTTCAAGGATTAGAGGTTCAGACCCACAAGAGGCCTCATTGTAGTGCTTGAGGAACTGGAGCATCTCATTCAAAAGTGCCACCACCCTTTAGCTGATGGTCCTCCAACACCTCTAGAGAAAGTTACAATCCGCCCCCCCAACATATTAAGACTACACTACATAGTTGCTGAGCTAATTGAGATCAAGAAAATGTTACAGGAATTATTTAGATGATTAGTTTCGTCTCCTCAGTAAAATGATGAATGGTGTTTCAAAGTACTTAACTGATACGGGAGATTGAGGTAAAGGATATGGAGCTATCATCGAGGTTGCATTTGTAACAAGTATTATATCAAAGTTGCTTTCTCTTTGATATTTATTTCAGAGAAATTAACTACTTCAAATTGAAACGCCCTTTTTCTTTTACACCTACTTTTAAAACAAAAAATACTATATTATCAAACCGTGAGTTGGATTTAACATTTATATTACCAAGAGTGTCAAGGATTTTGCATGCGCAGTTTAAATATTTTAAATGTTAATAACTGGATCAACAACCAGATAACTACAGTTAGAAGAGACACCATAACTTTAACCTCGTAAAATACCCGCAGACGCTCCCAACAAAAGTAAGCAATCTGCTTGAACACATAAAACACGTAATATGGAGGTACTGAGATGACCTTTTATCAACCCTATGGGAACACAACCGACGTACACATACATAGAAAATCAAGATCACTGCAACAATCACTCAAGTTGTCCAGCAAATTTAAGATAAGAATAGCTGCAACCAAGTCCTAAATGCTCAAATGTTTCAAGAATATTAAATATATTTTTATGACAAACAATTTATGTAGTCAAGCAAATGATGAGCAAAAGATGGTTTTTTTGGAAAAAAAAATATACACAAGAAATTTATACCAAATCCATTTTAGAAAATATATATCAATCAAGGCAAGACTAAATTTATTTTTCACACTTTCGGAATTATTACAACAAAATAACTTTTTATATAAAGATTAATGAACACGAACAATTGCTGAAAACATACAATAAAAGCTATTCTCAACGATATTCATCCCTTCTATATAGGTCTTCAGTAAACAAAGATTTAATAAAATGATCACAGATATATGAAACACAAATGCAAAAACCGAACCTAGAGAGTTTTGTTGATTTAAGAACAAGCACAATTTAGAAGAAGCTTCAATGATTAGCACCTCTAACAAAACTATAACAACCCGTTTCCTTATCCCTCGAGAATCACGATCCAAATTGCAACTAAGGCGATTCCGAGCCCCCTGCCAGCGACATTGTGTTCCAAAGGGGTCGCTATGGCTCAAAGACTTCAAATAGATCATATTAATATATTTAATCTTGTTAGAGTGATCATAAGTCATCTTGGGTGACTCGGACGAAAATCCAGCTCGTAAATGGGAAGTTTCGTTCCTGCGCGATTAATGATTTTTAACTAAATTTGGAAGTCCATATCTTCTTCATCTAAACTCCAAATGAGTCTCCATTTGTGCCTATCTCTAGGTTATGATGCATTCTACAACTTCCATGTTTTGAACGAGACCCAATTCCCACTCTTCGATGATCAAAAATGCGTATGAAGTCGGGTTGCTAGCCAAAGGCAAAAAAGGGCTACCTTCAGAACTATGTAGTTGACTACATGGAGAATGAAGTAGTCGACTACCTCATGTAGTTGACTACATGGGTAGCAAGTAGTCGACTAAATCGACCTGGGCGAGATTTTTAAGTTTCTTTCCTTATTTTTTCTTCTCATTTCTTCACCACCTCTTGAGAGCTTTTAGAGAGAGAAAGGAGAGGCGATCTTGGGGGTTTTGCGGGTGATCCGAGATCACGAATCAAGCACCTCATTTATCCACCATTCCTCAACACTATTCATCATTTTCCTCCTCAAATTCTAAACCTCCATTGCTAGGGCTCATGGTTTCACATCTATGCTTCTTCGACTCCTTTTTTTTCGCAATTCTTCGAGGGATTAATCCTTAATAGTTGGGAACACTAGTATTTAAACTCTCTTTCAAAGTATTACATCTTGTACATGCCAAATCGAGCTTAACTTAGGGTTTTTACCCAAATCGCATGCTCATGGGGGTTAGAGGTGTTTTCATTCGATTCTTTGGTTGATTTGCGTTGCATATGACTTAATTATGATTTCTATACAAAAAGCCCCAATTACAAATGGATTTTAGGGATGATTCGTATGCGACCTTCATATACAGATACGATAGTGACTAATAAACTTTAAAATGCATACATATGAAGTTATACATAGAATCTAAGGTATAATCGGAGCATAGTAAATTGTATTTGTGGTATTATTGTTGTACTTGAGCTCATGGTTCATCTTTCACGCTATTTATGACTTAGTGAGCCAGTCTATAACTATGCTGGGCAGTATTATGGGCATGTTTTGAGTAAACAAAGTATTGAGAATTCAAGGGATGGTTTATGTAAAAATTATATACCATGAAAACAATATTATACTTGGCTTGGCACCAAATTGACAGAAGGCTTAGACACTTTCCAATTCATGACATTCTTAACTTACTTACTAGTTTATGGGCTTGGCGGAAAAAAAGAGAAATCTAAGTACAACAATAATACTACTATCTAGTCTATATTGCACATATATATACCTTTGTATGGAATTTACATACCGGTTAGCCACACCGTTCATACCAGATAGATGTTTGGTTATTAACTGTAGCATATAGCCTTGGTGGCTATGTGAGATTATATTATATTGCCTTGGGGACATTTAGGGGCTCCCTGCCTTCAGAGTAGAAGAACTCGAGTTTGATCACGATCCGTGTGCACACGTTATGAAAATCCTAGATGTGACGTTTTCATATGATCTATGATTGACAGATCTGGTCGTGGTGATTTGGAATTTTCTATATAGATGAGAGTATTCAGCCCCGATGGATGAGAGAGGGGATGTAGTCCTAGGGTTTATAGCTTTCTCGATGGATGAGAAAGGGGATGCAGTCCTAGGGTAAGCTAAGGCTGAATACTTGAGATATGAGACGTTTGTATATGTATTTTATCGTATTTTGGGTGGGGAAACATCTTTACGCATTGCACGAAATGATTTTCTTGCATGGGAAATATAAGAAGTACATTATATATGTATATATATACACTTATCAAAATATGATATATTAAAAGAATGGATATCATACAAAAATGCCCCACATAAACAAAACTATTTTCATTATATTGCATGGCATGCATGCATGGTTTTCTAACCTATTTTTTTATACAAACCTTATAGTTCCCACTGAGCCCTTTTGGCTCACTCCCATTTTCCAAATCAGTTTTGCAGGTGTTCTCGGAAATGGTACGCATACAAAGTCTAGTTAGCTCTGATGGCCTCTGATCACCAAAGTCGTTTGGAAACAACTTGTACTACTCTTCTTAGATAAATTATTGTATTTTAACTTATTAATGTAAAGATTAATGAGATTTGAGACCTCGTTGAGGGATTTGTCTGACATAATAATTAATTGGTTTAATTTATTTATTAAAGACTTATTAAATGTGGAGTATGTATTTGGGACAAGTTTTTGTATATGACTTAATAGGTTTTGGTTTTGTTTTGTAAACAAACTTCACATGCTAAAATTTTCTGAAATTGTGGTTTTATATGAAATTTCCTTTTTATATAAGTTCTAAATTTTATACTATAAAAACCCGTCGTCGCGTACGACACCGTGACCAACTGGGTCCCGGAGGCAAAATCCTCTAAATGGGATTTCGCAGCGTCACAAGTTGGTATCAGAGCTATAGGTTTAATGTTTCCTCACGAGATTCAAGGGTAGATCCTATTTTAGTGTTGTGAACGGTTGTGGTGTTCCTCAAAAAGTCGATAGGTTCTCGTCCGATAGGATTCTATTGTTAGGATATTTGGAAAATGGGAGAATTGTGAAAGGAGATGTTAGCTTGTCTTGGCTACATCCATTTACAAAATTCTGGTTCAATCCTTTTTGGCTTCTTTCGCAAATTATTTCAGTCATTGGCTCTTATATTGCTCTTTTCATCCATACATTTTGTACTCAGGATTAGTTCAGCCACTAAGTGAGCAAGAAGCGACTGCTGGATTATGTTAGTCATTTGCCGGTCAACGGTTGACTATCATATAAATCACCAGTTCACTATTGCTGACTAAGGCTAGAACATGGCATGCTTATAGGAGAGCGACTGCTAATGTCCTATTCCCCGTGTTTACCTTATTACTTTTCCTTCGATTTTCTTGAGGGGTAAACCTAATATGTGGTTGATCCTTCCTCTGTATCCGTGCGGCCGTGTTCGAGCTTATAAACCTAGTTACGAAAGTGAGAACATGAGGACTATTCTTAATCTGACTACTCCGATACGGGTGAGCTTTCATATTCTTTTAGAAAATCATCTCATCAGAGGGATTGCCTATGTCGAACAACTACTTCCATTTTGAAGGCAAGGAAATTTTGCTTAATAACCAGTATGTGAGAATGAGAATGACCCAGTTTGGTCATGTACAGTTGTATACTCTATCCTAAGAGTGTCGATTCGATGTGAATGATGTCAAAAGCCTTCTTATGGATGCCGATAACTCGTAAGTGATTATGGTTGTTGTATTCCTTGAGGTAGGAGGTAGATACCTATGGTGAGACATACCCAACGTATTTTTTTTGAATGGTTGGTTAATTTCGTTCTTCCTTAGACAAAATGTTGTATGTATATATTTCTCTTGAATTTGATTCTTGTTTCTTGAGTTAAGCAAGTTTTGTTGGAGAACAAGAAATTATTTGGCAACTTTGTATTCAACATATCTGTAATATACCTTATTCCGTAAAGTGATGAGAGAAAACCCTCAGAAGCACCCGAGAGGCATGTTACCCTTTACTAGCTAACGAACTCCTTCTCCCTTGTTGACAAGGAATCCACTCCGAATTCGTTTGAAGTATAATTCCCTTCCCTTTTTGGTTAGGGGAATTTATCAGAGTAACACAACGAAAGCTCGGCAATTTGTCGATTCATGATCAGGGTGATTAGTCTTTTGAAATTTTCTTTTATTCGTCAAGTATATCGCACCTGAACTTTGAGAATTCAGTTTTGAGGGAGGATAAGAAGTGAAACCCATTGGTAAATGTTGACGTTTAACAATTGCCTAATAATTGTACCTCTTGGCGAAAGGGATGGAACCCTTAGCAGAACTTAAATAATATGTAATGCCCCGTGTTCCTTTTTCCGCGTTGAGCTTCTCTTAAGCCCGGTATGGCTTAATCTCCGTCAAAGAGCGAGCATTGGAACCCGTGCCCTTCGCACTCGACCCAATAGTTCTAGTATGTCATGTTAGCTATATTTAGTTCGAGGGAGTGATCGTTTCGTTATTCGGGTGGTTCGGGTTGAAACCGAGGCGTAAATCGCGTGTTTCGACTTTTCGCGATTCATAGATTTTTGGCCAACTTTGAGAGGTCATAACTTCTTCATCCGATATCCAAATGACTCTCCGTTTTTGGCCACGTCTTCATTTCTTTTCCCTCTACAACTTTCATGTTTTGGCCGAGTCGAGATTCAGCCGAGTCGAGATTCAGCCGTTTCAAGGTCCGTTTCGGGCTCAGAAAAGTCATTTGCTGTTGCAGTGACTTCCATGATCGATCATGGAAGGGCCATGATCGATCATGGTCCTCCAGAGAATTCCAGAACGCTTCATGATCGATCATGGGGGACCCATGATCGATCATGGTTCACCTGTAAGTCGGTTTTGACCGTTTTTAAGTCGTTTTTAAGCCATTTAACACCCCCACAACCCCCACTTTCGTGCATCCAACATAGAGAGGGACAGAGGGAGATTCTAGAGAGCTCTAGAGAAAGAGAGAAGAGATCACGCACATCTCTCATCGTCCATCCAAGATTGGAGTGCGGAATCGTTTCTTCTTCACTATTCATCATCTTCCTCGCCTTCTTCCTCCATTGGAGCTCATGTTGGAGCTAGGGTTTCGATGAGACAGCTTCTACGCTTTATCAACTTACGGGTTCGGCTTGTCTAAGGTGGGAACACTAGTACTAAACCCTTGTTTTCAATTTATTACTCGTTGAATTAGAGTTTTGAACTCAAATTGGGGATTTTCTTCACAAGTACATATTGTTTGCATCTCATGGGGTTTGGGCGAGGTGAACCTTAGATTAATGATGCGTATGGATAGATTATCACTTAGATATCATATATCATCACTTATCACCATGTTGTGAGTCTTGTTCTCCCACATACGCATCATATATAGTTTGTAGCCTAAGGTATGAACTAGGCTAGAGAGGATTTCGGGATTTATGCTTGATTTATGGTTGATTATGGATTATATGGATTATATATGAATGGATATGTATATAGTAGAGAATGTTTAACTCTATCTATGGTTGTTGGACCAAGAACTCATTATGGTAGAGCGATATACCATAACATACGGGTTTAATGACTTGTGTGGAGCGTGCTAGGCATTAGCAACGAGGATATGACCTCGATACTCTTTAAGAACGCATAGAACATACTTATTAGGGCATGGATTGCCTTAGTTAAGAACATGAACAATTAGGTGATTTGTATTAATATGCCGGTTGAGCGAGGGGTACACTAATCGATACTTGGCTTAAAGACTAGCTAAAGAATTAATATCGAACGCTTATGGACGTAGTTTGATACATATGGCATATAATGAGATATATATATATATATATTGATAATGAATCAATCGGCATTGTAATGGGAATTATTGATTAAATGATAAAGTCCCGGATAATTAGATTGGTAATAATAATGATGTGACGAATGATGAACGATGATCATGATGATGATGATTATGCGATTGTATATATATGTTGTTGGCCATACGTGTGATGAATGATTGATGATTATACGTATATTGTTGAATGCGGAATCGATGTATTCCTGTTGATGCGATCACACTTATTGGCTGGATATGATGATATACCGAGCACCGGGTAGCTCCCCGTGACTCGAAGGAGGGCCGCCTATTGCCGCCCATGGGTGAACAGGCCCTAAATCGTGCACGGGAAAATGAAGTCGGTGACTCCGCCGGTGGTTGTGTGTGTCCACAAAGGAGAGGCCACTCTAGGTATCTTGCCTTCCAACTGGACTATGTGTCCTTGGTTAGATGAGTTTCCCCGGCAAGCGGAGCAGGTCCCGTGTGCCACTACTTCCCAAATGGTGAGTCCCCGGGAAGTAGTTGGGCTACTAATGGTCATCACCCACTAGGGTATCGCCTGGTGTAGTTTCTCCAGAGTGTCGATGTGGTTTGTATGTGGTGTTCTCCTCGTTAACTATTCGGGGTGTTGTCCCCGGGAAATTGACTGTCGCGTGGGTTATCACCGAATGACCTACTTGGAGAACTAAGTCCCTGAACCACTCCCCACCTGGAGGAGACATGGACAAGAACCTTGGATCCTTCGGGACTCGCTGGATTCTCTGTTCTGGGCCTGGACTGACCGCGGGGTGAAACTGAGGCATTATACTGGAGATGTGATACCAGAGTTGTTGTGAGATTGTGACTGTGCTGTGATTATTATTGTATCGTATCATGTCTCATGTTGATTTATATGTGTTGCCTCGATTATGATGAAATTGATGTAAAGACTTATGCGGACACATTTAGACAGAACATGATACACGTAGAGAAGTAACGAGCCAGATCATAATGTATATAATATACTCATAATTGGAGGAAATCTTAGTTAACGAGATAGCCTAATGAGAGTACTACGTAATATAACGGTTTAGGCTAAAGATCTTGGAACGAAGCCTATTAGGTGGCCAAGAATAAGATTCATAATGAACAATGATTAAAGCGATAACAATGAACACTTGGCCTATAGTTATGACTTATGGCATAAGTGGCGGATAGCATAGTATAATGTGAACTTACTGTTGCGAGAGGATAGTCCGTAGTATATCGAGACTTTGGATTAGTGATATCTTCGAGTTGTGGAATCTCTTGGGAAATTATCTTATGTATGGTTAGAGGAGAGATCGGACAGTTAGATAAATGGCTTCCGGGTAGATAGGATAGAAGTCCTAGTGGGGTTACATGTACTTGGGTTTGCATGGCGTTGCATTGCAGGTTTTCAAACTATAACATTAAAGTAAAGTATTTTCTATATAAAACTTATATAGTTCCCACTGAGCCCGGATTTGGCTCATCCCGTTTTCCTAACAGTTTTGCAGGCATAGCGTCTTAGATGGGGTATGATGTATGTGTATAGAGGCCTCTGATGTCCACATTCTGTGTCTAATCCTTCTTCGAGAAAGGACTATGTTGTATCATTATTTTGATTTCCTTATGATTGTAAACGGACTATAATTTGATAAACAATTTGTATTGTATATTTGTATAAATGATTTTATATATGTGGAGTTGATTTAAGTATGGTTTGATGTGATTCCATTTGTATGGAAAAGTGATTTTAAATATTACTTGTTGGTTTATTACCCGAACAAACTCCACATGCCTTGGTTTTTGTAAAATGAGCTTTTAAACAGGATCACCATTTTATTTGAGAAAAGTTTTTAAAAGTCGTGATTTTTTATATTTTAAACCCACCGTCGCGCACGGCATCCGTGATTAACCGGGTCTCGGAGGTGAAAATCTCAGAACGGGATTCGGGGCGTCACATAATATGTGTTAATCTTTGAAAGTTCTTATGCTTATTTCCTTTGTTATATACCCTTAAGTGTAGCATTGTGTACGCAGCCAACTGGTATACGGTTCCTTTCTTTTGGGTGGGAAGACTTGTTATGGTTGCTCAACGATAGCCTAACAACTCGTCGATTGTGGCTGAGCGAACCATGTCTTAAAACTTTTCTCATGATTGAAAGGTGGAGTGCCTCTGAGACATGAGGTGGACAACAGTTTCATCTTTGTGAAGATAGTTGTGGCGCCCTGAGTGATGAGTACTCCCTTGTGTGGAGGAATGGTAGCTCGAGCGATGAGTACTCCCTTGTGTGGAGGAATGGTAGCTCAAAGGGGGCATCCCACACCGGAAGTTAGGAGATCTTTGGAGACCCATATAAGTAAGATATGGTCGCTAATTAAGTACGAGGCCTTTTGGGTAGCTCACTGGCTTCGGATCCCATAAGAACTCCAAAGTTAAGCGAGTAGTGGACCAGAGCAATCCCACGATGGGTGATCCCCTGGGAAGCTGGTTGTGAGCTCCCAGAAACAAAGCCGTGAGGGTAGATGTCCTGGGGCTGAGGCCTAGCTAGGACGCTACCCAGAGCAGACAATATTGTTCTGAGGTGGGACCAGGTCGTTACAAATGGTATCAGAGCGGACCCCACAGAGTACGGTGTGTCGACGAGGACGTCAATTCCCTTGGGGGGAAGGATATGACACCCTGAGTGATGAGTACTCCCTTGTTTGGAGGAATGGTAGCTCAAAGGGGGCATCCCACACCGGAAGTTGGGGGATCCTTGGAGACCCATATAAGTAAGATATGGTTGCTAATTAAGTACGAGGCCTTTTGGGTAGCTCACTGGCTTCGGATCCCATAAGAACTCCGAAGTTAAGCGAGTAGTGGACCAGAGCAATCCCAGGATGGGTGACCCCCTGGGAAGCTGGTCGTGAGCTCCCAGAAACAAAGCCGTGAGGGTAGATGTCCTGGGGTTGAGGCCTGGCTAGGACGCTACCCAGAGCGGACAATATCGTACTGAGGTGGGACTGGGTTGTTACAATAGCACCTACAAGATGAGCACTCTCGAGAATTGTTTCCACCCTTTTGTGTAGACACTCATCTAGGGTGATGTGTGAGCTAGTAGTGAGACAAGATTTCACTAAAGGAAGCCTGGAGCAGGAAGTCATATCTTAAGTTCGGAATGAGTGTTCTAGTGAGAATTTCTCCTACCCTATTTCACGAGTTCAGATAATGATGAGGTGAGTATTTCAAGCTTGAGACCTTCCTATTCCACTTTTGATTCTAGCTTGGGATTTAAAGCAGTACTTTGAATTCTAGCCTTATTGATACCGATCTCTAGCAAAACCTTTAAGGAGGGGAGTCGACACTCGATTAAGGAAGGTAGACCTCGTTTCCACCGCCATTTCCCTTCCTTCTTATACTTATATATATGTCGAAACTTGTTTTAGCCTGGGAAATAGCTTAAATTTTTTTACACCAGGCATGAGCTGTACCTTTGGGGAAATGCGAGATTGTCAAAAAGCGTGCCTAGAGTACACAATCTACTACATTCGCCTTATGCACGATAGATTTCTAAACTCCCAAGGCTCGTCCCGCGTAGTATGATAGATTGCGAACCTTAAATGGAACCTAGATATTCTTTCTTCTTTCTGCCTTTCTCCTTTAGCTTTAGTTTGGCTATGTTGTGCGAGCAGTTTAACTTTGGAAGCATATAGTTAACGTTTGAAGTGTGACTCTTGGAGACATATAGTGCCTGCATTTTTGAAAGGAGGAAAGTACCGTCGTGCAACTTCATTTTTCAGTAGTGCTATATATATCCCTAACTCAATTTTGGGAAACTTTTATAGTTTGAACATCTCATTTGCATGATATCAATCAGTGAACACTTGTGCATTTCAGTGCACTACATCCTTGCTTAGAACACATAACACCTTGAATTGTGAACTCAGGATGATAACTAAATCATGCGTATGTATAAGTGATCCTAGTGGAGCCTTGATGTTCCCATCGATTTTTGGTGAACCAATTTATTTTGTTGTTTGAAGTTGGTACATCATGTTTTGGATTTTTACCCCCAAATGTTCTACGTTGTGTGGAAAAATTTTAGTTTCACTTTAGAAATCATTGAATTTTGCATGCTGAAAAAAGTTTCATCCTGAAATGACCAAGTTATTAACATTTTTACCCTGCTTTATGTGTAGACCGCATAAGGATCTTTGTGTTGAGTAACGAATTATTCTTGTCTAAACTTGGAATCGAGTAAACTCTATAAGTTCATTATCTCATCACCTTAGGTCTTTTTCTATTCCTAGCAATGGAATAACACATTTGTAAACATTCCCTCCTCTGTATTATCAAGACTATACCTAAGGGCTATTGCTTTACTTTTAACATAATTCCATATTGGTTAACACAACTGGCGTATGTTATAAATAATAAGTTTGGTATCTTTATACACGCAGTGTCAAGTAATACTCTCTTTGTCATTTTCCTTCGTTCTTGTTTAAATAGATCATTCCACTTCCTTGAGTTCGAGATCTTTTTCATTTAGGAATGTAGTTTTCTCTCTCTTAAGGAGGGGAGACTAAGTGAAAATTTAGAGCCGCGCATACTTTTGATTCGTGACTATTGCATTAGAATTTTGAGGAAGAAATTTCTTAAGGAGGGGGGGGGGATTGTAACAACCTGTTTCCTTATCCCTCTAGAATCACGATCCAAATTGCAACTAAGGCGGTTCCGAGCCCCTACCTGCGAAATTGTGTTCCGAAGGGGTCTCTATGGTACATAGACTTCAAATAGACAATATTAATATATTTAAGCTTGGTAGAGTGACCATAAGTCATCTTGGGTGACTCGGACGAAAAATCAACTCATAAATCGAAAGTTTCGGTCCTACACGATTAATGATTTTTAGCTAACTTTGGAAGTCCATATCTTCTTCATCCGAACTCCAAATGAGTCCCCGTTTGCTCTCTCCCTAGGTTTTGATCCATTTTACAACTTTCGTGTTTTGGCCTAGACCTAATTCCTACTCCTCGATGATAAAAAATGTGTACGAAGTCGGGTTGCTAGCCAAAGGCGAAAAAGGGCTACCTTCAGAATTATGTACTCGACTACATGCATAATGAAGTAATTGAGTACCTCATGTAGTCGATTACATGGGTAGCAAGTAGTTGACTACATCGACCTGCGCAAGATTTTTAAGTTTCTTTCCTTCTATTTTCTTCTCATTTCTTCACCACCTCTTGAGAGCTTCTAAAGAGAGAAAGGAGAGGCAATCTTGGGGGTTTTGTGGGTGATCCAAGATCACGACTCAAGCACCTCCTTTATCCACCATTCCTCAACACTATTCATCATCTTCCTCCTCAAATTCTAAACCTCCATTGCTAGGGCTCATGGTTTGGAAGGAGAATTGGGGATTTTCGCATCTATACTTCTTCGGCTCGTTTCTTCCATAATTCTTCAAGGGATTAACCCTCAATAGGTGGAAACACTAGTATTTAAACTCTTTTTTAAAGTATTACACCTTGAACACGCCAAATCGGGTTTTTACCCAAATCGTATGCTCATGGGGATTAGGGGTGTTTTCTTTCGATTCTTTGGTTGATTTGTGTCGCATATGACTTAATTATGATTTCTATACAAAAAACCCCAATTACAAATGGATTTTAGGGATGATTCATATGCAACCTTCATATACAGATATGATAGTGACTAATAAACTTTAAAATGCATACATATGAAGTTATATATAGAATCTAAGGTATAATCTAAATTGTATTTGTGGTATTATTGTTGTACTTGAGCTCGTGGTTCATCTTTCATGCTATTTATGACTTAGCGAGCCAATTCGTAACTATGCTGGGCAGTATTATGGCCATGTTTTGAGTAAACAAAATATTGAGTATTCAAGGGATGGTTTATGTAAAACTTATATACCATGAAAACAATATTCTACTTAGCTTGGCGCCAAATTGACAAAAGGCTTAGAAACTTTCCAATTCATGACATTCTTAACTTACTAGTTTACGGGCTTGGCGAAAAAAAAGAGAAATCTAAGTATAACAATAATACTACTATCTAGTCTATATTGCGCGCACACACACAAACATATATATATATATATATGATGGAGATATAAATACATGATCGTTTGATATTGGTATAGATTGAACAAAAAACTTTTGCTAAAACCCTATAAGAACAAAGGGATTTCACCTTTGTGGATCATGTAGAGGATCCATATGAGGAGACTAGGGTTTGAAAGCATCAAATTGCGATTTGGTTAGATTTTTTAATTCTCGCTGGGCTGCGAAAATCGATTGTTTTCGCCACCGAAACGACTTCTGATCATCTTGATTTTTTGCGTAATACTTGTAACTTTGCGTTCCGAATGACATATCCAAAATTCAGTCCGATCCAACGGTACATCAAAAGTTACGATTGATTTACGACTGCAGTACCGAAAATCTAAAGATTTTCTATCGTATTCCTTCCGCCATCAAATCTTGCATCGAGTGTGTGTTGGGAATTAGGGCAGCAAACATGCATCACATACACAAATTTCTGCACTAATCAATAAACCCTAGGATCTATACTGTTCAATAAAATCGACAGAAGACATACCTTGTATGAGATTTCGAGTTAATGAAACGAACACGATGGATCAGATCCTTCTGTTATTGTCGTCCTAGCGTAGAAAATACGACGCCTCTACGGTATGCACACACGAACGAGATTAGATCCTTGCTTGGTGTAGTAGTGCCTTTTAGGGTTCTCTTAGTATTTCGTCTCTCTAGCCTCTACGACTCTCCTTAGACGGCCAAGAAGAACAATGGTTCCCTTTTAAAGGGGAACCCTAGTGAGAAACCCTAAGCAACAAAACGAATTGGGCCCAAGTCCAACTCGGTCCGTTTTAATTCGTTTTTGATCCAACTCATTTTGGTTTGCGACCCTGTAGGTTTATACTCTTTGGCAGTATAATTAAAAGCCCGTTTTATTATACAAATAGTAAGCGGTCTCTAGTAAAACATTACTATTACCCAAAGGGTATAAAGGTCAGAACGACACAACCTTAAATTGATATACCACATATTAACTGCTTTTGTCAACCGATATCTAGATTGAACACAAGACTAGGCAAGTGTCATTCTTGTATAGTTCAATCTTTATTTCTTGATCTCTAAGTATAATTAATCTTATACAAATGACACCTCATTTGTGCATGGCCATGCTAATATTAATTATACTTATCAAGGGGCCCAAAGATATCTCTCTCATTATATGAGAGTGACAAATCCCATCTTGATCAACCACATACCTTCTATATAGTTTATAGTATGCTTAATCATCATCTTTATAATCACTCGGTCAAGAGCAACGTTTGATGATGCCTGACATTCTAATCCCTATGTTGGTAACCATGACGATCTCAGGTTTGAGGATAATACGATATCACTAATGGGGAACATCACTGATGACATTATGTAACACTCCTTGCAGTGTCCCCAAAGCGGGTCGGTCCAATACTTTGTTCCCTAACAAGTATCAGTGTGTTCAGCTTGATATCTCCATATCCATGACTTGTGGAACATAGTCATCAGCTGACCCATATTCTAATCATTATATCAATGTGATTCTAGATTATTGACATATGATTAGGGACATCTAAATAATATTATTATAACATTACTAGCATCCCACAATCAAGTCACACACTTGATGAACTAGTATTAATATATATTATTTACTAGAGAATATAAAGTAAAATGAAATAAACTTTATTAATGACAATAAGCATAAGATATCCAAGTACAAATCATAATCTATGAATAGTCCTAGGACATATCTCTTTCAGTCTCCCACTTGTACTAGGACCATTCATTCATAAAACGAATGCCTAGTGCACTAAAATGACGATCATGTTTAGATTGAGAAAGTGGCTTAGTCAAAGGATCAGCTACATTATCGTCTATGGGAACTTTGCATATCTTTACATCACCATTACTGATAAACTCACGAATGAGGTGATAACGTCTCTGAATATGTTTGGACTTTTGGTGCGACCTTGGCTCTTTAGCCCGAGCAATGGCTCCATTGTTGTCACAATACAAATCCACTGGATTGGTGCTACTAGGAATGACACCAAGTTCAGTAATAAACTTCTTTATCCATACTGCTTCCTTTCCTGCTTCTGAAGCAGCAACATATTCAGCTTCTGTTGTAGAATCAACAACTGTGGCTTGCTTAGAACTCTTCCAACTCACAGCTCCACCGTTGAGACAAAACACAAAACCGGATTGTGATCTGAAATCATCCTTATCTGACTGAAATCCAGAATCAGTATAGCCATTTACAACCAACTCTTCTTCCCCACCATAAATCAAGAATATGTCTCTAGTTCTTCTTAAGTACTTGAGGATATTCTTGACAGCGGTCCAATGACTCTCACCTGGATCTGACTGGTATTTGCTAGTCACGCTCAATGCGCATGCCACATCGGGACGAGTACACAACATAGCATACATGATAGAACCTATAGTCGAAGCATACGAGATTCTACTCATGCGATCTCGCTCATCTTGTGTCTAAGGACACTGAGTCTTGCTGAGTGTTGTGCCATGTGTCATTGGCCAGAACCCTCTCTTAGAGTCTTGCATGCTAAACCTACGTAAAACTTTGTCAATGTAGTTACTTTGACTCAGTCCTATTAGTTTTCTTGATCTATCTCTATAGATCTTAATTCCTAATATGTAGGTCGCCTCGCCCAAATCGTTCATTGAGAAACACTTTCCCAGCCAGGTCTTAACAGACTCAAGCATATGAATATCATTCCCAATGAGTAGTATGTCATCTACATACAATACCAAAAAGACTATCGCGCTCCCATTAGTTTTCTTGTACACATAAGGTTCCTCTTCGTTCTTTATGAAATCAAACTGTGACGCCCCGAAATCCCGTTTAGAGGATTTCACCTCTGGGACCCGGTTAGCCACGGAGTCGTACGCGACGACAGGTAATAAGGCATATATCATAACTAATATAAAAAGGGAATTCTATATAAAGTAGTAATTTTTGAAAATTTGGCATATGGAGTTTATTTATAAAGCAATACCAAAACCTGTTAGAATTTATATACAATCCATATTCAATAGATACTCCACATTTGAGAAAATGTCATATATACAAAGCCTCCAATGAGGTCCCAATCTCAATAAACTTTATATCAAAATACAACACTGTAATACATAGTCATATACTAACTAATCAAGTAATACATGAGTCGTTTTATAACGACTAAGTGATCAGGGTTCATCAGAGCTATCTAGACTTGTACTCGTACCATTCCCGCGAACACCTGCAAAACCTGGTTTGGAAAATGGGAGTGAGCCAAACGGGCTCAGTGGGAACTATAAGAGTTTGTATAGGGAAATAGATTAAAAACCCATGCATGCCATGCCATGTATTATAATGAAAATAGTTTATGAGTTGCTTCTCTATAAAGAATCACCTCTGTGTAAAATACATTTCATTTTGTATGTACAAGTGTAAATATATATACTATATTCCTGAAGCAGCCAATGCACGGAAAATCTTTTGTGAAATGCATATATAATGCCCCCAACCCAAAGTACAAGAAAATCAATATATATACATCATCATACAGTATATGCCACAACACCGCGACTAGATCTATCACATCAATCACATATATCAACTCACGTCTAGGATTTTCATATATCTACTGTACAGAGATAGCCGGCACTCGGTTTCTTCTGCCCAAGGCAGGGACCACCTACCAGGTCCACCTAGACGCTACCTCACGCAGCCACACAGGCATACGCTACCTCACGCAGCCACACAGGCATACGCTACCTCACGCCACCATAAAGGCGCACGCTACAATAATACTCACGTAGCCACCAAGGCTATACGCTACCGGTAATCACCATCTATCTAGTACGAACGGTGTGGCCATCCGATAATATATCCAAATAATAATAAACTCATCAAATCCATGAAATCATAAGAATACAGAATTCAACAGATATAGATATGAATATACATGCATTCCATATGTATTCGTAAAACTTGTATATATGAATATCTCCATTCATGATATGAGTAAATATGCATACTGAAAACCTGTAGTGGTATTGTTGTAGAGATTGAACAATATAAGCCAAGTCCGTCAGTTAATAGAGGAAATCAGAAAATCATCAGTTTGGGAGTTCTCATATGTTTTCATCAATTGGCCCCAAGCCAAGTCTAATATACTCGAACAATGTATATAAGTTCCCAAATAGCCTCCCATTATGATTTAAAGACTCCGTTCATTCAAAACATATTTATGTAGTTGACCAGCATACTTACGGACTGGCTAGGTAAGTAGAAAATCTCATAAATATGCTTTATAACTTAAAACACAACAACAATACAACTAATATATGTAGCTTTGTCCAAAATACACTTTTAAAACCATGTATCGCATTATATATATGCGTAGTAGTGTATACTGCACACTATCGTATCCGCACATAAGGGTTTTGTGCCAATCTTACCAAAAACAGTATAGAAATTGGGGCTTTTTGTATAAAATAGCTATTAATGTCATATATGATTCAAATCCATCAAAATTATCCAAAGAAATTAACCCAAGCCCCATGCATATGCAACTTTGAGTAGAAAACCTAGGTTTAGTTTGATTTGGTGTAAATATGTTGTAATCACTTGAAAAGAAGTTTAAATACTATGATTCCCACCTTAAGAGGGTCAATCCCTCGAAGTATTGCAGAAGAATCGAGCCGAAATCGCGTAGATGCGATAATCCCCAATTTGAGCTCAAGAAACCCTAGCTATGGTGGATGGAGGATAAGGAGATGATGAAGATGATGATGAAGATGATGATGATGACATGGATTTGTTGTAGGAAAAGAGGCCTTGAACAATCCCTCTTCATCCCCTCAATTTCGCCCCTCTCTCTCTCTCTCTAAAGACTCTCCAATGGTTGGGGTGGAAATGAGGAAGAAATGAGATGAAGAAATATAAAAAATCTCGCCAGAACCATGTAGCCGACTCCCCACTTACCCATGGAGTCGACTCCATGGCTTACTTTCTGCCTCCTTCAGTTTTTGGTCAACAGCTCGACTTCGCACGCACTTTTGAGCCTCAAGGAGTTGGAACTGGGTCTCGGCCAAAACACGAAAGTTGTAGAGGGCATTGAAATGAAGACGTGGCCGAAAACGGGGACTCATTTGGAGTTCGGATGAGGAACTTATGGTCTTCCAAAGTTGGGAAAAAATCATCAATCGCGTAGGATCGAAACTTGTGATTTTCGAGCCGATTATCGTCCAAGCCACCAGAAACAACTTATGGTCATTATAACACACTTAAATATATTAATATGACTTGTTGGAAGTTTCCAAACCATACCAACCTTTACAGAACCCAATTTGGCTACCCGAAGCCAAATTCAGCCTTATACGCGATACGGGCCGCGATTTGCAAGCGACAAGGAAACAGGGTGTTACACAAACTCTTTGATAATTTTATCGAAACGAAGATTCCAGCTCCGAGATGCTTGCTTAAGACCATATATGGCTCTCTTAAGCTTGCATATCTTGTTAGCATTTCTTGGATCGACAAAACCTTCAGGTTGTGTCATGTGCACATCCTCCTCAAGGTATCCATTGAGGAAAGTAGTTTTGACATCCATTTGCCATATTTCATAGTCATAATATGCGGCAATGCTTGAAAGGATCCGGATTGATTTAAACATGGCAACTGGCGAAAAGGATTCATCATAGTCAATACCATGGATTTGTCGATATCCTTTTGCAATCAATCGAACTTTATAGACATCGATCTTGCCATCTTTATCAATCTTAATTTTGAAAACCCATTTGCAACCTATGGCTCTACAGCCATCTGGCATGTCAACCAAGTCCCATACTTGATTGTCATGCATGGATTTCATTTCGGATTTCATAGCTTCAAGCCATTTCTCAGAACTAGAGCTCTCCATTGCTTCTTTGAAAGTCAAGAGCTCATTGTTGTCTAACAACACTATGTCTTGCTCATCTGAGACGAAAAGTGACAGTCTCTCAGGTTCGCGACGTGGCCTATTTGACCTTCGTAAGACTGTTACTTCTTCAGGAGTTTCTACAACTATTTGCATACTTTGCTGGGGCTCTTCATTAAGATTATTACTATCATCTCGAACTTCTTCAAGATGTATCGTGCTCCCACTGTTCTCTTTGGAAAGAAATTATCTTTCTAAGAAAACTTCATTCCAAGCTACAAACACTTTGTTCTTGGTTGGATTATAGAAATAATATCCTTTAGTTTCCTTAGGATATCCTACGAAGAAGCATTTATCAGATTTGGGTTCCAATTTAGTTGTGATTAGTCGTCTGACGAAAACGTCACAACCCCAAATCTTCAGAAAAGACAGACTTAGAACCTTTCCAGTCCATAACTCGTAAGGTGTCTTTTCTACAGCCTTAGATGGAGATCTGTTTAGTGTGAACGCTGCGGTTTCAAGAGCATATCCCCAAAAGGATATTGGAAGAGATGTCTGACTCATCATGGATCGAACCATGTCTAACAGAGTTCGATTTCGCCTCTCAGATACACCATTCCATTGTGGTGTTCCTGGTGGAGTAAGTTGTGAAACAATGCCACAACTCTTAAGATGATCATTAAATTCTTGGCTTAAGTATTCTCCTCCTCGATCTGATCGAAGAGCTTTAATAGTCTTGCCAAGTTGATTTTGTACCTCATTTTGAAATTCCTTGAACTTTTTAAAAGATTCTAATTTATGTCTTATCAAGTAAACATAACCATATCTACTGAAATCATCAGTAAATGTGATGAAGTACTGATATCCTCCTCTGGCAGTTGTGTTTAGTGGTCCACATACATCAGTTTGTGTAACACCCGTAGGGTAAATGTACCACATTTTATGCCCGAGACGCGAGAGTGTGCTTGAGACGTATCCGACTATAGGGAATACTTCCACACTATTTTAGAGATGTTATTACATTCATCTTTTAAGTTGAAAAGGGTTATGTAGAGTACCCGAGTCGAAATTTGCAAAATCTCGCATTTTAAACCTACCCGACAAACCGACCTTCAGTCATTCTAGACATCATAACTTTTTCATTTTAGATCCAAATGGAACCTAATTTATACCATTGGAAAGGTATTTCAATTTCCAAGAACTTTCGTGTTTTGCCCGGAAGCCAATTCCCACTTCTCGTTGGTCAAAATAAGGTTACAAGATCAGTTGGTGGCAAAAACAGGCATTTCTGGGCATGAACAAAATTCCAGAACCATGGAGTCGACTCCATGGGTTTTAGGGAGTCGACTCCCCTTCACTGTAGCGGTCAAAAATGATATTTTTTGTGCCTGGACCCGATTTTAAGCACCATTCATCCCATTTCCTTCTCCATTCCGTTGTGAGCTCTGGGAGAGAGTAGGGAGAGGTGAGAGATCATGGAGGAGGGCTTATGAGTGTAATTTTAACACATATTACCACCAAATCAAAGATTAAACACATTATATCCATCATCTTCTTCCTTTCTTCACATCCACCAAGCTAGGGTTTCAAAGCTAACTATGGTATCTTGCGCCTCCGTCGTCTAGAGTTCGATTTGCGGCTCGTGTGGTGAAGGTTGAACGCTATTGAGGTAGGAACACTATTATTAAAACCTATTTTAAGAGTTTATGTACCAAATCACCACTTTATACAAACTTTGGGGATTTTCTATACATATAACTATTGCTGCGTATATATACTCTTTGGGCTTACAAAGCTAGATGGAAATGGTTGATTATTACTTATAAAATGTAGTATATCATATTTCCTCAAGTATTTCTTCCATTTCCTTGATTTATGACAAACCCTTGTTCCTGGCCTCTAGCGCGCAGGTACTTATCAGTCCGTATAGTAAAGTAAACTTATGATACGCACTTTATATCACTTGATACTCATGAAATGGACTACTATACCTTTTTACATGATGTATATGATGTTATAATTGTGATTGGGAAAAATATGATTTTCCTTATACAGAGTAGTCAACACCGCTCGTACCAGGTAGATGGTTATTACCAGTAGCGTATAGCCTTTGTGGCTACGTGAGATTATTGTAGCGTATGCCTTTGTGGCTGCGTGAGGTAGCGTATGCCTATGTGGCTGCGTGAGGTAGCGTCTAGGTGGACCTGGTAGGTGGTCCCTGCCTTGGGCAGAAGAAACCGAGTGCCGGCTATCTCTGTACAGTAGATATGAAAAATCCTAGACGTGAGTATTATACATGGTAGATACGATGTAGGCCTGGTCGCGGTGTCTTGAGACTATGTATATATTACACTGTTTACATACTTATTTATGATTTATGTATACGGACTACTCACAAACTCACTTTATAAAGCCTCTCCTACATATACATGTTTTTCTCACAACTCCTATAGTTCCTACTGGGCCCGTTTGGCTCACAGTTTTTCCTACACAGGTACTTCTAAGGATGGGACGGGACGAGCTGATAAGGGAAAGGTCGACAAGTCTTAGTCTCCTCTGATACTGTAGTGTGAGGGCCTTTCACTATTGAAAGGCCATGTTCTCTATCTTATTGTACCATAACCCCACTTCTATTATGTAGCTATGTTTGTATTATCTATATAGCCTGCTCGAGGTTATGGTGACTGTATTGTGTAAGACTATTTTGTGACAGTTATGTATTGCTAATGTATGTATTTTGCAGACATTTACTGTTCTTTAATTTTATTCTTTTGGTTATTTTATATGGGTTGGAGGAACATGTCTATGGTTGAATGTTAGCCTAATGTGGACAAGTGACTTACATTTTAGTTAACCGGTGCGCAACGGTACAGACTAATCTGTAAGGCACGAGTTAACAGGAGGGGAAACTACAGTTCTAGCATGTTCCCAGTTGATTTTGTTTTATGTACTAGACCTTTGCATATTTGTCTTCTACTCCAGAGTTATTTATCTTTTTACTCACTTCCGCCGTCGCGTACGGCTCCGTGATCAACCGTGTTCCGGAGGTTCTCCCTCCTAACGGAACTCGGGGCGTCACAGTTTGAATGAGGGCCAAAAGATCACTTGCCCTATCATTGTTACCATTGAAAGGGCTCTTAGTCATCTTTCCCAATAAACAAGATTCACATCGTTCAAAAGACTGGAAATCAAATGAATTTAGAAGACCATCTTTATGGAGCTTCATCATGCGTTTCTCATTTATATGGTCTAAACGACAATGCCATAAATAAGTAGGATTCGAATCATCAGACTTAATTCTTTTGTAACTTACGTTATAAACAGGTATTTCAAGATTTAGAATATAAAGACCATCCAATAATTGTCCAAAACCATAGTGCATATTATTCAAAGAAAATGAACAATGTTTGTCCTTAAAATTGAATTCAAAACCTTCTTCGTCTAACAAAGAAATATAAATAATGTTTCTGCTAAAAGCAGGCACATAGTAGCAATTATTTAATTCTAAAATCAATCTTGAAGGCAAAGGAATCTCAAATGTTCCTACAGCTAGAGAGGCAACTTTTGCTCGATTTCCAACACGTAGGTCCACTTTTCCTTTAGCCAGCTTCCTACTCCTTTTGAGTCCCTGTACATTTTCACAAATGTGAGTTGCACTTCCAGTATCTAATACCCAAGAAGTAGAAGAAGCTGAAGTAACATTTACTTCTATAACATAAGTACCTGAAGATGAAGGGGCTAGTCCCTTCTTTTTGTCGTCAAGATACTTCTTGCAGTTTCTCTTCCAATGACCCTTCTCATTGCAGTGAAAGCATACCATTTCAGCTTGTGGATTAGGCTTTGGCTCAGAACTTGGCTTCTTGTTCTTCCAGTTCTTAACTGGAGCTTTGCCCTTGCCTTTGGCATTGGACTTTCCTTTGCCATTTCCACCTTTCTTGAAACCATTTCCCTTTTGAACCATCAAAACATTATTCTTACTTTTCTTAACAATGTTTTGCTTAGCTGTTTTCAGCATCCCATGCAGCTCAGTTAATGTCTTCTCCAGGCTGTGCATATTGAAGTTCATAATAAAACCATCATATGACTCAAGCAGCGACTGAAGAATGACATCAGTGGCCAACTCTTGGCTAATGGTTGTCCCCAACCTTTTTAAGTGATCAATGTACCCAATCATTTTGAGTACATAAGGACTGACTGAGCCACCCTCAGGAAGCTTGCATGAAAACAAAGACTTAGTAGTCTCGAAGCGTTCGACTGGAGCTTGTTCCTGAAATAAACTCTTCAGTTCCTTAACCATGTCGAAAGCATTCATATTTTCAAATTGCTTCTGCAGATCAGCATTCATGCTAGCAAGCATGAGACATGAAACATCTAAATCATCATTTAGATTCTTCTGATATGCATCTCTCTGTGCACGAGGGGCATTAGTTGCCGGTTCTTCCGCAGGAATAGCATTTTCGAGAATATAATCTTTCCTTTCCTGCTTGAGAACAATTCTCATATTCCTAAACCAGTCCAGGAAGTTGGTTGTATTTAGTTTTTCCTTCTCAAGGACAGATCACAAAGAAAAAGCGGTTGTGTTATTGTTCGCCATCTATCTACAGCAAAATAACATATGCAAACGTTTAATATGCTTATTTAAAAAGAAAACTCCTACTATGTCTCATATGCTATAGTCCCAATAGGACATAGTAGGTCCAAAATCCATATTTCACAAGGTATTAAGAAAGCTTTGGCTTTTCACTTAAACTTTGTTAATTGGGTAAGCAACATTTGTTAATTACATCCTATGTAACTCTTGGCTTGTTAAGTTTTACATCTTATGTTTCAGCTTCTCAACACTTTGCCTCAAAGTCCAAAACCGTTTTGATGACCTTGTGAAATCAAACCAGCACTTTTATGAATTGTGAATGTCCGACATCCATGCTATTAAATTATGATGATTTAAGATAACCCCGCTTTGGCAGGCGCCTTCTATAATAATCATAACTTTAATAGTTATCAGTGTTGGAAAGGCATAAGTGATTCATTTTTATTATTCTAGGGACATAAACATGCAGTCTCATAATAATGCAATAGAATACTTAATAAATCATAAAGCAATAAATATGTGATATAGCATGGCCAAAGATTTAAAGCTACTAATTAACTTGGCTCTTCATCCTCTGTAGCTTTGGACACTCCAAAAGTTTTGATCGTCTTCTCTTGTAATATGAAATCCTCCATCTTCTATGCGAGGAAACATACAAAAATAATATACAGCCTAATACAAGAGACTAGTAATATAAAATTATAATACAAAATTATAAGACGACACGCAGGCCATATTTATATTACAATGAAAACAAGACGACACGCAGGCCGTATTTATATTATAATAAAAACAAGACGACACGCAGGCCGTTTTTAGTTTGGCCATACTATATCACTTTAAATAATAATCCTGCAAGTTAGTATTATCCCATAACACAACATATTGCATACACACATAAATGTGAAAATTGGATTTAATCAATTATTAAATAAACATTAAGAGGTTGAGGGGCAGCGCCCCCGCGGGGTTTGGGGCAGCATCCCAACTGGGGTCCGGGGGGGGGGGACACCCCACCGTGGAGAGTTTGAACGATTTCAAATTATTTTCTCCAGAAACGTGTCTAATCTTATTAGACAGATTCGTCTAGATTAATCATATTAATCTGCCCTAGATTAATCATATTAATCATATATGTAAACTGATTAACGAAAATAAAAACGTGCTACAGAAAACGATTAACCTATTAATCGATATTAATAAAACCTAGCATGATACTATAATCCGAATACGATATTAATCGAAATTTAAACATGAACAGATCTTCATGTTATAAAAACGACGATAATCATGATCGAAAATTAAAGAACAGTAAAACCTCCCTCTGATACCACTGTTGGGAATTAGGGCAGCAAACATGCATCACATACACAAATTTCTGCACTAATCAATAAACTCTAGGATTTATACTGTTCAATAAAATCGACAGAAGACATACCTTGTATGAGATTTCGAGTTAATGAAACGAACACGATGGATCAGATCCTTCTGTTGTTGTCGTCCTAGCGTAGAAAATACGATGCCTCTACGGTATGCACACACGAACGAGATCAGATCCTTGCTTGGTGTACTAGAGCCTTTTAGGGTTCTCTTAGTATTTCGTCTCTCTAGCCTCTACGACTCTCCTTAAACGGCCAAGAAGAACAATGGTTCCCTTTTAAAGGGGAACCCTAGTGAGAAACCCTAAGTGACGCGAACCCGGATCGTCTTTTCTAGTCAAGCTAATGGATCCTCAACCCGTAGTCTATAAACATACTAGAACCTTGGAATCACGTGAAAGATGGAAGATGGAACCTCAACCCAACGCTTAAAGAAGCGCGAACCTCGGTATAATGAATGACGACACAATCTAGTGTGGTTGCTAGATTGATAAGTCAAGAACAATTGAATTAATTCAATCCAACATGTTCAACATGTTCTTAGAGAACACAAAGAGAAAACTCTCAATATTATTATCAAACTCTTAATTAATTAAAACAATAATGTACCTCCTTTAAATAGGAGAAACAAAGCTAGAATCCTAATTCAAAAAGAAAACTAATTCCTACTTAGAAAAGGAAAATAACTTCTAGAATAATCCTAACACAATAAGGAAAATAATAATAAATAATAAGGAAACTTATTCAAAAAGGAAACTACTAATCTAATTCCAAATTGAATAATAAAATAAGACGACTAAAATAAACTCCTAAATAATTAAGGAAATAATATAGAAGTCTTGAAATTCTATGGAATTCTTTTTGAATTTCCATGCTCTATCCTTGTAATTCATCAGGTATGGATCATCATTTAGAATGCCACAAACCACCATGGTTGAATAAAAATTGAAGCTGGTCCGGATCATATCACTAAGCAACAAAACAAATTAGGCCCAAGTCCAACTCGGTCCGTTTTAATTCGTCTTTGATCCAACTCGTTTTGGTGTGCGACTCTGTAGATTTATACTCTTTGGCAGTATAATTAAAAGCCCGTTTTATTATACAAATAGTAAGCGGTCTCTAGTAAAACACATATTAACTCCTTTTGTCAACTGATATCTAGATTGAACACAAGACTAGGCAAGTGTCATTCTTGTATAGTTCAATCTTTATTTCTTGATCTCTAAGTATAATTAATCTTATACAAATGACACCTCATTTGTGCATGGCCATGCTAATATTAATTATACTTATCAAGGGGCCCAAATATATCTCTCTCATTATATGAGAGTGACAAATCCCATCTTGATCAATCACATACCTTCTACATAGTTTATAGTATGCTTAATCATCATCTTTATAATCACTCGGTCAAGAGCAATGTTTGATAATGCCTGACATGCTTATCCCTACGTTGGTAACCATGACGATCTCAGGTCTGAGGATAATACGATATCACTAATGGAGAACATCACTGATGACATTATGTAACACTCCTTGCAGTGTCCCCAAATGTAACACCCGGTTTCCTTGTCGCTTGCAAATCGCGGCCCGTATCGCGTATAAGGCTGAATTTGGCTTCGGGTAGCCAAATTGGGTTATGTAAAGGTTGGTATGGTTTGGAAACTTCCAACAAGTCATATTAATATATTTAAGTGTGTTATAATGACCATAAGTTGTTTCGGGTGGCTCGGACGAAAATCGGCTCGAAAATCACAAGTTTCGATCCTACGCGATTGATGATTTTTGCCCAACTTTGGAAGACCATAACTTCTTCATCCGAACTCCAAATGAGTCCCCGTTTTCGGCCACGTCTTCATTTCAATTCCCTCTACAACTTTCGTGTTTTGGCCGAGACCCAGTTCCAACTCCTTGAGGCCCAAAAGTGCGTGCGAAGTCGAGCTGTTGACCAAAAACTGAAGGAGGCAGAAAGTAAGCCATGGAGTCGACTCCATGGGTAAGTGGGGAGTCGGCTACATGGTTCTGGCGAGATTTTTTATATTTCTTCATCTCATTTCTTCCTCATTTCACCCCAACCATTGGAGAGTCTTTAGAGAGAGAGAGAGGGGCGAAATTGAGGGGATGAAGAGGGATTGTTCAAGGCCTCTTTTCCTACAACAAATCCATGTCATCATCATCATCTTCATCATCATCTTCATCATCTCCTTCACCTCCATCCACCATAGCTAGGGTTTCTTGAGCTCAAATTGGGGATTATCGCATCTACGCGATTTCGGCTCGATTCTTCTGCAATACTTCGAGGGATTGACCCTCTTAAGGTGGGAATCATAGTATTTAAACTTCTTTTCAAGTGATTACAACATATTTACACCAAATCAAACTAAACCTAGGTTTTCTACTCAAAGTTGCATATGCATGGGGCTTGGGTTAATTTCTTTGGATAATTTTGATGGATTTGAATCATATATGACATTAATAGCTATTTTATACAAAAAGCCCCAATTTCTATACTGTTTTTGGTAAGATTGGCACAAAACCCTTATGTGCGGATACGATAGTGTGCAGTATACACTACTACGCATATATATAATGCGATACATGGTTTTAAAAGTGTATTTTGGACAAAGCTACATATATTAGTTGTATTGTTGTTGTGTTTTAAGTTATAAAGCATATTTATGAGATTTTCTACTTACCTAGCCAGTCCGTAAGTATGCTGGTCAACTACATAAATATGTTTTGAATGAACGGAGTCTTTAAATCATAATGGGAGGCTATTTGGGAACTTATATACATTGTTCGAGTATATTAGACTTGGCTTGGGGCCAATTGATGAAAACATATGAGAACTCCCAAACTGATGATTTTCTGATTTCCTCTATTAACTGACGGACTTGGCTTATATTGTTCAATCTCTACAACAATACCACTACAGGTTTTCAGTATGCATATTTACTCATATCATGAATGGAGATATTCATATATACAAGTTTTACGAATACATATGGAATGCATGTATATTCATATCTATATCTGTTGAATTCTGTATTCTTATGATTTCATGGATTTGATGAGTTTATTATTATTTGGATATATTATCGGATGGCCACACCGTTCGTACTAGATAGATGGTGATTACCGGTAGCGTATAGCCTTGGTGGCTACGTGAGTATTATTGTAGCGTGCGCCTTTATGGTGGCGTGAGGTAGCGTATGCCTTTGTGGCTGCGTGAGGT
The DNA here is from genome assembly GCA_021464415.1 of Lonicera japonica. Taxonomy (NCBI): domain Eukaryota; kingdom Viridiplantae; phylum Streptophyta; class Magnoliopsida; order Dipsacales; family Caprifoliaceae; genus Lonicera; species Lonicera japonica. Next base: position 77,552,796 of record CM038464.1, read on the forward strand.
AGCGTATGCCTGTGTGGCTGCGTGAGGTAGCGTCTAGGTGGACCTGGTAGGTGGTCCCTGCCTTGGGCAGAAGAAACCGAGTGCCGGCTATCTCTGTACAGTAGATATATGAAAATCCTAGACGTGAGTTGATATATGTGATTGATGTGATAGATCTAGTCGCGGTGTTGTGGCATATACTGTATGATGATGTATATATATTTCTTTTCTTGTACTTTGGGTTGGGGGCATTATATATGCATTTCACAAAAGATTTTCCGTGCATTGGCTGCTTCAGAAATATAGTATATATATTTACACTTGTACATACAAAATGAAATGTATTTTACACAGAGGTGATTCTTTATAGAGAAGCAGCTCATAAACTATTTTCATTATAATACATGGCATGGCATGCATGGGTTTTTAATCTATTTCCCTATACAAACTCTTATAGTTCCCACTGAGCCCGTTTGGCTCACTCCCATTTTCCAAACCAGGTTTTGCAGGTGTTCGCGGGAATGGTACGAGTACAAGTCTAGATAGCTCTGATGAACCCTGATCACTTAGTCGTTATAAAATGACTCATGTATTACTTGATTAGTTAGTATATGACTATGTATTATAGTGTTGTATTTTGATATAAAGTTTATTGAGATTGGGACCTCATTGGAGCTTTGTATATATGACATTTTCTCAAATGTGGAGTATCTATTGAATATGGATTGTATATAAATTCTAACAGGTTTTGGTATTGCTTTATAAATAAACTCCATATGCTAAATTTTCAAAAATTACTACTTTATATAGAATTCCCTTTTTATATTAGTTATGATCTATGCCTTATTACCTGTCGTCGCGTACGACTCCGTGGCTAACCGGGTCCCAGAGGTGAAATCCTCTAAACGGGATTTCGGGGCGTCACAAGTTGGTATCAGAGCTATAGGTTTGACGTTTTCCTCGGGGGATTAATGGGTAGATCCGAGATTAGGGGTGCGAGCAATTATAGTATTCCTCGGAAGATCGATATACATTTTCGTGCGATATGATTTTACCGTTAGGATATGTGGAAAATGGGAGTATTGTGAAAGGAGATGTGGCTTGTCTTGGCTACGTCCATTCACAAAGTTCTTGATTAATTCTTTTGGCCTCTTTCGCAAATTATCTCTGTCATTGGCTCCTATATCACCTGTTTACATATGAGATTTGTGTTCAGGATTAGTTCTGCCACTAAGTGAGCAAAAGGCGACTGATGGATTATGTCATAGTCATCCGCCGGCCAACGGTTGACTATCTGATAAGCCACCAGTCCACTGCTGCTGACTGAGGTTAGAACGTGGCTTACTCGTAGGGGAGTGGCTGCTAAAGTCCTATTCCCTGTGTTTACCCCATTGTTTCTTCTTCGATTTTCTTGAGGGGTGACCCTAGTACGTGGATGATCGTTCCACTGTATCTGTACGGCCGCGTTCGGACTTGTAAGTCTAATTACGAGAGAGGGAATCTGTGGATTATGTTCAATTTGACTACACTGTTACGAGTAGACTTTTACCATATCCTAGACTTTATTTGACTTGAGAGATCCCTTTGGCAGGATGACTATTTTATGGTGGTATGGTGAGCAAATTTTCTTGAAAACCCACCTGGAAAGTACGAGAATGACCAAGTTTAGTCACGCATGTACCTATATCCTATCTCCTGAGTCTAAACTTGATATGGAATAATGGAGACTGGTACAGTTTGGTTGTGTATGCCTATGTACTTGATCCTAAGAGTCTCGATTCGATATGGATTTGTGACTGGATTTTCTTATGAATGCTGATACCTCGTGTGTGCTTGAGTTGTTTTATCCCTTGGAATAAGAGGTATATGACTGTGGTGAGACATACTTTATATATATTTTCTTTCGAAAATGGGTGGTTGTAGATGTTCATGTTCTGGGAGAAGCATTGAATATGCTTATTTGGGAATCAAATTCTCATTTTGTTAGCCGAGTAAGTTCAATTGGGAACGAGAACCCATTTAATGAACCTTGTCTCCAGTAAAGATGTGTTATGCTTCATTCCCTAAAATGATAGGAGAGAATCTTTCATGAAATTTGCAAGATTTCTCATTCATACTAGCTGCAGACTCATAGTTCCTTCGCAATAAGGAACCCATAACGAATTCTTCTGAAGCACAATTCTTTTCCATTTTTTATTAGAGGGACCTATCAGAGTAACGCAGCGAAAGCTTGCGGACTTGTCGAATTGAGGCTAGGGTGACTATTTCTTTTGTAAGCCTTTCACCTTTGTTAAGTATACTGCATTGGGACTATGAGAGTTTGATTTGTAAAGGGATTAGAAGTGAACTCCATTGGTTAATCTTGAAGGAGAGTGTTTGTTTAACAGTTGTATCTCGTGGTAAAAAAGACATGGAATCCTTAGTAGAACTATATGCTCCTCTATTTCATTTCTCTTGTTTCTTCCTTAAGCGGAGCTTTGGGTACACAATCAACTTGAATGTGATTTCATTCATTATGATAGGGGAGGTTTGTTCGAATGGCTCAATGATAGCGTAATGGTATATAAGAAGTGGCTCAATGAACTTAGTCTTTGAACTCTCCTCATGTTAGAAGATGCAGTACCTCTGGTACATGAGGTGTACCGTTGCTTGACCCTTATTGAGTTAGCCTCTATGAGATGAGAAATTTTAAGAAATTGTCCCTACCCTCTTGTGTGGACACCTAATTACAGTGAAGTGTATGCTAGTTGTAAAGCGAACTTTCACTAAAGGAGAAGTTTGGAGCAGAAAAATCATATGTTAAGTTGGAGTGAGTGTTCTAGTAAGAATTTCTCCTACCCTAATTCAAGAGTTCAGATGATGATGAGGTAAGCATTTTAAGCTTGAGACCTTCCTAGTCCCTTCTTGATTTTAGTTTGGGATTTGAAGAGGTACTCCAGATTCAAGCCTTATTGAATTCAATAATGGACAAACCCTTTAAGGAGGGGAGACGACACTCGATTGAGGTAAGTAGACCTCATTTCTGCCGCTATTCCCTTTCAGTCATACAACTATATATATATATATATATTTGGGTGTGTCAAAGTTTGTTCTGGCTCGGGGGAGAATAGTTTGAATTATTCTATTGGGTATGAGTAACATCCTTTGAAGGAGTATGAACTCTCCTAAGATCATGCTAGCATACTATAAGTGTATTACTTTCGCTCTTTGTATAGTGGAATCCCCAACATATTTTCCAGAGATATGTGTTTATTGCATGTTAAGGGAAAGACAAGGTAAGATCCTATAAATTCCTTTTATTGGAAATGCTATGCATGACAGATACCTTATGAGGAAATCCTTACAGTTCGAATATGCAGTATTCATACCATGTCATTCGATTCAGTCCTGTGTATGGTGATGCTTTGCATCCTGGGTTACTAATGGAGTAACCGGGGTTACGATTGCGATATGATTGCGAGATCGTGTATACAGATGAGAAGACTTCACACCCTTTTTGGTGAGCCTATCCTCTTCACCTGAAGTTTACTTGACGTTCTTTAAAATTTCATTCTCAGTTTAGGAAATTCATCTAGGCTAAGAGGAGACGTTCAGGGCAAGGAATGCATTTGTTAGTATAGCTACCGCTTGTATTTTGAAATGACCTCCTAAGTATTTGAATTTTGTAATTATGTGAGTTATTCTAATTCATTTTGGAGATTGAACCATGCATTTCTCCTCATCTGCTTGTTCCGATTGGATGGAGTTAGAATCCAGTTAGAATTTCAATGTGGGATATGGAATTTGGTTTCCATAATCAAATGGTAACGATTTTGGTCTGGTACCTCTAAACTCTAGTAGAACTATCTTTCTACTGGTTGGATAACACCATAGTTATCTTAACCGAAATTGGGAGAAAGAGACTACACATGTACCGTGTGTACATCTAGCCATAAAGTTTCGGGACCATCAGTCATCTATGATTCTTTGGAGATGGTACTTTTTCGTGAATAATGAGACACTTAAACCCCTTTTGTATTTGAAACTTACTGTCACTTGAGAACTTATTTGAGGATTACCAACTTAATTTCTTGTTACGGAACTGCAATCACCCCGTATTACAATATGATCATCCTAAGTTTCTTGAGTTGGAAACTTCTAAAGCCATTTAGAGGCAGATTTTGAACATAGTGCCTATATTAAGTTGAAGAACGTAGTGGTTTGACAATAGGATGGTGAAGACAAAATCATCGCATTTCTTGATTAGTTAAGTAAGATATAGAGGGTGTATAAGGAAAGTTCTATCTTCTGCTACTTTGTTCATGTGTATTAGCGGTTGAAAACCCTCATGTTGGTCAGTATCTCTTTCCATTGAACCTCTTGATGAGGTTGTGGCTTGTCAGAGAGAATGAATTAGGTAACTTTAGTCATGTGACCTTCCTTCTTTATCGTTTGATACGATTATTCCTGTTGTTCTGATATTTGAGTTCAGAATCTTTCTTCATTGGATATTGTAGTCTTCTCTTTTAAGGAAGGACATCTATGTAGAATTCAGAGCCACATGTACATTGGGATGATAACTATCCTACGGGAATTTCGAGGACGAAATTTATTAAGGAGGGGAGATTGTAACACCCGGTTTCCTTGTCACTTGCAAATCGCGGCCCGTATCGCGTATAAGGCTGAATTTGGCTTCGGGTAGCCAAATTGGGTTCTGTAAAGGTTGGTATGGTTTGGAAACTTCCAAAAAGTCATATTAATATATTTAAGTGTGTTATAATGACCATAAGTTGTTTCGGGTGGCTCGGACGAAAATCGGCTCGAAAATCACAAGTTTCGATCCTACGCGATTGATGATTTTTGCCCAACTTTGGAAGACCATAACTTCCTCATCCGAACTCCAAATGAGTCCCCGTTTTCGGCCACGTCTTCATTTCAATGCCCTCTACAACTTTCGTGTTTTGGCCGAGACCCAGTTTGATGAGCCCAAGGATAGCACTGGAGCTGGATCATGGAGCGAAGACTATGCAGATCCCATCCGGATTCCAAGTGGTCCGATCACCCGAGCTAGAGCAAGCAAGATAAAGGAAGCACTCATGAGCATGGTCTACGAGCTGATGAATAAAGCTGACGCTTGGAGAAGCATTCAAGGAGATGAAGAGCACGAATGGAAAATAATGCTTAGCCAAGAAGACATAGAATAATTAGGGCGTTTTTATTATTGTTTTTATTTATTTGCAGCCCAAGGATTATGTATAATTAATATTTAGAGTGATGGGCTTGCTAAGAGAGTTTTTGGGCTCATTTAGAGCTCTCCATTATTTTTGTTGCCTTAGAATTGGGCTTGTTTTTGTTATTTTCGAAATTAGGGTTTGTTTAGGGTTTCATTAGGGTTTTCTCTTCTCCTCCTATTTAAAGGAGGCAACTCTTATGTTTGGAGGCAGCTTGGTTTTATAATACAAATTTGAGTGTGTTTTTCACCTCTTGTGTTCTAAGAACACTTCGAGCAGCCGGAATATAATTCTTGTTGTTATTCGACTTATCAATCAATTAACCCATCAATTGATTGTTTGTCTTCGGCTATACCAAGGTTCATTCTCATTTTAGGGATTGGGTCGAGGTTCCACCTCCATCATCTTCGCGTGATTCCAAGGTTCTTACGTGTTCAACGTCAAGGGTCGCGGATTCGTCATATCGGATAGAAATACGGTCGTGAATCACATCATTGGTATCAGAGCGATTCTTTCTATCCAGGTTTTATTTTTTTCGTGTTCTTGCTATTACGAATCTGTTCCTATTATTGCAGATCTGTTCTTGTTATTTTCGGATCTGTTCTTGTTCTTATAAAAAAAAATAAAAAAAAAATTTGTTCCTACCTTTGATAATCTGTTCTTGCTCTTACAATTCTGTTCTTGTTGTTACGAATCTGTTTTAGAGATCTACAAATCTGTTCTTGCTCTTACAATTCTGTTTCTTGTTGTTACGAATCTGTTTTAGAGATCTACAAATCTGTTCTTGTTGTTACGAATCTGCTCTTGCTAAACTTTCAAATCTGCTTATCACGGATCTGCTTATTCTGTTTCATCTGTGTTGTTCAAAGTCGAAAATCTTCAATTTCGTTGCTGAACCATATTCGCAAATCTGTCCATTCATAATCTGTCCAGATTAAAGTAGAGCTCGATTTGTGTTTGCAATAATCTCTAGTTGCGATTCTCTTGATTCCTAGTTAACTTGATATTGAGGCGGCTATTGATAGTTGTGGCGGCTGTTATTGCAAGCATCCTAGACTTGTAATTCTTGGTCAAAAACCCTAGTTGTGGAGGCTAGTATTTCAAACACCATAAAACCCTAGACTTGACTTTTATTTCTAGGTTTTGAAAGTTGTGGCGGCTAGTATTGATATAAAACCCTAGACTTGACTTTTATTTCTAGGTTTGAAATTTGTGGCGGCTGTGAACAACATAAAAACCCTAGTAGACTTGTGATTAAAAAAAAAAAAAAAAAAATAAAAAAAAAAACCCTAGTAGACTTGTGATTAAAAAAAATTCCGAAATTTGACTTTATTTCTTTTTGCATTCAGATTCTATAGGTTCCAAGGGTTCCAAAAATCACTTTTTCACGAGACGAACTTTTCGCCCAATTTTGTCGAAATTTGGCTTCGTATTTTGTCCATATTTCATTGGGATTCCTGTTTCTTGAGTTCTTGGTGAAAACGTACTTGTCCTAGCATACAATTAATCTGTTTGGGTTGTGATTGGTATGTTCGGGCAGCCAAGAAAAGGGTTCTTGCTTTTCGATTCGTTTGAAGTTCCAAAAGGTGAAAATTGAGAGGAATATCAATACATTGAGAACTAAACACGAGCGGTAAAATTAGAGTGATATTATTTTTGAGCGAAACACGTAAGGGAGTGCAGTGAGGAAAATTTATTTCTTTATATTGTGCTAACCTCTGTTTTGCAGCAATATGTCGAGTTTCGATCCTAGGTTATTCCAAGAAGCCATGACGAGCACCTTACAAAAAATGATGAGAGAGGAGTTGGGTGTCTTTAAAGAGCAGGTGGAAGAGATGAGTGAGGAATTGAAGAGAATGCGGGTGAAGGTAGATAGAGTTGAGAGCACTCAAATTGAGTAATCCGGCATCTCACATAATGCTCAAAGAAATGGGAGGCCGCAGCCTAGGGAACGGAGGGCTGATGTTGATAATTATTACCGAGATAGCTTTGACGATGGGGATAGCGATGTCAATTCGGCAGTCGCTAACCGACGGAATGGTAGACGGTTTGGTAAGGGATTTAATAGGGAGGATGACAACATGAATGGGATCAAAATGAGGATTCCATCCTTCCAAGGAAAAAATGACCCCGAGGCCTATCTTGAGTGGGTCAAGAAAGTTGAATTAGTATTTGATTGCCATAATTACTCCGAGTCCAAGAAGGTGAAATTGGCGGCTATTGAATTTTCAGATTATGCACTTGTTTGGTGGGATCGCTTGATGATAGAGCGAAGGCGTAGTGATGAAGGGCCCGTGGAGACTTGGGATGAGATGAAGCGGTTGATGAAGAAGCGGTTTGTACCCGATCACTATTATCGGGAATTATACCAAAAATTGCAAGGGCTTACGCAGGGAAATCGTAGTGTTGATGAATACTATAAGGAGATGGAAGTGGCCATGATTCGGGCCAAGGTTGATGAAAATAGAGAAGCAACCATGGCGCGGTTCTTGAGTGGGTTAAACCGGGAAATTGCCAACGCGGTTGAATTGCAGCCATATGTTGAGATTGAAGATATGGTGCACACGGCAATTAAAATAGAGAGGCAGCTCAAGAGGAGGGTTGGTTTCAAGCCAAACCAAAGTTCTTATTCTACTCCATGGAAACAAAGTCCGTGGAAGAAGGATGAAAAAGCAACCACTCCGAAGCCGAAAGTTGATTCAAAATCAGAAGTTCCTAGTGGAGGCCAAGCTAAGACAGCCTCTAACACCACTAATACTCCAACTACCCGAAACAGGGACATTATATGTTGGAAGTGTCAAGGGAGAGGCCATGTTTCCACTCAATGCCCGAATAAGAGAGTAATGATGCTTCTGGATAATGGGGAATATGAGACGGATGAAGAAGGCGCTGAAGCTATGCCACCTTTGGAGGATGTCGAAGAAGAGGAGAGCGCCATCCAGGGTGAGTTATTAGTTGCAAGAAGAGCGCTTAGTACTCACGCAAAGGAGGATGAGGAGCAGCGCGAGAATATTTTCCACACTAGGTGCCTAGTGCTAGGCAAGGTGTGTAGTTTGGTGATAGACGGAGGAAGTTGCACTAATGTGGCTAGCACGACAATGGTGGAGAAGCTAGCATTACACACGACTAAGCACCCGAGGCCTTACAAGCTGCAATGGTTGAATGATAGCGGTGAAGTGAGGGTGAACAAGCAGGTTTTGGTGTCCTTTAGCATTGGTAGGTACGAGGACCAAGTGCTTTGTGACGTGGTTCCCATGCAAGCTGGCCATATGTTGTTGGGAAGACCATGGCAATATGATAGAAGAGTTAAGCATGATGGCTTCACCAATAAATATTCATTTGAGATGAACAAGAGAACAATCATTCTTGCACCTTTACCGCCACAGCAAGCCTATGCCGATCAGTTGAAGTTGCAAAGTGAGGAGGAGCAGCGGAGAGTTGAAAAGAAAAAGAGAGATAGTGGTGAGGAAAAGAAAGAGAGTGAGGGAAAAAGAAAAGAACTTGAGAAAAAAGAGAGTAGAGTGGAAAAACCAGTGACTATTGAGAGCAAATTTGAGAGGAAGGCAAAAGAATTTCTATGCGAGAGCTAGTGAAGTGAAAAGAGCGATGCTTTGTAATCAGCTTCTTGTACTTGTATACAAAGAAGCGCTTTTGAATACTAACGAGCTAAATTCTTCTTTGCCTAGTGTTATTGTCTCTTTGTTGCAGGATTTTGGTGACGTCTTTCCGGAGGATACGCCAAGCGGTTTACCACCCATCCGAGGAATAGAGCACCAAATTGATTTCGTACCCGGGGCTTCCATTCCAAACCGGCCAGCCTATAGGAGTAATCCGGAGGAAACAAAGGAACTTCAAAGGCAAGTTACGGAGCTGTTGGAGAAAGGGTATGTGAGAGAGAGTATGAGCCCATGTGCGGTGCCAGTTTTGCTAGTGCCAAAGAAGGATGGAACGTGGAGGATGTGCGTGGACTGCCGAGCCATAAATAATATCACGGTAAAATATCGTCACCCCATTCCACGTTTAGATGATATGCTTGATGAGTTGCATGGGTCTAGTATATTCTCTAAAATTGATTTGAAAAGTGGATATCATCAAATTAGGATGAAAGAAGGAGATGAATGGAAAACAGCCTTTAAAACAAAATATGGATTATATGAATGGTTAGTTATGCCTTTTGGTTTGACTAATGCACCTAGCACTTTCATGAGATTAATGAACCATGTTTTGAGACCTTTTATTGGCAGATTTGTCGTAGTCTATTTTGATGATATTCTTATCTATAGCAAGAGTCTAGATGATCACGTAATTCAATTAAAATCTGTTTTGGATGTCTTGCGAAAGGAGAAGTTATATGCTAACCTGAAAAAGTGCACATTTTGCACGGATAAGCTTGTATTTCTTGGTTTTGTTGTGAGTGCACAAGGGACTCAGGTTGATAAAGAAAAGGTGAAGGCGATTCAAGAATGGCAAAGTCCTACAAGTGTTGGGCAAGTGCGGAGTTTCCATGGGCTTGCTAGTTTCTATCGGCGGTTCGTGAAGGACTTTAGTACTATTGCGGCGCCATTGACTGAAGTGATCAAAAAGCATGTGGGATTCAAATGGGGAGAGGAGCAAGAGAAGGCATTCGAGTTACTAAAAAGCAAGCTAAGTAACGCCCCATTGTTATCTTTACCTAACTTTGCAAAGACTTTTGAAATTGAATGCGATGCTTCAGGAAATGGAATTGGTGCTGTTCTTATGCAGGAAGGAAGGCCAATAGCATACTTTAGTGAGAAGCTAGGTGGGGCGACCTTAAATTACCCTACTTACGACAAGGAGCTTTATGCGTTGGTGAGAGCGTTGGATACCTGGCAGCACTATCTTTGGCCAAAGGAGTTCGTGATTCACACGGATCATGAATCATTGAAGCACTTGAAGGGGCAGCAAAAGCTAAACAAGCGCCATGCCAAGTGGGTGGAGTTCATAGAGACTTTCCCATATGTGATCAAATACAAGCAAGGTAAAGAGAATGTTGTAGCGGATGCTTTATCACGCAGGTATACTTTAATTGCTACTTTAGATGCTAAATTGCTTGGGTTTGAATACATCAAGGATTTGTATTGTGATGATGCTGATTTTAGAGATATATTCAATGCATGTGAAAATTTGGCATTTGATAAGTACTTTAGGCATGATGGATTTCTAATGCGTGAAAACAAACTTTGTGTGCCTAAATGTTCATTGCGCGAATTGCTTGTTAAAGAAGCGCATGGTGGGAGTTTAATGGGACACTTTGGTATAGCTAAGACTTTAGGAGTATTGCAAGAACACTTCTTTTGGCCTCACATGAAAAGAGATGTTGAAAGAATGTGTGAGAGATGTGTTACTTGTAAGAAGGCAAAGTCTAAGTTAAACCCCCATGGTTTATATACTCCATTACCCATTCCTAGTGACCCTTGGGTTGATATTTCTATGGATTTTGTGTTGGGTTTGCCTAGGACTAAACATGGGAATGATTCTGTTTTCGTGGTGGTTGATAGATTTTCTAAAATGGCTCATTTCATTGCTTGTCATAAAACTGATGATGCACCACGAATTGCTAATTTGTTCTTCAAAGAAATTGTGCGTTTGCATGGCATGCCTAGAACCATAGTTTCTGATAGGGATGCAAAGTTTTTGAGCTACTTTTGGAAGACTTTGTGGGAAAAGTTGGGTACTAAATTGTTGTTTTCTACTACATGTCACCCCCAAACTAATGGCCAAACGGAAGTAGTAAATAGAACTTTATCCACTTTGTTGCGTGCCATAATTAAGAAGAACTTGAAAGAGTGGGAAGAATGTTTGCCTCATGTTGAGTTTGCATATAATCGATCTGTTCATTCTGCATCCAAGTTTTCTCCTTTTGAGATTGTGTATGGTTTTAATCCGTTGGCTCCTTTGGATTTATTACCATTACCTGTTGAGCATGCTAACCTAGATGGCAGGAAGAAAGCTGAGTTTGTTAGACAGATTCATGAGAAGGCAAGGCAAAACATTGAGAGAAGAACTGAGCAATATGTGCGACAAGCCAACAAAGGACGGAAGAAGATGGTTTTCGAAACAGGAGATTGGGTTTGGTTGCACTTGAGGAAGGAACGCTTTCCAATTCAACGGCGTTCTAAGCTTTTACCGAGAGGAGATGGACCGTTTCAAGTTGTGCAAAAGATCAATGACAATGCATATAAACTTGATCTACCAGGTGAGTATAATGTAAGTGCTACATTTAATGTCGCTGACCTAAGTCCGTTTAGTACAGGTGACGAATTGAGGACAATTCCTTTTCAAGAGGAGGGGAATGATGAGCCCAAGGATAGCACTGGAGCTGGATCATGGAGCGAAGACTATGCAGATCCCATCCGGATTCCAAGTGGTCCGATCACCCGAGCTAGAGCAAGCAAGATGAAGGAAGCACTCATGAGCATGGTCCACGAGCTGATGAATAAAGCTGACGCTTGGAGAAGCATTCAAGGAGATGAAGAGCACGAATGGAAAATAATGCTTAGCCAAGAAGACGTAGAATAATTAGGGCGTTTTTATTATTGTTTTTATTTATTTGCAGCCCAAGGATTATGTATAATTAATATTTAGAGTGATGGGCTTGCTAAGAGAGTTTTTGGGCTCATTTAGAGCTCTCCATTATTTTTGTTGCCTTAGAATTGGGCTTGTTTTTGTTATTTTCGAAATTAGGGTTTCTTTAGGGTTTCATTAGGGTTTTCTCTTCTCCTCCTATTTAAAGGAGGCAACTCTTATGTTTGGAGGCAGCTTGGTTTTATAATACAAATTTGAGTGTGTTTTTCACCTCTTGTGTTCTAAGAACACTTCGAGCAGCCGGAATATAATTCTTGTTGTTCTTCGACTTATCAATCAATTAACCCATCAATTGATTGTTTGTCTTCGGCTATACCAAGGTTCATTCTCATTTTAGGGATTGGGTCGAGGTTCCACCTCCATCATCTTCGCGTGATTCCAAGGTTCTTACGTGTTCAACGTCAAGGGTCGCGGATTCGTCATATCGGATAGAAATACGGTCGTGAATCACATCACAGTTCCAACTCCATGAGGCCCAAAAGTGCGTGCGAAGTCGAGCTGTTGACCAAAAACTGAAGGAGGCAGAAAGTAAGCCATGGAGTCGACTCCATGGGTAAGTGGGGAGTCGGCTACATGGTTCTGGCGAGATTTTTTATATTTCTTCATCTCATTTCTTCCTCATTTCACCCCAACCATTGGAGAGTCTTTAGAGAGAGAGAGGGGCGAAATTGAGGGGATGAAGAGGGATTGTTCAAGGCCTCTTTTCCTACAACAAATCCATGTCATCATCATCATCTTCATCATCATCTTCATCATCTCCTTCACCTCCATCCACCATAGCTAGGGTTTCTTGAGCTCAAATTGGGGATTATCGCATCTACGCGATTTCGGCTCGATTCTTCCGCAATACTTCGAGGGATTGACCCTCTTAAGGTGGGAATCATAGTATTTAAACTTCTTTTCAAGTGATTACAACATATTTACACCAAATCAAACTAAACCTAGGTTTTCTACTCAAAGTTGCATATGCATGGGGCTTGGGTTAATTTATTTGGATAATTTTGATGGATTTGAATCATATATGACATTAATAGCTATTTTATACAAAAAGCCCCAATTTCTATACTGTTTTTAGTAAGATTGGCACAAAACCCTTATGTGCGGATACGATAGTGTGCAGTATACACTACTACGCATATATATAATGCGATACATGGTTTTAAAAGTGTATTTTGGACAAAGCTACATATATTAGTTGTATTGTTGTTGTGTTTTAAGTTATAAAGCATATTTATGAGATTTTTTACTTACCTAGCCAGTCCGTAAGTATGCTGGTCAACTACATAAATATGTTTTGAATGAACGGAGTCTTTAAATCATAATGGGAGGCTATTTGGGAACTTATATACATTGTTCGAGTATATTAGACTTGGCTTGGGGCCAATTGATGAAAACATATGAGAACTCCCAAACTGATGATTTTCTGATTTCCTCTATTAACTGACGGACTTGGCTTATATTGTTCAATCTCTACAACAATACCACTACAGGTTTTCAGTATGCATATTTACTCATATCATGAATGGAGATATTCATATATACAAGTTTTACGAATACATATGGAATGCATGTATATTCATATCTATATCTGTTGAATTCTGTATTCTTATGATTTCATGGATTTGATGAGTTTATTATTATTTGGATATATTATCGGATGGCCACACCGTTCGTACTAGATAGATGGTGATTACCGGTAGCGTATAGCCTTGGTGGCTACGTGAGTATTATTGTAGCGTGCGCCTTTATGGTGGCGTGAGGTAGCGTGCGCCTGTGTGGCTGCGTGAGGTAGCGTATGCCTGTGTGGCTGCGTGAGGTAGCGTATGCCTGTGTGGCTGCGTGAGGTAGCGTCTAGGTGGACCTGGTAGGTGGTCCCTGCCTTGGGCAGAAGAAACCGAGTGCCGGCTATCTCTGTATAGTAGATATATGAAAATCCTAGACGTGAGTTGATATATGTGATTGATGTGATAGATCTAGTCGCGGTGTTGTGGCATATACTGTATGATGATGTATATATATTGCTTTTCTTGTACTTTGGGTTGGGGGCATTATATATGCATTTCACAAAAGATTTTCCGTGCATTGGCTGCTTCAGAAATATAGTATATATATTTACACTTGTACATACAAAATGAAATGTATTTTACACAGAGGTGATTCTTTATAGAGAAGCAGCTCATAAACTATTTTCATTATAATACATGGCATGGCATGCATGGGTTTTTAATCTATTTCCCTATACAAACTCTTATAGTTCCCACTGAGCCCGTTTGGCTCACTCCCATTTTCCAAACCAGGTTTTGCAGGTGTTCGCGGGAATGGCACGAGTACAAGTCTAGATAGCTCTGATGAACCGTGATCACTTAGTCGTTATAAAACGACTCATGTATTACTTGATTAGTTAGTATATGACTATGTATTACAGTGTTGTATTTTGATATAAAGTTTATTGAGATTGGGACCTCATTGGAGGCTTTGTATATATGACATTTTCTCAAATGTGGAGTATCTATTGAATATGGATTGTATATAAATTCTAACAGGTTTTGGTATTGCTTTATAAATAAACTCCATATGCTAAATTTTCAAAAATTACTACTTTATATAGAATTCCCTTTTTATATTAGTTATGATCTATGCCTTATTACCTGTCGTCGCGTACGACTCCGTGGCTAACCGGGTCCCAGAGGTGAAATCCTCTAAACGGGATTTCGGGGCGTCACACCAAAGCGGGTCGGTCCAATACTTTGTTCCCTAACAAGTATCAGTGTGTTTAGCTTGATATCTCCATATCCATGACTTGTGGAACATAGTCATCAGCTGACCCATACTCTAATCATTATATCAATGTGATCCTAGATTATTGACACATGATTAGGGACATCTAAATAATATTATTATAACATTACTATCATCCCACAATCAATTCACACACTTGATGAACTAGTATTAATATATATTATTTACTAGAGAATATAAAGTAAAATAAAATAAACTTTATTAATGACAATAAGCATAAGATATCCAAGTACAAATCATAATCTATGAATAGTCCTCGGACATATCTCTTTCAGTGTGGGCTACGGTATCACCAAGATTTTCTCCTCTCTCAATAGAACAAACCTTAACTCATGAGAATTATTGTTATAATAAGAAGAGACAAGGCCGGCGTATATATAAGGTTACGATAGGGACCTTAAGGAGAAATAAGTGTTTAGGCTTCCTATGGAAAGTTGGAATCCTAATTCCACTGTGAATTAGTTCCTTCCATAAATTATAATTCGCACCACTAAAGAATTATAATTGCACTCTCGTCCTTATCTCAAAATTTAATTTCGAGCTCCTTGTTATTAAATACTTATTATTCTCCCAACGTTAAGATTACAGATAACCGTCATTTAAATTATATTTAAATGACTTATTAATCCTTGAGCCTACCACTTAACTTGTTTGACATGTCGGATTAACATAATCCACCTACAGGGTTTGACATGATCAAAACTTATAAGCTTCTCAAAGGGCTATCATCAATCCCTATACCAGGACGTGGATTCTGTCAATAATTAATATTCATCATACATATAGTGTCGTCATCCAATTCACGAAGATTATTGATCCATAAATGAATCTCACTCTTAATGAGTCAAAACAACAAACACTATATATATATGTCTATTAATTATTTCAAGATTAAGAGCATAAGTAATCATAATAACCATGGGATTTTAAATTTTTTTATATATTCAGTATAAAAATAATTAACCCAAACTAGTCCTATTCAATACACATAAAGTGTACTAGCACACAATGAGTTAAAACTATACCGTTTCCTGTAGTTAAGATAAACTACTAAAACTTGTGCTACAATCCTACCGATGGGTGTCCAATTCCATCTAAGATTGTGAACCATTAAACTTATATATTCCACAAGAACCGATGATATGATCTTCTGTGTGTAAGCTATACTATACACACCAAATCATCTACTATATGGAATAAAAGACACCCACATGCACAATATTTAAATAAATAATATAATGCAACCATTGCCTATAAAGATTCTCATTAAAATAGCAAAACCGAGTTTATGACATATCCAAACCAACAACAAAATTATAGCTTTTAGTATATCACTCTAACAATCTCCCACTTAGACTCAAAGCCATGTAGCTGTGCATCTCACTCCCATTTCCTCAACGTGAACACTCTATGTGTTTTTCCTTCTTATGAATCCTCAGCTCTTTAGAGTTTGCAACCGTTTCACTATTATCCAAATAAAGTGAAATAGCTAATTACACTGAAGGTGCCACATCTTGATTCATATGGAAGTTCCTGAACCAAACCGCTGCCTTAGCTGCTTCTAAAGCAGCCACATATTCAGCTTTCATGGTGGAGTTAGCAATGTATGACTGCTTGACACTCCTCAAACCAATGACTCTACCTCTTAGAGTAAACACATAACCTAAAGTTGACTTTTTAGAATCCTAACATTTGATTAAAAATTATGGTCTGTGTATCCAACAGGTACGACTGTTTGACTGGTAAACCAACATAAAATCTCGAGTCTTTTTAAAGTACTTAAGTATATGTTTTACCTCAGTTCACTATTCTTTCCCTGGATTAGACTGATATCTGTTAATCATATTAACGGTAAAGCAAATGTTTGGTCTAGTACGCAATATAGCATACATGAGGCTTCTTACTGCCGAAGCATAAGGAACTGCCCTCATCATCTCTATCTCATCATGTGTCTTATGACACTGTTCTTGGATAGAGTGATTCCATTCCTAAAAGGGAGAAACCCTTTCTTGGAATCCTATATACTAAATTTGGCAAGAATTGTATCGATATAAGTACCTTGCGATAAGCTCAACATCCTATTTTTATGATCTTCCATAAGCTTAATACCAAGGATGTGACTGACTTTTTCCAAGTCCTTCATATCAAGCTGACTTAATAACCATACCCTCACTGAAGATAATATTCATATACAATACCTGGAATACCACCGCATTTCCGTTGCGCCTTTTGTACACACAAGACTCATCCAAATATTGATCAAAACCAAAAGATTTGATTGCATGGTCAAAACAGATGTTCCAAGATCTAGACACTTGCTTAAGCCCATAAATGGGCTTCTTGAGCTTGCACAACATGTGCTCTTGGCCATTTACTATGAATCCTTCAGGTTGCATCATATAGATTCTTTTATCAAGACTTCCATTAAGGAAATTTGTCTTGACATTCACTTGCCAAATCTCGTAATAAAGATAAGCCGCAATGGTTAAGAGAATCCGAATAAAATTTGGCATGGCTATCGGTTAAAAGTGATATGAACCACGATCGTATTTCTACCCAATAAGATGAATCCGCAACCCTTGACGTTGAAAAAACGCAAGAACCTTGGAACCACGCGAAGTTAATGGAGGTGGAACCTCGACCTAATCCCGAAAACGAGATAGAACCTTGGTATAGTCGAAGACAAACAATCAATCGATGGGTTAATTGATTGCTAAGTCGAAGAACAACAAGAACCCTAATTCTGGCTGTTCGAGACGTTCTTAGAACGCAAGAGGTGAAAAACACTCAAAATTTAATTAATCAAAGCTGCTTAAAACAATAGCGTTAGCTCTTTTAAATAGGAGTAATTAAACCTACCAGGTCTAGGAAAATAAACAAAAACGAAATTAATGGGTTTCTCACATAACTTGGGCCCCAAGCAAAGCTAAACATAAATTAAACTTAAAATAAACAAAGCCTAGCCCAGCCCATTTATCTAATACATGCTTTTAATCTCTTGGGCTGCTATTTTGAATATCTTCAATTGGGCCTTTAAGTAATGTCTTCCATTCTTGAACCCGATCCCCTTCAATGCTCCTCCATGCTTCAGCTTTGCTCATCATCTCTTGGACCATGGCCATAAGTGCCTCCTTGATCTTCTTGGCTCTAGCTCGAGTGATTGGGCCACTTGGAACCCGGATGGGATCTGCACAGCCTTCACTCCATGATCCAGCTTCAGTGCTATCCTTGGGCTCATCATTCCCCTCCTCTTGAAAAGGAATTGTCCTCAATTCGTCACCTGCACTAAACGGACTTAGATCAGCAACATTAAATGTAGCACTCACATTATACTCACTTGGAAGATCAAGTTTGTATGCATTGTTATTGATCCTTTGCATAACTTGAAATGGTCAATCTCCTCTCGGTAGCAACTTAGAACGCCTTTGAACTGGAAAACGTTCCTTTCTCATGTGCAGCCAAACCCAATCTCCTGGTTCAAAGACCACTTTTTTCCTTCCTTTGTTTGCTTGCTGGACATACTGCTCAGTTCTTCTTTCAATTTTTTGCCTCGCCTTCTCATGAATCTGTCTAACAAACTCATCTTTCTTCCTGCCATCTAGGTTAGCATGCTTAATAGGTAATGGCAATAAATCCAAAGGAGCTAAAGGATTAAAACCATACACAATCTCAAAAGGAGAAAACTTAGATGCAGAATGAACAGATCGATTATATGCAAACTCAACATGAGGCAAACATTCTTCCCACTTTTTCAAGTTCTTCTTAATTATGGCACGCAACAAAGTGGATAAAGTTCTATTTACTACTTCGTTGTGTCGGGGTTCGGATAACCAATTCGTTGTGTTTGCGAGTTTCGTGCGATATAACTGTGGGTCGTATCAGTTGGTATCAGAGGATAGATGGACACCACGACCCAACACCTATAGCAAGATGCGAACCTTGGTATACGTGAATGACGCCACAATTGATGATGGTGAATCATTTGATAAGTCGAATGAACATTACAAAGAAACCGAATTTGTTCAATATGTTCTAAAGAACAAAGGAGAAAAGCTCTCACAATTTTATTAATCCATAGCTCTCTAATAAAATAATACAATGATGTGATCCAACCTAACCCTCCATTCAATTCAATCCAGGAGTATTATGAATTCTTGAATGAAGGCTTAAATACACATAGATTAAGGATAGAGCATGGAAGTTCAAGATAAAGAAAGCCGGAGTGGAAAAAAATTGAAGAATTCAAAATTATATTATTTTATGTTTTAAAATTAGTATCTTGTCATGAACTTGATGATGTCATCGCTTACATAAGTCTTTAGTGATGTCATTGCTTATGTCACTTGTAGTATGATGTCATCGCTTACATAAGTCTTTAGTGATGTCATTGCTTATGTCATTTGTAGTAGGTGAGAATAAATGTGAGCCCTTAGATCATAGTTGGTGAGATTGAATGTAGACCATTGGATGTATTTTGTAACAACTATAAATACCTCCACATCCCATTCCATTTGGGGATCAAGTGTGAGTTTTCATTAATAAAATTTGAGAGTTTTTAATTCTCTTGGTTCTTAAAAAACTATCGAACTTATCAGAATTTTCCGTGGCGGTCACATCCGACTTATCAATCGGCTCTTCCATATCCGATTGTGGCGTCTTCAATATACCAAGGTTCACATCTCTTTATAGGTGTCGGGTCGCGGTTTCCCCATCCATAATTATTCCTTATACCAAGGTTCTTGCTTCCATATAAGCAAAGGGTTAAGGTTTTCCATCCATTCTGATTATAGAAACGATCTTAGGACCGTCTTTGCTACGGGTTTCGTCACGTTGTTGGAGTGGTTCGTATCATACAATCACTCCCTTTAAATAGGGTATAAAAAATAATTACTAATCCTAATACAATAAGGAAAGTAAAACAATCCTAATTGACTAAGTATTCCTAATTGAATATCCTATTTGACTAAGGAAATATTCCTAAAACAATTCTAATTGAATAAGGAAAACATTCCTAATCCTAATTGAATAATAAAATAATAAACAAGTTCTATAATTTAAAAATAATTAAAATACGATCTTCTTTAAATTTTCTTGCACAAGCTCTTGTAATCGGACCCATGAAAACTTGATTTGGGTCTACGTACGTTTCAACCCACGTGCTTGATTATATGCTAGCCTTGTCCGCATCAAATCAAGTAGTAGTGCTTGTTAGTCGGTCAAGTAAGAATGGCATAATAAATTAATAACAAAGATGAAATAATGAATACTTGGCCGATAATTACCGACTTCTGAGATAGGTACGGGATGATTGGGGTAAAGGGTTGATTTACACATTATTAAGAGTTCGCCTTAGCATGGCGAATCGTTGGAGGCTAATAATTTATCGAGGTAGTCCTAGAACCCACCCTTTAGGAGAACGTACGATCATTGAAATGACGTATATGGGAATTTGTGGGACCATGAGCAATAATCCAGATAATTAGCTTTCGACCATAGGAGTAGAATTCCTAGGGAGGTTTGGTATGCAAGTGGGTGTGGGTTGCATTGCATTTCATTATCTTTAATTATTATACTAAAGTAAAGTAATTATTTTCTGTAAAAGCTACACGTGCTTTCATACTCTACTTATATAGTTATCACTGAGCCCGAATTTGGCTCATCCCATTTTCTAAACAGTTTTGTAGGTTTAGCATTTCGGGTTGCTCGTGGTTCACGAATTTAGAGGCCTCCGATGTCCTTAAACCTTTTAGTCCTCCTCGAGAAGAATTATATTGTATAATTGATTTTGATCATGTTGTAATGTATATAAACACTCTTATAAGAATTGGATTTTGGTATTAATGTATCAAGGACATGTAATAAGGTTTATGTAAATGGTTTTTATATGTGGAGTTGATTTAAATGTGGTTTGATGTGATTCCACTTGTATGGAGCGTGGTTTTAAATGTTACAGGACAGTTTATTGATGAAATGAACTCCACATGCCGAAGTTTTCTAAATTGGGATTTCTAAAGATCAACTTTTATTAAAGAAAAGTTTTTTTTTAAGTTATGATTTTATATCTTAAACCCGCCATCAAGCATGGCATCCGCGATTAACCGAATCCCGGAGGTGAAAATCTCAGAACGGGATTCAGGGCATCACACTATTGATGGGAAAAAGTAACGAAAAAAAAATACTTTGGGGTCTTAAGGATCTACAACGGAAGTGAAGACCGGTAAATGATCAAAGCCAACAAAGGCGACAAGAAGATCTTGTTTAACCCATTGTAGACGTTCGGATTTTGAATTTCGAAGTCCTAGAGTTATTGTCATTTAAAATGAAGTCTTTTGATGGAAAAAAGTAGTGAAAAAAATAATTTGCGGACTTAAGGATCTACAACGAAAGTGTAGACCGATAAATGGTCAAAACCGACAAAGTCGATAAGAAGATTTTGTCTAACCCATCGTAGACGTTCTGATTTCGAATTTCGAATTCCTAGAGTTATTGTCATTTAAAATGAAGCCTTTTGAAGGAAAAAAGTCACGAAAAAAATTATTTGCGTCCTTAAGGATCTACAACGGAATTGTAGACTGATAAATGGTCAAACACGACAAAGTCGACAAGAAGATCTTGTTTAACCCATTGTAGACGTTCCGATTTCGAATTTCAAATTCCTAGAGTTATTGTCATTTATAATGAAGCCTTTTGATGGAAAAAACTAGCAAAAAAAAAATACTTTGCGGCCTTAAGGATCTACAATGGAAGTGAAGACCGGTAAATGGTCAAAACCAACAAAGTCAACAAGAAGATCTTGGTTAACCCATTGTAGACGTTCGGATTTTGAATTTCGAATTCCTAGAGTTACTATCATTAATAATGAACTCTTTTGATAGAAAAAAGATGCGAAAAAATACTTTCCGACCTTAAGGATCTACTGTGAGGCCCTGAGTGATGAGTACTCCCTTGTGTGGAGGAATGGTAGCTCGAGCGATGAGTACTCCCTTGTGTGGAGGAATGGTAGCTCAAAGGGGGCATCTCACACCGGAAGTTGGGGGATCCTTGGAGACCCATATAAGTAAGAAATGGTCGCTAATTAAGTACGAGGCCTTTTGGGTAGCTCACTGGCTTCGGATCCCATGAGAACTCCGAAGTTAAGCGTGCTTGGACCAGAGAAATCCAGGGATGGGTGACCCCCTGGGAAGTTGGTCGTGAGCTCCCAGAAACAAAGCCGTGAGGGTAGATGTCCTGGGGCTGAGGCCTGTCTAGGACGCTACCCAGAGCGGACAATATCGTACTGAGGTGGGACCGGGTCGTTACAAATGGTATCAGAGCGGACACCACAGAGTACGGTGTGTCGACGAGGACGTCGATTCCCTTGGGGGGAAGGATGGGAAGCTGGTCGTGAGCTCCCAGAAACAAAGCCGTGAGGGTAGATGTCCTGGGGCTGAGGCCTGTCTAGGACGCTACCCAGAGCGGACAATATCGTACTGAGGTGGGACCGGGTCGTTACAAATGGTATCAGAGCGGACCCCACAGAGTACGGTGTGTCGACGAGGACGTCGATTCCCTTGGGGGGAAGGATCTGACGCCCTGAGTGATGAGTACTCCCTTGTGTGGAGGAATGGTAGCTCGAGCGATGAGTACTCCCTTGTGTGGAGGAATGGTAGCTCAAAGGGGGCATCCCACACCGGAAGTTGGGGGATCCTTGGAGACCCATATAAGTAAGAAATGGTCGCTAATTAAGTACGAGGCCTTTTGGGTAGCTCACTGGCTTCAGATCCCATGAGAACTCCGAAGTTAAGCGTGCTTGGACCAGAGAAATCCAGGGATGGGTGACCCCCTGGGAAGCTGGTCGTGAGCTCCCAAAAACAAAGCCGTGAGGGTAGATGTCCTGGGGCTGAGGCCTGTCTAGGACGCTACCCAGAGCGGACAATATCGTACTGAGGTGGGACCGGGTCGTTACATCTACAACGAAAATGTAGACCAATAAATGGTCAAAACCGACAAAGTTGACAAGAAGATCTTGTTTAACCCATCATAGATGTTCGGATTTCGAATTTCGAATTCCTAGAGTTATTGCAATTTAAAATGAAACCTTTTGGTCGAAAAAAGTGGCAAAAAAATTACTTTGCGGCCTTAAGGAACTACAACGGAAGTGCAGATCGATAAATGGTCAAAACCGACAAAGACGACAAGGTGATACTGTTTAGCCCATCGTAGACGTTCGAATTTCGAATTTTGAATTCCTAGAGTTATTGTCATTTAAATTGAATCCTTTAGACCGGAAAAAGTCACGAAAAAAAACTTTGCGGCCTTAAGGATCTACAACGGAAGTGAAGACCGGTAAATGGTCAAAACCGACAAAGTCGATGAGAAGATCATGTTTAACCAGTTGTACACGTTCGGATATCGAATTTCGAATCCTAGAGTTATTGTCATTTAAAATGAAGCCCTTTTGATGGAAGAAAGTCGCGAAAAAATACTTTGTGGCCTTAAGGATCTACAACGGAAGTGTATACAAATAAATGATCAAAACCGACAAAGTCGACAAGAATAGCTTGTTTAACACTTTGGAGACGTTCGGATTTCGAATTTCGAATGCCTAGAGTTATTGTCATTTAAAATGAAGTCTTTTGATGGAAAAAAGTCGGGAAAAAAATACATGGTGGCCTTAAGAATCTACAATCTAAGTGAAGACCGAAAAATGGTCAAAAAAGACAATGTCGACAAGAAGATCTTGTTTAACTCATTGTAGACATTTAGATTTCAAATTTTGAATTCCTAGAGTTATTGTCATTTAAAATGAAGCCTTTAGATGGAAAAAAGTCGCAAAAAAAATACTTTGCGGCTTAAGGATCTACAACGGAAGTGAAGACCGATAAATGGTCAAAACCGACAAAGTCAACAATAAGATATTGTTTAACCCATTGTAGACGTTCGGATTTCGAATTTCGAATTCCTAGAGTTATTTCCATTTTTAATGACGCCTTTTGATGGAAAAAAGTCGCGAAAAAAATACTTTGCGGCCTTAAGGATCTACAACGGAAATGAAGACCGATAAATGGTCAAAACCGACAAAGTCGACAATAACATATTATTTAACCCATTATAGACTTTCGGATTTCGAATTTCGAATTCCTAGAGTTATTGTCATTTATAATGACGCCTTTTTATGGAAAAGAGTTGCGAAAAAAATACTTCGCGGCCTTAAGGATCTTCAACGAAAGTGAAGACCGATAAATGGTCAAATCCGACAAAGTCGACAAGAAGATATTGTATAACCCATCATAGCATTCGGATTTTGAATTTCGAATTCCTAGAGTTATTGCAATTTAAAATGAAGCCTTTTGATCGAAAAAATTCGAGAAGAAAATACTTTGCGGCCTTAAGGATCTGCAACGGAAGTGAAGAACGGTAAATGGTTCAAGCTGACAAATTCAATAAGAAGAACTTGTTTAACCCATCGTAATCGTTCGGATTTTGAATTTTGAAGTCCTAGAGTTATTGTAATTTAAAA
Source organism: Lonicera japonica (assembly GCA_021464415.1). NCBI lineage: Eukaryota > Viridiplantae > Streptophyta > Magnoliopsida > Dipsacales > Caprifoliaceae > Lonicera > Lonicera japonica. The sequence goes on from CM038464.1 coordinate 77,576,889, forward strand.
AGAAGTCTTTTGATGGAAAAAAGTTGCAAAATAAATATTTTGCGGCCTTAAGGATCTACAATGGAAGTGTAGACCGATAAATGGTCAAAACCGACAAAGTCGACATGAAGATCTTGTTTAACCCATCGTAGACGTTCGGATTTCGAATTTCGAATTCCTAGAGTTATTGTCATTTAAAATGAAGCCTTTTGATTGAAAAAAGTCGCGATTTTTTTTTTGCGGCCTTAACGATCTACAACGGAAGTGTAGACCGATAAATGGTCAAAACCGACAAAGTCGACAAGAAGATATTGTATAACCCATCATCGCGTTCGGATTTCAAATTTCGAATTCCTAGAGTTATTGCAATTTAAAAAGAAGCCTTTTGATCGAAAAAAGTCGAGAAGAAAATACTTTGCGGCCTTAAGAATCTGCAACGGAAGTGAGGACCGGTAAATGGTTCAAGCTGAGAAAGTCAATAAGAAGATCTTGTTTAACCCATCGTAATTGTTCGGATTTTGAATTTCGAAGTCCTAGAGTTATTGTCATTTAAAATGAAGTCTTTTGATGGAAGAAAGTTGCGAAATATATATTTTGCAGCCTTAAAGATCTACAACGGAAGTGTAGACTGATAAATGGTCAAAACTGACAAAGTCGACATGAAGATCTTGTTTAACCCATCGTACACGTTCGGATTTCGAATTTCGAATTCCTAGAGTTATTGTCATTTAAAATGAAGCCTTTTGATTGAAAAAAGTCGCGAAATCTTTTTTTGCGGCCTTAACGATCTACAACGGAAGTGTAGATCGACAAATGGTCAAAACCGACAAAGTCGACAAGAAGATATTGTATAACCCATCATCGCGTTCGAATTATGAATTTTGAATTCTTAGAGTTATTGCAATTTAAAATGAAGCCTTTTGATCGAAAAAAGTCGAGAAGAAAATACTTTGCGGCCTTAAGAATCTACAACGGAAGTGAAGACCGGTAAATGGTTCAAGGTGACAAAGTCAATAAGAAGATCTTGTTTAACCCATCGTAATCGTTCGGATTTTGAATTTTGAAGTCCTAAAGTTATTGTCATTTAAAATGAAGTCTTTTGATGGAAGAAAGTTGCGAAATATATATTTTGCAGCCTTAAAGATCTACAACGGAAGTGTAGACCGATAAATGGTCAAACCCAACAAAGTCGACAAGAAGATCTTGTTTAACCCATCATAGACGTTCGGATTTCGATTTTCGAATTCCTAGAGTTATTGCAATTTAAAATAAAGCCATTTGATCGAAAAATGTTGCGAAAAAAATATTTTGCGGCCTTAAGGATCTACAACGGAAGTGTAGACCGATAGATGGTCAAAACTTACAAAGTCGACAAGATGAATTTGTTTAACCCGTCGTAGATGTACGGATTTCGAATTTTGAATTCCTAGAGTTAGTGTCATTTAAATTGAATCCTTTTGATGGGAAAATACTTTGCGGCCTTAAGGATCGACAACGGAAGTGAAGACCGGTAATTGGTCAAAACCGACAAAGTCGACAAGAAGATCATGTTTAACCATTAAAGACGTTCGGATTTCGAATTTCAAATCGTAGAGTTATTGTCATTTAAAATGAAGCCTTTTTGATGGAAGAAAGTCGCGAAAAAAATACTTTGCGGCCTTAAGGATCTACAACGGAAGTGTATACAAATAAATGGTCGAAACCGACAAAGTCGACAAGTGTAGCTTGTTTAACCCATCGGAGACGTTCGGATTTCGAATGCCTAGAGTTATTATCATTTAAAATGAAGTCTTTTGATGGAAAAAAGTCGGGAAAAAAACACATGGTGGCATTAAGAATCTTCAGTCAAAGTGAACACCGATAAATGGTCAAAAACGACAATGTCGACAAGAAGATCTTCTTTAGCCCATTGTAGACGTTCGGATTTCGAATTTCGAATTCCTAGAGTTATTGTCATTTGAAATGAAGCCTTTAGATGGAAAAAAGTCGCGAAAAAAATACTTTGCAGCCTTAAGGATCTACAACGGAAGTGTAGACCAATAAATGGTCAAAATCGACAAAGTTGACAAGAATAGCTAGTTTATCCCATCGCAGAAGTTCAGATATCGAATTTTGAATTCCAGGAGTTATTTTCATTTAAAAATGAAGCCTTCTGACAGAAAAATGTTGGGAAAAAAATACTTAGCCGCCTTAAGGATATACAACAGATGTGTAAACAGATAAATAGTTAAAACCGACAAAGTCAAAAAGAAGATCTTGTTTAACCTATTGTAGACGTTCAGATTTTAAATTTCAAATTCCTAGAGTTATTGTCATTTATAATGACGCCTTTTGATGGAAAAAAGTCGCAAATAAATACTTTGCAGCCGTAAGGATCTGGAACGGAAGTGAAGACCGGCAAATGGTTCAAGCTGACAAAGTCGATAAGAAGATCTAGTTTAACCCTTCGTAATTGTTCGGATTTTGAATTTCGAAGTGCTACAGTTATTGTCATTTAAAATGAAGTCTTTTGATGGAAGAAAGTTGCGAAATAAATATTTTGCGGCCTTAAGGATCTACAATGGAAATGTAGACCGATAAATGGTTAAACCCGACAAAGTCGACAAGAAGATCTTGTTTAACCCATCGTAGACGTTCGAATTTCGACTTTCAAATTCCTAGAGTTATTGCAATTTAAAATGAAGCCTTTTGATTGAAAAAAGCCGAGAAGAAAATACTTTGCGGCCTTAAGGATTTGCAACGGAAGTGAAGACCGGCAAATGGTTAAAGCTGACAAAGTCGATAAGAAGATCTTGTTTAACCCATCGTAATTGTTCGGATTTTGAATTTCGAAGTCCTAGAGTTATTGTCATTTAAAATGAAGTCTTTTGATGAAAGAAAGTTGCGAAATATATATTTTGCAGCCTTAAAGATCTACAACGGAAGTGTAGACCGTTAAATAGTCAAACCCAACAAAGTCGACAAGAAGATCTTGTTTAACCCATCGTAGACGTTTGGATTTCGAATTTCAAATTCCTAGAGTTATTGCAATTTAAATTGACGCCTTTTGATCGAAAAAAGCCGAGAAGAAAATACTTTGCAGCCGTAAGGATCTGGAACGGAAGTGAAGACCGGCAAATGGTTCAAGCTGACAAAGTCGATAAGAAGATCTAGTTTAACCCTTCGTAATCGTTCGAATTTTGAATTTTGAAGTGCTATAGTTATTGTCATTTAAAATGAAGTCTTTTGATGGAAGAAAGTTGCGAAATAAATATTTTGTGGCCTTAAGGATCTACAATGGAAGTGTAGACCAATAAATGGTCAAGCCCGACAAAGTCGACAAGAAGATCTTGTTTAACCCATCGTAGACGTTCGGATTTCGACTTTCGAATTCCTAGAGTTATTGCAATTTAAAATGAAGCCTTTTGATCGAAAAAAGCTGAAAAGAAAATACTTTGCGGCCTTAAGGATTTGCAATGGAAGTGAAGACCGGCAAATGGTTCAAGCTGACAAAGTCGATAAGAAGATCTTGTTTAACCCATCGTAATTGTTCGAATTTTGAATTTCGAAGTCCTAGAGTTATTGTCATTTAAAATGAAGTCTTTTGATGGAAGAAAGTTGCGAAATATATATTTCTCAGCCTTAAAGATCTACAACGGAAGTGTAGACCGATAAATGGTCAAACCCAACAAAGTCGACGAGAAGATCTTGTTTAACCCATCGTAGACGTTCGGATTTCGATTTTCGAATTCCTAGAATTATTGCAATTTAAATTGAAGCCTTTTCTTGGAAATGTATACAACGGAATAGCTAGTTTATTGCGAAATAAATATTTTGCGGCCTTAAGGGTCTACAACGGAAATGTATACAAAGAAATGGTCGAAACCGACAAAGTCGACAAGAATAGCTAGTTTAACCCATCGCAGAAGTTCAGATATCGAATTTTGAATTCCAGGAGTTATTTTCTTTTAAAAATGAAGCCTTCTGATAGAAAAAAGTTGGGAAAAAAATACTTAGCCGCCTTAAGGATACACAACAGATGTGTAAACCGATAACTGGTCAAAACTGACAAAGTCAAAAAGAAGATCTTGTTTAACCCATCGTAGACGTTCGGATTGTAAATTTCAAATTCCTAGAGTTATTGTCATTTAAAATGAAGCCTTTTCATGGAAAAAAGTTGCGAAAAAAATACTTTACGACCTTAAGGATCCACAACGGAAGTGTAGACCGATAAATGGTCAAAACCGACAAAGTCGACAAGAAGATCTTGTTTAACCCATTGTAGACGTTCGGATTTTGAATTTCGAATTCATAGAGTTATTACAATTTAAAATGAAGCCTTTTGATCGAAAAAAGCCGAGAAGAAAATACTTTGCGGCCTTAAGGATCTGCAACGGAAGTGAAGACCGGCAAATGGTTCAAGCTGACAAAGTCGATAAGAAGATCTTGTTTAGCCCATCGTAATCGTTCGGATTTTGAATTTCGAAGTCCTAGAGTTATTGTCATTTAAAATGAAGTCTTTTGATGGAAAAAAGTTGCGAAATAAATATTTTGCGGCCTTAAGGATCTACAACAGAAGTGAAGACCGGTAAATGGTCAAACCCGACAAAGTCGACAAGAAGATCTATTTTAACCCATCGTAGACTTTCGGATTTCGTGTTTCGAATTCGTAGTCATTGTCATTTAAAATGAAGCCTTTTGATTGAAAAGAATCGCGAAAAAAATATTTTGCGGCCTTAAGGATCTACAACGGGAGTGTAGAGCGATAAATGGTCAAAACCGACAAAGTCGACAAGAAGATCTTGTATAACCCATCATAGACGTTCGGATTTCGAACTTTGAATTCCTAGAGTTATTTCAATTTAAAATGAAGACTTTTGATTCAAAGTCCTATAGTTAGTCATTTAAAAATGAAGTCTTTTGATGGAAAAAAGTTGCGAAATAAATATGTTGCGGCCTTAAGGATCTACAACGAAAGTGTAGACCGATAAATGGTCAAAACCGACAAAGTTGACAAGAAGATATTGTTTAACCCATCGTAGACGTTTGGATTTCGAGTTTCGAATTCCTAGAGTTATTGTCATTTAAAATAAAGCCTTTTGACTGAAAAAATTTGCGAAAAAAATACTTTGCGTCCTTAAGGATCTACAACGGAAATGTAGACCGATAAATGGTCAAAACCGACAAAGTCGACTAGAAGATCTTGTTTAACCCTTCATAGACGTTCGCATTTCGAATTCCTAGAGTTATTGCAATTTAAAATAACGCCTTTTAATCGAAAAAAGTGGCGAAAAAAATACTTTGCGGCTTTAAGGATCTACAACGGAAATGTAGACCGATAAATGGTCGAAACCGACAAAGTCGACAAGGTGATTTTGTTTAACCCGTCGTAGACGTTCGGATTTCGAATTTTGAATTCCTAGAGTTAGTGTCATTTAAATTGAATCCTTTTGATGGGAAAAATTCGCAAAAAAATACTTTGCGGCCTTAAGGATCTACAACGGAAGTGAAGATCGGTAAATGGTGAAAGTCGACAAAGTCGAGAAGAAGATCATGTTTAACCAATTAAAGACATTCGGATTTTGAATTTCAAATCCTAGAGTTATTGTCATTTAAAATGAAGCCCTTGTGATGGAAGAAAGTCGCGAAAAAAATACTTTGCGGCCTTAAGGATCTACAACGGAAGTGCATACAAATAAATAGTCGAAACCGACAAAGTCGACAAGTATAGCTTGTTTAACCCATCGGAAACGTTCGGATTTCGAATTTCGAAAGCCTTGAGTTATTGTCATTTAATATGAAGACTTTTGATGGAAAAAAGTCAGGAAAAAATACATGGTGGCCTTAAGAATCTACAGTCGAAGTGAACAACGATAAATGGTCAAAAACGACATTGTCAACAAGAAGATCTTCTTTAAGCCATTGTAGACGTTCGGATTTTGAATTTCGAATTCCTAGAGTTATTGTCATTTAAAATGAAGCCTTTAGATGGAAAAAAGTCGCGAAAAAAATACTTTGCGGCCTAAAGGATCTACAACGGAAGTGTAGACCAATAAATGGTCAAAACCGTCAAAGTCGACAAGAATAACTACTTTAACCCATCGCAGAACTTCAGATATCGAATTTTGAAATCCAGGAGTTATTTTCTTTTAAAAATGAAGCCTTCTGATAGAAAAAAGTTTGGAAAAAAATACTTAGCCGCCTTAAGGATACACAACAGATGTGCAAACCGATAAATGGTCAAAACTGACAAAGTCAAAAAGAAGATCTTGTTTAACCCATCGTAGACGTTCGGAATTTAAATTTTGAATTCCTAGAGTTATTGTCATTTAAAATGAAACCTTTTGATGGAAAAAAGTCGCGAAAAAAATACTTTGCGGCCTTAAGGATCCCCAACGGAAGTGTAGACCGATAAATGGTCAAAACCGACAAAGTCGACTAGAAGAACTTGTTTAACCCATCATAGACGTTCGCATTTCGAATTCCTAGAGTTATTGCAATTTAAAATAACGCCTTGTAATCGAAAAAAGTGGCGAAAAAAATACTTTGCGGCTTTAAGGATCTACAACGGAAATGTCGACCGATAAATGGTCGAAACCGACAAAGTCGACAAGGTGATTTTGTTTAACCCGTCGTAGACGTTTGGATTTCGAATTTTGAATTCCTAGAGTTAGTGTCATTTAAATTGAATCCTTCTGATGTTAAAAAGTCGCAAAAAAATACTTTGCGGCCTTAAGGATCTACAACGGAAGTGAAGATCGGTAAATGGTCAAAGTCGACAAAGTCGAGAAGAAGATCATGTTTAACCAATTAAAGACATTCGGATTTTGAATTTCAAATCCTAGAGTTATTGTCATTTAAAATGAAGCCCTTGTGATGGAAGAAAGTCTCCAAAAAAATACTTTGCGGCCTTAAGGATCTACAACGGAAGTGTATACAAATAAATAGTCGAAACCGACAAAGTCGAGAAGTATAGCTTGTTTAACCCATCGGAAACGTTCGGATTTCAAATTTTGAAAGCCTTGAGTTATTGTCATTTAAAATGAAGACTTTTGATGGAAAAAAGTCGGGAAAAAATACATGGTGGCCTTAAGAATCTACAGTCGAAGTGAACAACAATAAATGGTCAAAAACGACATTGTCAACAAGAAGATCTTCTTTAAGCCATTGTAGCCGTTCGGATTTTGAATTTCGAATTCCTAGAGTTATTGTCATTTAAAATGAAGCCTTTAGATGGAAAAAAGTCGCGAAAAAAATACTTTGCGGCCTAAAGGATCTACAACGGAAGTGTAGACCAATAAATGGTCAAAACCGACAAAGTCGACAAGAATAACTACTTTAACCCATCGCAGAACTTCAGATATCGAATTTTGAAATCCAGGAGTTATTTTCTTTTAAAAATGAAGCCTTCTGATAGAAAAAAGTTGGGAAAAAAATACTTAGCCGCCTTAAGGATACACAACAGATGTACAAACCGATAAGTGGTGAAAACTGACAAAGTCAAAAAGAAGATCTTGTTTAACCCATCGTAGACGTTCGGAATTTAAATTTTGAATTCCTAGAGTTATTGTCATTTGAAATGAAGCCTTTTGATGGAAAAAAGTCGCGAAAAAAATACTTTGCGGCCTTAAGGATCCCCAACGGAAGTGTAGACCGATAAATGGTCAAAACCAACAAAGTCGACTAGAAGATCTTGTTTAACCCATCATAGACGTTCGCATTTCGAATTCCTAGAGTTATTGCAATTTAAAATAACGCCTTTTAATCGAAAAAAGTGGCGAAAAAAATACTTTGCGGCTTTAAGGATCTACAACGGAAATGTAGACCGATAAATGGTCGAAACCGACAAAGTCGACAAGGTGATTTTGTTTAATCCGTCGTAGACGTTCAGATTTCGAATTTCAAATCCTAGAGTTATTGTCATTTAAAATGAAGCCCTTGTGATGGAAGAAAGTCTCGAAAAAAATACTTTGCGGCTTTAAGGATCTACAACGGAAGTGTATACAAATAAATAGTCGAAACCGACAAAGTCGACAAGTATAGCTTGTTTAACCCATCGGAAACGTTCGGATTTCGAATTTTGAAAGCCTTGAGTTATTGTCATTTAAAATGAAGACTTTTGATGGAAAAAAGTCGGGAAAAAATACATGGTGGCCTTAAGAATCTACAGTCGAAGTGAACAACGATAAATGGTCAAAAACGACATTGTCAACAAGAAGATCTTCTTTAAGCCATTGTAGACGTTCGGATTTTGAATTTCGAATTCCTAGAGTTATTGTCATTTAAAATGAAGACTTTAGATGGAAAAAAGTCGCGAAAAAAATACTTTGCGGCCTAAAGGATCTACAACGGAAGTGTAGACCAATAAATGGTCATAACCGACAAAGTCGACAAGAATAGCTACTTTAACCCATCGCAGAACTTCAGATATCGAATTTTGAAATCTAGAAGTTATTTTCTTTTAAAAATGAAGCCTTCTAATAGAAAAAAGTTGGGAAAAAAATACTTAGCCGCCTTAAGGATACACAACAGATGTGCAAACCGATAAGTGGTGAAAACTGACAAAGTCAAAAAGAAGATCTTGTTTAACCCATCGTAGATGTTCGGAATTTAAATTTTGAATTCCTAGAGTTATTGTCATTTGAAATGAAGCCTTTTGATGGAAAAAAGTCGCGAAAAAAATACTTTGCGGCCTTAAGGATCCCCAACGGAAGTGTAGACCGATAAATGGTCAAAACCGACAAAGTCGACAAGAAGATCTTGTTTAACCCATCGTTGACGTTGGGATTTCGAATTTCGAATTCCTAGAGTTATTTTCATTTAAAATTAAGCCCTTTTGATGGAAGAAAGTCGTGAAAAAAAATACTTTGCGGCATTAAGGATCTACAACGGAAGTGTAGACCAATAAATGGTAAAAACCGACGAAGTCGACAATAAGATATTGTTTAACCCATTGTAGACGTTCGGATTTCGAATTTCGAATTCCTAGTGTTATTGTCATTTATAATGACGCCTTTTGATGGAAAAAAGTCGCGAAAAAAATACTTTGTGGCCGTAAGGATCTGGAACGGAAGTGAAGACCGGCAAATGGTTCAAGCTGACAAAGTCGATAAGAAGATCTTGTTTAACCCATCGTAATTGTTCGGATTTTGAATTTCGAGGTCCTAGAGTTATTGTCATTTAAAATGAAGTCTTTTGATGGGAAAAAGTTGCAAAATAAATATTTTGCGGCCTTAATGATCTACAATGGAAGTCCTCAACCCTTGAACTATGAAAGTGCAAGAACCTTGGAATTTCGTCGAAAAGATGGAACGCGGAACCTAAACCCAACCCTTAAATGCAAGAATTGAACATCGGTATAAATCAAAGATGCCACAGTCAAAAATAGCTTGAATGATTAATTTAAACAATTCAACAAGTTCTAGCAAGAGCTAAAGGTGTAAAACGCTCAATTTGATTAATGATAACTTCTTGATGATAATAAAACAATAATGTGCCTCCTTTAAATAGGAGTAAACAAAGCCTTAGAATCCTAATTCAAAAAGGAAACTAATTTATACTTAGAAAAAGGAAAATAATAACTCCTAGAATATTCCTAATGCAATAAGGAAATTAATAAACACTCTAAAATAAGCCCAAAATAATTCTAAAATAACAATAATTCTAATAAACAATTATCTATAAGTCATGGGGTTTAAATAACTTTGAATGAGCCAAATGAAGCCTCTAGCTTGATATTCCATCCTTGAATGTATTCCTTATCACCTCCAATTAATACCCAAGCTTTACACAGCTCAAGATCATGACTTGAAACTTCATTGGCTACCTTCAAATATACTTTCACCTTGAACTTCCACACCCAATCTTTAGGAACTCCACATAATGATTGATTGACGCGAAATCTCTTTATAGCTCTTGGAATAAGCAGTTTGATGGTTTTTCCTTTAAACTTCCATGCTCTATATCTAAATCTATGCGTATTAAAGCCTTCATTCAAGAACTCATAATACTCCTTGGTTGAATTGAATGAAGAGCTAGGTAGGAACACATCACTGAAGCAAGTAAAATTTTGGCTAATCTTGTTTCAATAAGCTATAAAGGAAAAGAGAACATAAGGAATTACATTATGAAAATGTCTCACATTTCTTTCAAACTAAAGGCACTAAACTTAGGGCTGTGTGAGAACCCACGTCTTCTACGCCGGTCCCCATAGGCGGCCATTCATCCAATTTCCTGTTTATTTTGAAAACGGTTCGTTTTAATTTGGAGAAAAGGTGATGGTTTGTAAAGAAAATCAGAGTCGCCAGTTTGTTTTACTAAGAAAACAAAAATGTGTGTAAAATAGGCAGATTTATAAATTAAACAACCTCTTAGACACAATTAATGCAAAACCAATTAATTCAAAGGTTCGGGGATTAAGTTATAAATCGGGAAGCTATAAAGCACCCCAATTCACCCTTTCGATCTCCAAGTAGAATATGAATATGTGTGATCAAAAATTCACATGCTTATTTATATTATTGCATATCAATCCATAGTTTTAGAAAAACGGAATTTAGGGTGGGGATAGAAAGCGTGCGCTTCGTAATTCGATCATTTGATTTTGGAAATCAATGTGTGTGATTTGAAAAGTGGAAAACTTGTTGAATAGTGTTGTCTTGTGGACAACACTATTCACCAGTATGTCTAACCTCACAGTTTTGCATTTTCGACCAAAAGAAGTATATGATTGATCTTTTTTTAGGATGTTATTCCTCATGATAAAAACACTCCTACTGACCAAATTTGAGTTTAATTGGAGTTTGGGAAGGTCTCCGTTTGATTAACTGAGATGAAATGCCGGTTTAATCATTTTTTGGAGATTCTGTTGGTAAATTGAGCTGATTTTTTACTATATTTCTCCTAATAGCAATGTGTAATAACCCTCAAAGTTTAAGAATGATCAGAATCTAGTAAGGTTTCCATTTAGAAATTTTGTAAGATTGCCGGTTTTCGATTTTTGAAAGCTTCCGATTATCCTTATAACTTTTTCTCTGTGAATCCTTTTTGGTTCATTTTTTGAGCTGTATCAAATGTGTAGAGTATGTATGCATGTATGATTGCTTGTGCGTGCGTGCTCATTTTCTCTGGAAAATAGATTCTTGTGAGGGTCGCAAAATAAGGTATTCACATACCCTCTTCGCTTAGGTTCTTTGTGAAAGAAAGAAACTATGACGATAATGAGAACACATCATTTTGCGGCTCTTGCATGAAATCTTTGTGACATTTTCAAAGCAATGCTATGCAAATGATGTTATGTTGTGCTGTTATCTCCGCTGAGAATGGATTTGTGACTTCATATATTGATTGAAGATTGTTTGGAACATGTCCACTAGTTAGACCCATCTTTCCTGTAATGGTTCTTCTATGCTAAATCATTGTACTCCCAATGATGAGGTTGGTTTTGTTAAAAAGATTTGTTTAACGGGATTGGTTGGGTGTTGAGTTGATGCACTCCCATTAACAGGAATGGTTCTGTCAATGATTAAGTGATTATTAAGCTGTTGTACTCCTACTGGCAGGGACGGTTCTATGAACAAGTTTGATCGAATGTTGAACTGATGTACTCCCACTGGCTGGACCGGTTCTGTCAATGATTTGGAAATTATTAAGTTGATATGCTCTCATTTACCACCTCATTAAGGTTAAGTTGGATCATTTTGTCATCCCTAATCATTCATCAATAGATACAAAAATAAGTATTCGAAAAAATTAATATACTTTATTATTATTACAATGACATTATATATTTCTAAAATTTTAATTGTAAACAAATGGTACCGTTGGTAGTAATATTAGCTTACAAAAATAATGTACTTTTAAAAAAGATAAGTTTGTAAAAGATTAAAAAAATATAAATAAAGGAAAAGTTGGGTCATTTGCCCTCCCAAATCATTCACCATTATACAATGACATTATATATTTCTACAATGCTAATTGTAAGCAGATGGCACCGTTAATAGTAACATTGATTTACGAAAGTAATGTGCTTTAAAAAAATATTTGAGTTTGTAAATTATTAAAATAAAAAGTGGGTTACAATAACTTTTGTTGAATTTTTTTTACACATAACTTTATAGTCATAATGGGTCTTAATTTATAGGCATCGATAAATATATTTTAATATGCAAATTTCAATAATTTTTTATTTTTTATTTTTTATTTAAAGTTAATGTATTTTAAATTTAAGAAGAAAAAAGAAGTTAATGAGAGAGAGAGGGAGAGAGAATTGTTAACTTCTTTGATTTAATGTTTTGAAAATACATATAATTACCTAAAATTTATCTTGTTTATTGTAACTAAACTAAGGTATACCCGTGCCAGACAACACAGTGAAACGTGTGACGCCCCAAACCCTGTTTTGAGGAAGTATCCTCTGGGACCCGGTTCATCACGGGTGCCGTACGCTGACGGCGGAAACTCGATAGCCAAAAAGCTGGACTTGTATACGAGAATAAAATACTCAAATTTAGATATTAAGAGCCACACTTAGCATAGTTGTAATATACAAACTTAGTCCCTAACATACAAGCAAAATTACAACAACAAGTCTCCAACGAGGTCCCAACATGATAGACTAACAAAACGGAGACAACAAACAAGTTCTAATATCCATGAAGTGTATACATATATATATATAACGTGAGCAAAACTTGAAGGACCCTGGACAACATCTAGGTACAAAGGCAATCTAAGAAGATGTTTCCTTTCTTTTCCCTTTTTCCGACGACCCTGTTGAGGTACCCTGTCGATTTAAAACGAAGATTCTACGCTTAAAATAGTGAACAAACTCAAAAACTGACAAAAATTGAAAAAAATTGACTAAAACCCTAAAAATTTTGGAAAATCGGATTACTAATGATGAACAATGAATCACACATGAATAGCATTGAATAATGATAAACTATTTGAATATAGAACGAGAAACAAGTATAAATCGATGAAAAATCGAAAAACCGACAAAACAGATTTATAAACCCTAGAACCAGCCCCAAAAATGAGGGTTTAGGATTGATGCCAGAATATATATGATCTCAAACATCTAATCTATGAATATCAAAGAAAATAAATTAAAAGCAATTAAATTAAAAGAAAACGAAAAACTAGGATTTACCCAACTTGCGATTGAAACTAAATCAATTGATGAATGAACGTAGCATACACTCATGTTACAGCCTCTAAATATGATAATTAAACTATCCTAACAATTTTTTTGAAGAAAGAAAAAGAAAATCACTCAAAAGTTCAATCGAAAAATGAGCGCAAAAACTCCCATAAAGTTACCATGATCCTAGCCTCTCTGTTTTATCTATTCTAAATTGTGTTGTACCCTAAAAATGAGATATATGACCCTTTATATGTTCCACAAGTGTCTCTGGTCGTGGGTTGGATGATCCTTGAAAAAACAGGCAAAATAGTTAAAAATCGAAAACGGACCAAAAAACCAAGTGGGGATCGATCCTCACCATGTGGGGATTAATCCTGGTGTGGGGATGGATCCTCATGACTTTTTTTCTTTTGGCTACTTCTTTCGCTCATAACTTTTTGTAGACACCCCGATCCGTGACCCCCGCAAGAACCCTAACAACCTTCGAGAACTGCTATTTCTGGACTCCGGGACCCACCTGAACACCCGAGACTGCCCCGGAAGAGTCTATTGGCCAAACAAACATGTTTTAAAGTGAAATGTCGCACGACATTCAAGATTGTCGCGCGACAGTCAAGATTGTCGCACGACATACTGGTGTATGTCGCACGACAATCCCACTTTTGAGGGACATGTCGCGCGACAAACACCCCACCACTCCACTTTCTGACTCAGCAATGAGTCAGAATCATCATTAAAGTAGAATGTCGCGCGACAGTCAAGTATGTCGCGCGATATACACCCAAATGTCGCGCGACATTTGCCCCACCACATCATCATTAAAGTAAATGTCGCGCGACATTTGCCCCACCACATCATCATTAAAGTAAATGTCGCGCGACATTTGCCCCACCACATCATCATTAAAGTAAATGTCGCGCGACAGTCAAGATTGTCGCGCGACATACACCCAAATGTCGCGCGACATATGCCCTTTCGCCACTATAAATAGGCCATCACCCCCAAGGGTTTGAGGACACCAACATCACAGCAAAAAACAGCAGTTTTAGAGCAGAATTGCGGGTTTATGATCTGGTTTTCTGATCTTTCGTCTAGTATTTTCTATTATCGTCTTATTTCTAAAGAATTATCGAATCTATTCTCGACACTCGACGTGTCCAGTCTCGGGAATCAAATTCTCGGAAATATCTGAAGAAGGAGAAGATTATCATCGCCGGAGATCTCTCTGCCGTATTATATTCTCTTTCTTATTATTATTCTCGTCGGGAAGGTAAATAAATTCTCTTCTAGTAATTAAATATTTGCATATTTGTTTTATTGTAAACTTTTAGAATTCGATTTTTTCTAACGGGGCGCTGCCCCGCACCCCGCGAAGTGGCAACATGGTTGTGCTAGGTTTCTAACGCGCTGAAAAATCAGGTTTGTCTGTGTACTTGTTTTATTTCTGTTGTTTTGTCCTCGTTTTATTTGAATAAACTTATTGCCAAGTTATAAATAGTCTACCATCTTCAAAATAAAAGACCCTGATAAAACCATTTGCAAAACCAGAAGAATAAGTAGACTATCGTCCAGATAAAATTTTGTTTTCAAAACCTGGACTGATAAGACTTATCTAGGAATTAAAATCAACATATCCTGTCTTCTCTATAGACTGCGACGTGTCTGATAACTCTCCTCAAGAGTTCTGATTCCACATTAAATTAGTTCCAATACAAGATCCGAACTTTTACAAAAGTAATCACAACACGAGAAAACCGTCATTATCTGAGGAAATAATACGGGATACTCTTTCAAAATAAAAGGTTTTTGTCATTTGTATTTACATCTTTCAATAATAAAAACACCGGATCTCGGAACACAAAGGTTTCTATCCCTTTCCCGTTTCCCCCCAGAAATTAGGGTTTTCATTTGAAAAGTAGTAGACTGTCAGTAAAAGCATCCAAGTTTTTCAACATAGAATAAACATATAAGACCACTAGAGACCGAAAGGGCGGAATGGGTGCTTAACACCTTCCCAAACCGTAATATAGTTCCCGAACCCTATAGAATCTTGGTTTCGCAGACAAACGTGTAAAGAAAGGCTTATCTGTAGCCTTTCCCCTTACACAACCCCTTTTTGTCCGTTTTCTCGTAAAACGTACTGGCGACTCTGAACGAACCCCTTTGCATCTAGAATAGACGTAGGGACACCCGATATGAATTATCAAAACAAACTCCAAGCAAATGGAATGACGGGATCCTTTCCGACGTTTCAGGACACCCAACGAACGGGGACGAGACCCGGGGGTCGCATTTGCGGATTCTCACACTTTTTGATCCTAACTCCGATTGGCACATCGTTTTTTCCTACACGTAGGTAATTTAAAAGTTTATAACTTCTATTTCTAAAGATTTCTTCAAATTTCCATTGTAAAAAAACTTTGACCAGCTACAATTTCGGGCTTTTTAGGGCAGTTTCGGTTTTGCTCGAAAACTTCCATAATTGATTCAATTGAGCTTCTTTCCTCTTGGGATCACTCTTGGACACTTGGATTCACTTTATTCATGCTTGGGGACTTTCTTTTCTCTTCTTTCTAACGCCTTGGGGGTAGTTTGAGGAGTTTTCCTCATCTCGGACCTCGAAATGGATATTGACTTCTTATTCGGGCTTTCTTCTTGCACTTTTTCACTTTCAACATTCTTTTTTGCATACAACCTCAGTTGCTTAACCACTTTAGGCCTGCAAAATGACTTAGTAACACAGACATACAATGCAATGCCTTCTTTTCATGCTTAAACTGAATTTACATGCAATTTTCGGTTTTAGACGGTAACTAAAAGTTAATTGAGCCTTGTTTAAGGGATTAGAAATGCAATTTCTGGGCTCAATCACTCATATGTATTGAATGAAGAAACGTATTCAAGGACATCCAGAGCAGGTCTCTAGCCATTTTTTATTATCCCAAATTCTGACCTTGCTTCTCCTTATATCCCGATGCATTTAATGAAGTTGAAGGCGGTTATGTAGTGCTAATAGAGTCGGTGACAGTCACCCATGCCGTCTATGCCTACTATGACATAGTAGTTGGTCAGAGGCCTCAAGAGCTCATTAGAAGAGCTCTGGGGCTTCAACTCCGAAATCTGGTATGCGCGAATGGTATTTAAACCAAATAGGTACACCGTTGAGAGCTTCGACTCCATGTAGTGCTTAAATAAAAACTCTGAGCTCTCCTTGCCGCGGTGCACTTAATTGCTGACGTAGGCAGCCACGTGTCTTCTTGTGAATGGCTGACGAAGTTGGTAATTATTTTACTCTATCAATTGCTCCTATCCTTATCTTTCAGCTCAGAAGAGCTGATTGGGGAGGATAGACTTTTTTTAGAGGTTTATGGCGACTCTGAGCACTGTTGAATGAGCTATTGCTAGCACGAATTTCAATAGGTGGACATGTCTAGTGGTCCTTAGCTTCTTGTAGGATGGTAGGCCAGAAGTAACCCTACCTTCCTACCTTTAGAGCTAAATATTTGGCAGCTGGATGCTCCCCATAGAGTCCTTCGTGGATTTCCAGTAGAGCTATTTGATCTTGATAGGGGTGTAGGTGTGAGAATCCCAGCGGGGATTCCGTCAAAATTCTCATAGTAGGCAGAGTAAGAAAGGAATGATATACCATCTCTTGTACAGAGTTGCCTCTATGACATCATATCTTTTGGAGATTTACTTGACCCTCTTAGCCATTTTTTTGTCTTCCGGAAGAGTTCCATTCGTGAGGTAGTCAAAAATTGGGTCAATCCAACACTTGCAGATCTGAATTGGAGCTATGTCCACCTCATCGGGGTCTTCAATGACTTTCCTTTCTAAGTACTCAATGTGGACCATGCTAGGGGTAGATTTGGTACAATATTGTACCATACCAAGTGTATTGTGTATCTTACCAAAAATTTGGTACACTAAAATCTATTACCACTGCCATACCAAAATTTTCAATATACTGAATTCAGTATGCCAAAAAAATTGGTATGGTATGATATGGTACCGTAGGTTACCAAAAAGATCAAGTTTACAAAATACAAATAAGGAAAAACTAAAAAAGAAAAATAGTGGGCTTTTGTAAACCAATTCTAACTGTGGGCTTGTGCCTAACATTTTCTGTAAGTATCTTGGACACTTACTCACCATGAATAATATTAGTATCTTCAGCACTTGGTAATATAAATTTTATAATATTTTGTAACACTTAAAAGGTTTACCAAACTATGGATGCTTAATGTAAGAGTTCAGACCATTTGGTACATGTAACGCCTCGAATCTCATTAAGAGGATCTCTCCTCCAGGACCTGGTTTGTCACAGGAGCCGTACGCCGATGATGGGTTAACTAGACATAATCCTTGTGTAAAAATGTAAAAATCAACTATCTAAATAATAATAACATTTTTCATTTCACAAAACCTGTCCACAAAAGAACGATAAATAATACAGTTCAACAGCTAAGCCTTCAACGAGGTCCCAAGTACAAAATTTCCAATCTCCACAATGCATACAATATAAACAATCTCTAGAATAAGAGTAGTACATGAGTTCTTATAATTAAATAACACATACACTGATGACTATACTACATGCACGGTGGTCCTTTTATTATAAAGGACCTTACGACAAAACAATAGTATTGAGGCAATCTAAGATGTAGCGTCCTCTCTCTTCCCTTTCCCAGAATATCCTGCAAAAGAACTATTTAGAAAATAGGTGGGGTGAGTCAAAAGGACTCAGTGGGAATTATATAGTAAATTTAATGTGACAATAAGATTTGTAAATCCTTTGTAGCATCTAAAAATAAACAATTTAATCATATATCTAATAGTTGTAGTCATGTTGTTAAAAATACTTTTAAAACTCCACAAATAATGTATAACTGATACTAAGTAAAACCAATAGCACAATTAGTCGTACATTCATCTCACATTATAAATCTCAAACCGAAATCTCGTAATTTCTCGCTACTATCCAAGCGTCAACCAGGTCTGCATTTCGTGGCCTTTCACCCACGCGGTAGCAAGGCCTCCCATTAGTTTATGTGCATGGTTTCAGGTCTTACACTCAAGGGCGAGCTGTCCCAACTTAAGGTCTCAATCTTTAGAGACCAACCTGGGGCCATCATGGACAAGTGCCAACATATGATCTCAACAACGTATTAAATGGCTCATTTAAGTAGTAATTGTACCATATACATAGCTTTATTAATCGCATAAAACCTCAATCATATAATCAACAAGGGAAATCTTGTTCCAACAATTTAAACTAGTATCACCACCCATAGACAAGCACTCTATAATTTAGAATCCACCACTTGAACCCTTGAAGTTAACTTTCAACAATATAGTAAAATTTATTTGCAAATATGGGGTTCTAAGTTGTGGATTCTAAATTTATTTGTTTGTTCCATATATAGACTATTTGAAACCCATCTATACAAGCATCTCAACTTTCATATGCATTTTCTTTTCATAACTAGGCTAATATGGGGATTTATAGTAAAAACATTTCTAACAAGCATAATTAATCACTATCATGAATATCAAGATGGAATCCTACCACATGGACCAACAAAGATATATTTTAAGTCATATGTTAAGAGTTATCAAGTAAAACATGTAGTCTAAGTGGGTTTTTGTGTAGACGAAACATGTAAGTCCAAATCATTGTTTTAATAAGCTATTTATAACATATATGGATTATTTGAACCATCAATTTGATGAAACTAACAAAACCCAATCATTCACACGTAGACCCATTTAGAATAGTTAAGGTTTTGTCAAGAACAAGAGGTCTAATCATAGTGTATTAATAAGAAGTTTAAAAATATGTTTTAGTACTAGATTCCCTTCTCTTTGTAGCTAGAAGTGCGGATTTGAGGGCTAGCTTGAGCTCTCTCCTCAAGAACACCAAGCCCTAGAAGCTCCACCAAGCTCTAATGGAGTTCAAGGAAGAAGATGATGAAGGAGGAAATGAAATTTGTTGGATTAGCTCCTTGATTATTGAATTATTTGAAGCAATCTCTTAAAACCCCTCAAAATCCACCAGCAAACAAGCTCTCAAGCCCTCTCCCTCTCTTGGGTGTATAATGGTAGAATGTATGAGTGTTGGTGTGTTTAAAAGGTGAACATGGAGTAAAAATTAGTGGCTAGTAGAGTTGGATCGATCCAGCATCGAGCACTTGCAGCACAAGTAGACCCGGAGCACTGTTCGTAATTTGGCCATAACGTTTCGCTCGGGACTCCGATTGAGGTGATCTATATGTGCACGGAAAGATAATTCAATGATATACAACTTCATAAGAGGACGTTTTTCTAAATTCTGGATGGATTAATCCCAAAAATTCGTAAAACACAACAGTCTGCCACCGAGTTACAATATGATCAAATTTTAGTGATTGGCCTACTTCGCGCTCTATTTTGATCAATGTGGAGCGTTAAATGACTTTAAATCAAAACAAGAAAGTCATAGAGGGGAATGAAATGAAGTCATGGCCATAAACATGGAGTCATTTGGACATCAGATGAAAAAGTTATGGCCTCTCAAAGTTGGCCAAAAATCAACTTTTTTGAAAAATTCAAAATGCGCGATTAACTTCCCGTTTTCGATTCGGGCCACCCAAATAACGAAACGATTATTCCCACAACTTGATATACATAACATGACATTATACAAGTGTAGGGTCGAATACGAGAGGTTCAAAACCCAATGTTCGCTACTTAATGGAGATCTAGACTTAACCGGCTTAAGAGAAAGATTCGCTCGAAAATAAAGGAACGGGGTATTACAGTACATACCAATAAATTCTCCATCAATCTAAATACAATCAATTCTCCATTAATCTATAATACTTTTTTTTCTTCAAAATCAAGCATACAAACTCATCAACCTCCGGAACCTAATTTTAAACATAACTATTTTAGAGATAATGAATTATAGGGTCTCACTTCGTAATGTTTTATAACTTTAAGGACGGACTCATGTTTA
Organism: Lonicera japonica; assembly: GCA_021464415.1. Lineage (NCBI taxonomy): Eukaryota > Viridiplantae > Streptophyta > Magnoliopsida > Dipsacales > Caprifoliaceae > Lonicera > Lonicera japonica. The sequence goes on from CM038464.1 coordinate 77,596,991, forward strand.
ATAAAAGGAAGTAATACTAATTTCAAATTTTGGTTTTATGATAATGTGAGAACTCGCGTTCTCGTCGCCCAGGGGTCCTCATGGGCGGCGATTCCGTTGTTGCTTTGAAAATCAGTTTTGAAAAGAATAAGAGTCGCCAGTTTGTTTTACTAAACAAACAAAAAGATTTGTATAAAAGAGACGTATTTATGGCCTAAATAGCCTCTTATACACAATGTATGCGAAACCAGTTGATTCGAAGGTTTGGGGATTAAGTTACGAATCGGGAAGGTGTTAGGCACCCAATTCGCCCTTTCGGTCTCCTGAGTAGGATATGCATGTGTTATAATTCAGTTCTTGCATGCTATTGCTATTACTTTACATCTTTTCGTGCTTGCCTTAGAAATCGGGATGTTGGGGATGGGATGAAAACGATGTGTTTCCTAATTCGCCCATGATGTCATTTAAAATGAAGCCTTTTGATGGAAAAAAGTCGCGAAAAAAATACTTTGCGGCCTTAAGGATCCCCAACGGAAGTGTAGACCGATAAATGGTCAAAACCGACAAAGTCGACAAGAAGATCTTGTTTAACCCATCGTAGACGTTCGGATTTCGAATTTCGAATTCCTAGAGTTATTTTCATTTAAACTGAAGCCTTTAGATGGAAAAAAGTCGCGAAAAAAATACATTGCGGCCTTAAGGATCTCCAATGGAAGTGTAGACCAATAAATGGTCAAAACCGACAAAGTCGACAAGAATAGCTAGTTTAACCCATCGCAGAAGTTCAGATATTGAATTTTGAATTCCAGGAGTTATTTTCTTTTAAAAATGAAGCCTTCTGATAGAAAAAAGTTAGGAAAAAAATACTTAGCCGCCTTAAGGATACACAACAGATGTGTAAACTGATAAATGGTCAAAACTGACAAAGTCAAAAAGAAGATCTTGTTTAACCCACCGTAGACGTTCGGATTTTAAATTTCGAATTCCTAGAGTTATTGTCATTTAAAATTAAGCCTTTTGATGGAAAAAAGTTGCGAAAAAAATACTTTACGGCCTTAAGGATCCATAACGGAAGTGTAGACCGATAAATGGTCAAAATCGACAAAGTCGACAAGAAGATCTTGTTTAACCCATCGTAGACGTTCGGATTTCGAATTTCGAATTCATAGAGTTATTGCAATTTAAAATGAAGCCTTTTGATCGAAAAAAGCCGAGAAGAAAATACTTTGCGGCCTTAAGGATCTGCAACGGAAGTGAAGACCGGCAAATGGATCAAGCTGACAAAGTCGATAAGAAGATCTTGTTTAACCCATCGTAATCGTTTGAATTTTGAATTTCGAAGTCCTAGAGTTATTGTCATTTAAAATGAAGTCTTTTGATGGAAAAAAGTTGCGAAATAAATATTTTGCGGCCTTAAGGATCTACAACGGAAGTGAAGACCGGTAAATGGTCAAACCCGACAAAGTCGACAAGAAGATCTATTTTAACCCATCGTAGACGTTCGGATTTCGAGTTTCGAATTCGTAGAGTCATTGTCATTTAAAATGAAGCCTTTTGATTGAAAAAAGTCGCGAAAAAAGTATTTTGCGGCCTTAAGGATCTACAACGGGAGTGTAGACTGATAAATGGTCAAAACCGACAAATTCGACAAGAAGATCTTGTACAACCCATCATAGACGTTCGGATTTCGAACTTTGAATTCCTAGAGTTATTTCAATTTAAAATGAAGCCTTTTGATTAGAAAATGTCGAGAAGAAAATACTTTGCGCCCTTAAAGATCTACAACGGAAGTGAAAACCGGTAAATGGTTCAAGCTGACAAAGTCGATAAGAAGATCTTGTTTAACCCATCGTAATCGTTCGGATTTTGAATTTCAAAGTCCTAGAGTTAGTCATTTAAAATGAACTCTTTTGATGGAAAAAAGTTGCGAAATAAATATGTTGCGGCCTTAAGGATCTACAACGAAAGTGTAGACCGATAAATGGTCAAAACCGACAAAGTTGACAAGAAGATCTTGTTTAACCCATGGTAGACGTTTGGATTTCGAATTTCGAATTCCTAGAGTTATTGTCATTTAAAATAAAGCCTTTTGACTGAAAAATGTCGCGAAAAAAATACTTTGCGTCCTTAAGGATCTACAACGGAAATGTAGACCAATAAATGGTCAAAACCGACAAAGTCGACTAGAAGATCTTGTTTAACCCATCATAGACGTTCGCATTTCTAATTTCGAATTACTAGAGTTATTGCAATTTAAAATAACGCCTTTTAAACGAAAAAAGTCGTGAAAAAAATACTTTGCGGCTTTAAAGATCTACAACGGAAATGTATACCGATAAATGGTCGAAACCGACAAAGTCGACAAGGTGATTTTGTTTAACCCGTCGTAGACGTTCGGATTTCGAATTTTGAATTCCTAGAGTTAGTGTCATTTAAATTGAATCCTTCTGATGGGAAAACGTCGCAAATAAAATACTTTGCGGCCTTAAGGATCTACAACGGAAGTTAAGATCGGTTATAGATACCCCGATCCGTGACCCTCGCAAGAACCCTAACGAACTTCGAAAGTACTGTTTTTGAGTCCGGAACTCACCCGAACATCCGGAACTGCCCCGAAAGGGTTTGTTGGCAAAACAAACATGTTTTAAAGTCAAATATCGCGCGACAGTCCAATATGTCGCGTGACAATCCCCTTTCCAGGGACATGTCGCCCGACAAATGGCCCACCACTCCACTTTATGACTCAGCAGTGAGTCTGAATCATCATTAAAAGCAGTATGTCGCGCGACAATCACTCCTTTATGGGGACATGTCGCGCGACAAATGGCCCACCACTCCACTTTCTGACTCAGCAGTGAGTCAGAATCATCATTAAAGTAGAATGTCGCGCGACAGTCAAGATTGTCGCGCGACATACACCAAAATGTCGCGCGACATATGCCCTTTCGTCACTATAAATACGCCAACACCCCCATGGGTTCTAGACACCAACATCAGAGCAAGATCAGAGCTGAAAACAGCAAGAAAAATCGCCAAAACAGTGCAGAAAATAGCAACAAGAATTTTTTATTATCGTCTTATTTCTGAAGAGTCGAATCTATTCTAGACACTCGACGTGTCTGATCTCGGGAATCGAATTCTCAGAAATATCAAAAGAAGAAGAAGATTATTATCGCCGGAAATCTCTCTGCCGTATTATATTCTCTTTCTTATTATTATTCTCGTCGGGAAGGTAAATAAAGTCTCTTCTGGTAATTAAATAAGATATTTGTTTGACGCCCTGAGTGATGAGTACTCCCTTGTGTGGAGGAATGGTGCTCAATTAAATACTTTGTTTGGCCCTGAGTGAGAGTACTCCCATATAAGTAGAAATGTCGCATCACGAAGTTGGGGATCCTTGGAGACCCATATAAGTAAGAAATGGTCGCTAATTAAGTACGAGGCCTTTTGGGTAGCTCACTGGCTTCGGATCCCATGAGTACTCCGAAGTTAAGCGTGCTTGGGCCAGAGAAATCCCAGGATGGGTGACCCCCTGGGAAGCTGGTCGTGAGCTCCCAGAAACAAAGCCATGAGGGTAGATGTCCTGGGGCTGAGGCCTGTCTAGGACGCTACCCAGAGCGGACAATATCGTACTGAGGTGCGACCGGGTCATTACAAATGGTATCAGAGCGGACCCCACAGAGTACGATGTGTCGACGAGGACGTCGACTCCCTTGGGGGGAAGGATGTGACGCCCTGAGTGATGAGTACTCCCTTGTGTGGAGGAATGGTAGCTCGAGCGATGAGTACTCCCTTGTGTGGAGGAATGGTAGCTCAAAGGGGACATCCCACACCGGAAGTTGGGGGATCCTTGGAGACCCATATAAGTAAGAAATGGTCGCTAATTAAGTACGAGGCCTTTTGGGTAGCTCACTGGCTTCGGATCCCATGAGAACTCCGAAGTTAAGCGTGCTTGGGCCAGAGAAATCCCAGGATGGGTGACCCCCTGGGAAGCTGGTCGTGAGCTCCCAGAAACAAAGCCATGAGGGTAGATGTCCTGGGGCTGAGGCCTGTCTAGGACGCTACCCAGAGCGGACAATATCGTACTGAGGTGCGACCGGGTCGTTACAATTTGTATATTAGTGTTATTGTAGACTTGTTTAACCCTAGAGTTATTGTCATTTATAATGACGCCTATTGATGGAAAAAAGTCGCGAAAAAAATACTTTAAGGCCGTAAGGATCTGGAACGGAAGTGAAGACCGGCAACTGGTTCAAGCTAACAAAGTCGATAAGAAGGTCTTGTTTAACCCATCGTAATCGTTCAGATTTTGAATTTCGAAGTCCTAGAGTTATTGTCATTTAAAATGAAGTCTTTTGACAGAAGAAAGTTGCGAAATAAATATTTTGCGGCCTTAAGTATCTACAACGGAAGTTTAGACCGATAAATGGTCAAACCGGACAAAGTCGACAAGAAGATCTTGTTTAACCCATCGTAGACGTTCAGATTTCGAATTTTGAATTCCTAGAGTTATTGCAATTTAAAATGAAGCCTTTTGATCGAAAAAAGCCGAGAAGAAAATACTTTGCGGCCTTAAGGATCTGTAACGGAAGTGAAGACCGGCAAACGGTTCAAGCTGACAAAGTCGATAAGAAGATCTTGTTTAACCCAACGTAATCGTTCGGATTTTGAATTTCGATGTCCTAGAGTTACGGTCATTAAAAATGAAGTCTTTTGATGGAAAAAAGTTGCGAAATAAATATTTTGCTGCCTCAAGGATCAACAACGGAAGTGTAGACCGGTAAATGGTCAAACCTGACAAAGTCGACAAGAAGATCTATTTTAACCCATCGTAGACGTTCGGATTTCCAATTTCAAATTCGTAGAGTCATTGTCATTTAAAATGAAGCCTTTTGATTGAAGAAAATCGCAAAAAAAATATTTTGCGCCCTTAAGGATCTACAACGGAAGTGAAGACCGATAAATGGTCAAAATCGACAAAGTCGACAAGAAGATCTTGTATAACCCATCATAGACGTTCGCATTTCGAATTTCGAATTCCTAGAGTTATTGCAATTTAAAATAACGCCTTTTAATTGAAAAAAGTAACGAAAAAAATACTTTGCGGCTTTAAGGATCCACAACGGAAGTGTAGACCGATAAATGGTTGAAACCGACAAAGTCGACAAGGTAATTTTGTTTAACCCGTCGTAGACGTTCGGATTTCGAATTTTGAATTCCTAGAGTTAGTGTCATTTAAATTGAATCCTTCTGATGGGAAAAGGTCGCAAAAAAAAATACTTTGCGGCCTTACGGAAGTGAAGATCGGTAAATGGTCAAAACCGACAAAGTCGACAACAAGATCATGTTTAACCAATTGAAGACGTTCGGATTTTTAATTTCAAATCCTAGAGTTATTGTCATTTAAAATGAAGCCCTTGTGATGGAAGAAAGTCGCGAAAAAAATACATTGCGGCCTTAAGGATCTACAACGGAAGTGTATACAAATAAATGGTCGAAACCGACAAAGTCGACAAGTATAGCTTGTTTAACCCATCGAAAACGTTCGGATTTCGAATTTCGAAAGCCTTGAGTTATTGTCATTTAAAATGAAGACTTTTGATGGAAAAAAGTCGGGAAAAAAATACATGGTGGCCTTATGAATCTACAGTCGAAGTGAACACCGATAAATGGTCAAAAATGACATTGTCAACAAGAAGATTTTCTTTAACCCATTGTAGACGTTCGGATTTTGAATTTCGAATTCCTAGAGTTATTGTCATTTAAAATGAAGCCTTTAGATGGAAAAAAGTCGCGAAAAAAATACTTTGCGGCCTTAAGGATCCACAACGGAAGTGGAGACCGGTAAATGGTCAAAACCGACAAAGTCGACAAGAATAGCTAGTTTAACCCATCGTAAAAGTTCAGATATCGAATTTTGAATTCCAGGAGTTATTTTCATTTAAAAATAAAGCATTTTGATGGAAAAAAGTCTTGAAAAAAAAACTTTGCGGCCTTAAGGATCTACAACGGAAGTGAAAACCGGTAAATGGTTCAAGCTGACAAAGTCGACAAGAAGATCTTGTTTAATCCATCGTAATCGTTCGGATTTTGAATTTCGAAGCCTCAGAGTTATTGTCATTTAAAATGAAGTCTTTGGATGGGAAAAAAGTTGCGAAATAAATATTTTGCGGCCTTAAGGATCTACAATGGAAGTGTAGACCGATAAATGGTCAAAACCGTCAAAGTCGACAAGAAGATCTTATTTAACCCATCGTAGACGTTCGGATTTCGAATTTCGAATTCCTAGTGTTATTGTCAATTAAAATGAAGCCTTTTGATTCAAAAAAGTCGCGACAAAAATATTTTCCGGCCTTAAGGATCTACAACGGAAGTGTAGACCGATAAATGGTCAAAACAGACAAAGTCGACAAGGAGATTTTGTTTAACCCATCGTAGATGTTCGGATTTCGAATTTTGAATTCCTAGAGTTATTATCATTTGAAATAATGCCTTTTGAAGGAAAAAAGTCGCGAAAAAAATACTTTACATCCTTAAGGATCTACAACGGAATTGTAGACCAATAAATGGTCAAAATTGATAAAGTTGACAAGAAGATCTTGTTCAACCCATCGTAGATGTTCGAATTTTGAATTTGGAATTCCTAGAGTTATTGTCATTTAAAATGAAGCCTTTTGATGGAAAAAAGTCGCAAAAAAAATACTTTGCGGCCTTGGGGATCTACATCGGAAGTGAACACCAATAAATGGTAAAAACCGACAAAGTCGACAAGAAGATCTTGTTTAACCCATTGTAGACGTTCGAATTTTGAATTGCGAATTCCTAGAGTTATTGTCATTTATAATGAAGTCTTTTGATGGAAAAAAGTTGCGAAAAAAACACATTGCGACCTTAAGGATCTACAATGGAAATGTAGATCAACAAATGGTCAAAACCGAGAAAGTCGACAAGAAGATCTTGTTTAACCCATCATAGACGCTCGAATTTCGAATTCCTAGAGTTATTGCAATTTAAAATGAAGCCTTTTCATCAAAAAAAGTCGCAATAAAAATATTTTGCGGCCTTAAGGATCTACAACGGAAATGTAGACCGATAAATGGTGAAAACCGATAAAGTGGACAAGAAGATCTTGTATAACGCATCATAGACGTTCGGATTTTGAATTTCGAATTCCTAGAGTTATTGCAATTTAAAATGAAGCCTTTTGATAAAAAAAATACGAGAAGAAAATACTTTGCGGCCTTAAGGATCTACAACGAAAGTGAAGACCGGTAAATGGTTCAAGCTGACAAAGTCGATAAGAAGATATTGTTTAACCCATCGTAATTGTTCGGATTTTGAATTTCGAAGTCCTAGAGTTATTTTCATTTAAAATGAAGTCTTTTGATGGAAAAAAGTTGCGAAATAAATATTTTACGGCCTTAAGTATCAACAACGGAAATGTAGACCGATAAATTGTCAAAACCGACAAAGTCGACAACAAGATCTTGTTTAACCCATCGTAGACGTTTGCATTTCGAATATCGATTTCCTAGAGTTATTGTCATTTAAAATAAAGCCTTTTGACCGAAAAAAGTCGCGAAAAAAATATTTTGCGGCCATAAGGATCTACAACGGAAGTGTAAACCGATAAATGGTCAAAACCGACAATGTCGACAAGAAGATCTTGTATAACCCATCATAGACGTTCGGATTTTGAATTTCGAATTCCTAGAGTTATGGCAATTTAAAATGAAGCCTTTTGATCAAAAAAAGACGAGAAGAAAATACTTTGCGGCCTTAAGGATCTGCAACGGAATTGAAGACCGGTAAATGGTTCAAAACCGACAAAGTCGACAAGAAAATCTTATTTAACCCATCGTAGGTGTTCGGATTTCGAATTTTGAATTCCTAGAGTTATTGTCATTTAAAATGAAGTCTTTTGATGGAAAAAAGTTGCGAAATAAATATTTTGCGGCCTTAAGGATCTACAACGGAAATGTAGACCGATAAATGGTCAAAACCGACAAAGTCGACAAGAAGATCTTATTTAACCCATCGTAGGCGTTCGGATTTCAAATTTCAAATTCCTAGAGTTATTGTCATTTAAAATGAAGCGTTTTGATTGAAAAAAGTCGCGAAAAAAATATTTTGCGGCCTTAAGGATCTACAACGGAAGTGTAGACCGATAAATGGTCAAAACCGATAAAGTCGACAACAAGATCTTGTTTAACCCATCGTAGATATTCGAATTTCGAATTTCGAATTCCTAGAGTTATTGCAATTTAAAATGAAGCCTTGTGATAGAAAAAAGTCGCGAAAAAAATACTTTGCGGCCTTAAGGATCTACAACGGAAGTGTAGACCGATAAATGGTGAAAACCGACAAAGTCGACAAGATCTTGTTTAACCAATTGTAGACGTTCGGATTTCAAATTTCGAATCCTAGAGTTATTGTCATTTAAAATGAAGCCCTTTTGGTCGAAGAAAGTCGCGAAAAAAATAATTTGCGGCCTTAAGGATCTACAACGGAAGTGTATACAAATAAATGGTAAAAACTGACAAAGTCAACAAGAATAGCTTGTTCAACCCATCGGAGACGTTCGGATTTCGAATTTCGATTGCCTAGAGTTATTGTCATTTAAAATGAAGCCTTTTGATGAAAAAAAGTCGGGAAAAAAATACATGGTGGCCTTAAGAATCTACAATCAAATTGAGGACCGATAAATGGTCAAAAACGACAATCTCGACAAGAAGATCTTGTTTAACCCATTGTAGACGTTCGGAATTCGAATTTCGAAATTATAGAGTTATTGTCATTTAAAATGAAGCCTTTTGATGGAAAAAAGTCGCGAAAAAAATACACTTCGGCCTTAAGGATCTACAACGGAAGTGTGCACCAATAAATGGTCAAAACCGACAAAGTCGACAAGAATAGCTTGTTTAACCCATCATAGAAGTTCGGATTTCGAATTTTGAGTTGCAGGAGTTATTTTCATTTAAAAATGAAGCCTTATGATGGAAAAAAGTTGTGAAAAAAATACTTAGCCGCCTTAAGGATATACAACAGATGTGTAAACTGATAAATGGTCAAAACCGACAAAGTCGACATAATGATCTTGTTTAACCCATCATAGACGTTCGGATCTTGAATTGCTAAAGTTACTGTCATTTAAAATGAAGTCTTTTGAGTGAAGAAAGTCGCGAAAAAAATACTTTGCGGCGTTAAGGATATACAACGAAAATGTAGACTAATAAATGGTCAAAACTGACAATGTCGACAAGAAGTTCTTGTATAACCCATCATAGACGTTCGGATTTCGAATTTCAAATTCCTAGAGTTATTGCAATTTGAAATGAAGCCTTTTGATTAAAAAAAGTCATGAAGAAAATACTTTGCGGCCTTAAGGATCTGCAACGGAAGTGAAGACCGATAAATGGTTCAAGATGACAAAGTCGACAAGAAGATCTTGTTTAACCCATCGTAATCGTTCGGATTTTGAATTTTGAAGTCCTAGAGTTATTGTCAATTAAAATGAAGTCTTTTGATGGAAAAAAAGTTGCAAAATAAATATTTTCCAGCCTTAAGGATCTACAACGGAAGTGTAGACCGATAAATGGTCAAAACCGACAAAGTCGACAAGAAGATCTTGTTTAACCCATCGTAGATGTTTGGATTTTGAATTCCTAAAGTTATTGTCATTTAAAATGAAGCCTTTTGACCGAAAAAAGTCGCAAAAAAAATATTTTGCGGCCCTAAGGATCTACAACGGAAGTGTAGACCAATAAATGGTCAAAACCGACAAAGTCGACAAGAAGATTTTGTTTAACCCATCGTAGACGTTCGGATTTCGAATTTCGAATTCCTAGAGTTATTGCAATTTAAAATGAAACCTTTTATTCGAAAAAAATACTTTGCGGCCTTAAGGATCTACAACCGAAGTGTAGACCGATAAATGGTCAAAACCGACAAAGTCGACAAGATGATTTTGTTTAACCCGTCGTAGACGTTCGGATTTTGAATTTTGAATTCATAGAGTTAGTGTCATTTAAAATGAAGCCTTCTGATTGAAAAAAGTTGCGAAAAAAATATTTTGCGGCCTTAAGGATCTACAACGGAAGTGTAGACCTATAAATGGTCAAAACTGACAAAGTCGACAAGATGATTTTGTATAAACCGTCGTAGACGTTCGGATTTTGAATTTTGAATTCCTAGAGTTAGTGTCATTTAAATTGAATCCTTTTGATGGGAAAAACTCGCGAAAAAAATACTTTGCGGAAGTGAAGACCGGTAAATTTAACCAATTGTAAACGTTTGGATTTCGAATTTTGAATCCTATACTTATTGTCGTTTAAAATGAAGCCCTTTTGATGGAAAAAAGTCGCGAAAAAAATACTTTGCGGCCTTAAGGATCTACAACAGAAGTGTATACAAATAAATGGTCGAAACCGACAAAGTCGAAAATAATAGCTTGTTTAACACATCGGAGACGTTCGGATTTCAAATTTCGAATGCCTGGAGTTATTGTCATTTAAAATAAAGTCTTTTGATGGAAAAAAGTCGGGAAAAAAATACATGGTGGCCTTAAGAATCTACAACGGAAGTGTAAACCAATAAATGGTCAAAACCAACAAAGTTGACAAGAATTGCTAGTTTAACCCATCGCAGAAGTTCAGTTATCGAATTTTGAATTCCAGGAGTTATTTTCATTCAAAAATGAAGCCTTCTGATAGAAAAAAGTTGGGAAAAAAAAAACTAAGCCGCCTTAAGGATATACAACAGATGTGTAAACCGACAAATGGTCGAAACCGAAAAAGTCAACAAGAAGATCTTGTTTAACCCATCAGAGACGTTCGGATCTCAAATTTCGAATTCCTAGAGTTATTGTCATTTAAAATGAAGCCTTCTAGTTGAAAAAAGTCGCGAAAAAAATACTTTGCGGCCTTAAGGATCTACAACGGAATTGAAGACCGGTAAATGGTCAAAATCGACAAAGTCGACAAGAAGATCAAATTTAACCAATTGTAGACGTTCGGATTTCGAATTTTGAATCCTAGAGTTATTGTCATTTAAAATGAAGCCCTTTTGGTGGAAAAAAGTCGCGAAAAAAATACTTTGCGGCCTTAAGGATCTAGAACACAAGTGTATACAAATAAATGGTCGAAACCGACAAAGTCGAAAAGAATAGCTTGTTTAACACATCGGAGACGTTCGGATTTCAAATTTTGAATGCCTGGAGTTATTTTCATTTAAAATGAAGTCTTTTGATGGAAAAAAATACCTGGTGGCCTTAAGAATCTACAATCGAAGTGAAGATCGATAAATGGTCAAAAACGACAATGTTGACAAGAAGATCTTGTTTAACCCATTGTACACGTTCGGATTTTGAATTTGGAATTCCTAGAGTTATTGTAATTTAAAATGAAGCCCTTAGATGGAAAAAAGTCGCGAAAAAAATACTTTGCGGCCTTAAGGATCTACAACGGAAGTGTAGACCAATAAATGGTCAAAACCAACAAAGTTGACAAGAATAGCTAGTTTAATCCATCGCAGAAGTTCAGATATCGAATTTTGAATTCCAGGAGTTATTTTCATTTAAAAATGAAGCCTTCTGATAGAAAAAAGTTGGGAAAAAAAATACTTAGCCGCCTTAAGGATATACAACAGATGTGTAAACCGATAAATGGTCAAAACCGACAAAGTCAACACGAAGATCTTGCTTAACCCTTCATAGACCTTCAGATTTCAAATTTTGAATTCCTAGAGTTATTATCAATTCAAATGAAGCCTTTTGATGGAAAAAAGTCGGGAAAAAAATACATGGTGGCCTTAAGAATCTACAATCAAAGTGAAGATCGATAAATGGTCAAAAACGACAAATCTCGACAAGAAGATCTTGTTTAACCCATTGTAGACGTTCGGAATTCGAATTCCAAACTCCTAGGGTTATTGTCATTTACAATGAAGGCTTATGATGGAAAAAAGTCGCAAAAAAATACTTTTCGGCCTTAAGGATCTACAACGGAAGTGTAGACCATTAAATGGTCAAAAAAGACAAAGTCGACAAGAATAGCTTGTTTAACCCATCGTAAAAGTTCGGATTTCTAATTTTGAATTCCAGGAGTTATTTTCATTTTAAAACGAAGCCTTCAGATGGAAAAAAGTTGGGAAAAAAATACTTAGCCGCCTTAAGGATATACAACATATGTGTAAACCGATAAATGGTCAAAACCGACAAAGTCGACAAGAAGATCTTGTTTAACCTATCGTAAACGTTCGGATTTTGAATTTCGAATTCCTAGAGTTATTGTCATTTAGAATGAAGCATTTTGACGGAAAAAAGTCGTGAAAAAAATACTTTGCGGCCTTAAGGATCTACAACGGAAGTGAAGACCGATAAATAGTCAAAAACAACAAAGTCGATAAGAAGATCTTGTTTAACCCATCGTAGATATTCGGATTTCAAATTTCGAATTCTTAGAGTTATTGCAATTTAAAATGAAGCCTTGTAATCGAAAAAAGTCGCGAATAAAATACTTTGCGGCCTTAAGGATCTACAACGAAAAAGTAGACCAATAAATGGTCAAAACCGACAAAGTCGACAAGAAGATCTTGTATAACCCATCATAGACGTTTGGATTTTGAATTTCGAAGTCCTAGAGTTATTGTCATTTAAAATGAAGTCTTTTGATTGAAAAAAGCCGCGAAAAAAATACTTTGCGACCTTAAGGATCTACATTGGAAGTGTGGACCGATAAATGGTCAAAACTGACAAAGTCGAATAGAAGATTTTGTTTAACGCATCGTAGACGTTCGGATTTCGAATTTCGAATTCCTTGAGTTATTGTCATTTAAAATGAAGCCTTCTGACTGAAAAAAGTTGCGAAAAAAATATTTTGCGGCCTTAAGGATCTACAACGGAAGTGTAGACCGATAAATGGTCAAAACTGACAAAGTCTACAAGAAGATTTTGTTTAACCCATCGTAGACGTTCGGATTTCAAATTTCGAATTTCTAGAGTTATTGTCATTTAAAATGAAGCCTTCCGACCGAAAATAGTTGCGAAAAAAATATTTTGCGGCCATAAGGATCTACAACGGAAGTGTAGACCGATAAATGGTCAAAACCGACAACGTCGACAAGAAGATTTTGTTTAGCCCATCGTAGACGTTCGGATTTCGAATTTCGAATTCTTAGAGTTATTGCAATTTAAAATGAAGCCTTGTAATCGAAAAAAGTCGCGAAAAGAATACTTTGCGGCCTTAAGGATCTACAACCGAAGTGTAGACCGATAAATGGTCAAAACCGACAAAGTCGACAAGATGATTTTGTTTAACCCGTCGTAGATGTTCGGATTTTGAATTTTGAATTTCTAGAGTTAGTGTCATTTAAATTGAATCCTTTTGATGGGAAAAACTCGCGAAAAAAATACTTTGCGGCCTTAAGGATCTACAACGGAAGTGAAGACCGGTAAATGGTCAAAACCGACAAAGTCGACAAGAAGATCAAATTTAACCAATTGTAGACGTTCGGATTTCGAATTTTGAATCCTAGAGTTATTGTCATTTAAAATGAAGCCCTTTTGGTGGAAAAAAGTCGCGAAAAAAATACTTTGCGGCCTTAAGGATCTAGAACACAAGTGTATACAAATAAATGGTCGAAACCGACAAAGTCGAAAAGAATAGCTTGTTTAACACATCGGAGACGTTCGAATTTCAAATTTTGAATGCCTGGAGTTATTGTCATTTAAAATGAAGTATTTTGATGGAAAAAAAATTACCTGGTGGCCTGAAGGATCTACAATCGAAGTGAAGATCGATAAATGGTCAAAAACGACAATGTCGACAATAAGATCTTGTTTAACCCATTGTAGACGTTCGGAATTTGAATTCCAAACTCCTAGAGTTATTGTCATTTACAATGAAGGCTTATGATGGAAAAAAGTCGAGAAAAAAATACTTTGTGGCCTTAAGGATCTACAACGGAAGTGTAGACCATCAAATGGTCAAAAAAGACAAAGTCGACAAGAATAGCTTGTTTAACCCATCGTAAAAGTTCGGATTTTGAATTTTGAATTCCAGGAGTTATTTTCATTTAAAAATGAAGCCTTCTGATAGAAAAAAGTTGGGAAAAAAATACTTAGCCGCCTTAAGGATATACAACAGATGTGTAAACCGATAAATGGTCAAAACCGACAAAGTCAACACGAAGATCTTGCTTAACCCATCATAGACCTTCGGATTTCAAATTTTGAATTCCTAGAGTTATTGTCAATTAAAATGAAGCCTTTTGATGGAAAAAAGTCGGGAAAAAAATACATGGTGGCCTTAAGAATCTACAATCAAAGTGAAGACCGATAAATGGTCAAAAACGACAAATCTCGACAAGAAGATCTTGTTTAACCCATTGTAGACGTTCGGAATTTGAATTCCAAACTCCTAGAGTTATTGTCATTTACAATGAAGGCTTATGATGGAAAAAAGTCGAGAAAAAAATACTTTGTGGCCTTAAGGATCTACAACGGAAGTGTAGACCATCAAATGGTCAAAAAAGACAAAGTCGACAAGAATAGCTTGTTTAACCCATCGTAAAAGTTCGGATTTTGAATTTTGAATTCCAGGAGTTATTTTCATTTTAAAACGAAGCCTTCAGATGGAAAAAAGTTGGGAAAAAAATATTTAGCCGCCTTAAGGATATACAACATATGTGTAAACCGATAAATGGTCAAAACCGACAAAGTCGACAAGAAGATCTTGTTTAACCGATCGTAAACGTTTGGATTTTGAATTTCGAATTCCTAGAGTTATTGTCATTTAAAATGAAGCATTTTGACGGAAAAAAGTCGCAAAAAAAAATACTTTTTAACCAGTGATGACCAGTAAATGGTCAAAGCCAACAAAGTCGACAAGAAGATCTTGTTTAACCCATCCTAGACGTTCGGATTTTGAATTTCGAAGTCCTAGAGTTATTGTCATTTACATGAAGTCTTTTGATGAAAAAAAGTTGCAAAAAAAATACCTTGCGACCTTAAGGATCTACAACGAAAATGTAGACCAATAAATGGTCAAAACCGACAAAGTTGACAAGAAGATCTTGTTTAACCCATCATAGACGTTTGGATTTTGAATTTCAAATTCCTAGAGTTATTGCGATTTAAAATGAAGCCTTTTAATACAAAAAAGTAGTGAAAAAAACATTTTGCGGTCTTAAGGATCTACAACGGAAGTTAAGACCGGTAAATGGTCAAAACCGACAAAGTTGACAAAAAGATCTTGTTTCACCCATTGTAGACTTTCGGATTTCGAATTTCAAATTGCTAGAGTTATTGTCATTTAAAATGAAGCCTTTTGATGAAAAAAAGTTAAGAAAAAAAGTCAAGAAAAAAAATACTTTGCAGCCTTAAGGATCTACAACGGAAGTGAAGACCGGTAAATGGTTCAAGTTGACAAAGTTGACAAAAAGATATTGTTTAACCCATCGTAATCGTTCAGATTTTGAATTTTGAAGTCCTAGAGTTATTGTCATTTAAATTAAATCCTTTTGATGGGAAAAAGTCGCTAAAAAAATACTCTGCAGCCTTAAGGATCTACAACGGAACTGAAGACTGGTAAATGGTCAAAACCAACAAAGTCGACAAGAAGATCTTGTTTAACCAATTGTAGACGTTCGGTTTTCGAATCCTAAAGTTATTGTCATTTAAAATGAAGCCTTCTGATGGAAAAAAGTCGCGAAAAAATACTTTGCGGCCTTGAGGATCAACATTGAAAGTGAAGTTCGATAAATGGTCAAAACCAACAAAGTCGACAAGAAGATCTTGTTTAACCCATTGTAGACGTTCGGATTTTGAGTTTTGAATTCCTAGAGTTATTGTCATTTATAATGAATCCTTTTGATGGGAAAAAGTCGCGAAAAAAATACTCTGCGGCCTTAAGGATCCACAACGGAAGTGAAGACCGGTAAATGGTCAAAACTGACAAAGTCGACCAGAAGATCTTGTTTAACCAATTGTAGTTGTTCGGATTTCGAATTTCGAATCCAAGAGTTATTGTCATTTAAAATGAAGCCTTTTGATGGAAAAAAATACTTTGCGGCCTTGAGGATCTACATCGGAAGTGAAGACCGATAAATGGTCAAAACCAACAAAGTCGACAAGAAGATCTTTTTTAACCCATTGTAGACGTTTGGATTTCGAATTTTGAATTCCTAGAGTTATTTTCATTTATAATGAAGCCTTTTGATGGAAAAAAGTGTTGAAAAAAATACTTTGCGACCATAAGGATCTACAACGGAAATGTAGACCAATAAATGGTCAAAACCGACAAAATCGACAAGAAGATCTTGTTTAACCCCATCATAGACGTTCGGATTTTGAATTTCGAATTCCTAGAGTTATTGCAATTTAAAATGAAGCCCTTTGATCGAAAAAACTCGCGAGAAAAATACTTTGTGGCCTTAAGGATCTACAACGGAAGTGTAGACCGATAAATGATCAAAACCGACAAAATCAAGAAGAAGATTTTGTTTGACCCTTCGTAGACGTTCGGATTTTGAATTTCGAATTCCTAGAGTTATTGTCATTTAAAACAAAGCCTTTTGAAGAAAAAAGTAGCAAAATTTTTTTTCCGGCCTTTAGGATCTACATCTGAAGTGATGACCTATATATGGTCAAAACAAACAAAGTCGACAACAAGATCTTGTTTAACCCATTGCAGACGTTCGGATTTCGAATTTTGAATTCCTAGATTTATTGTCATTTAAACTGAATCCTTTTGATGGGAAAAAGTCGCTAAAAAAATACTCTACGGCCTTAAGGATATACAACGGAAGTGAAGACCAGTAAATGATCAAAACCGACAAAGTCGACAAGAAGATCTTGTTTAACCAATTGTCGACGTTTGTATTTCGAAATTCGAATCCTAGAGTTACTGTCATTTAAAATGAAGCCTTTTGATTGAAAAAAGTCGCGAAAAAAATACTTTGCGGCCTTGAGGACCTACATCGGAAGTGAAGATCTATAAATTGCCAAAACCGACAAAGTCGACAAGAAGATCTTGTTTAACCCATTGTAGACGTTCGGATTTCGAATTTCAAATTCCTAGAGTTGTTGTCATTTATAATGAAGCCTTTTGATGGAAAAAAGTCGCGAAAAAAATACTTTGCGGGCCTAAGGATCTTCAACGGACGTGAAGACCGGTAAATGGACAAAGTCGACAAGAAGATCTTCTTTAACCCAATGTAGACGTTCGGATTTTGAATTTCGAAGTCCTAAATATATTGTCATTTAAAATGAAGGATTTTGATGGAAAAAAGTCACGAAAAAAATACTTTGCGACCTTAAGGATCTACAACGGAAGTGTAGACCAATAAATGGTCAAAACCGACAAAGTCGACAGGAAGATCTTGTTTAACCCATCATAGACGTTCGGATTTCCAATTCCTAGAGTTTTTGCAATTTAGAAATTAAGCCTTCTAATGGAAAAGAGTTGGGAAAAAAATACTGAGCAGCCTTAAGGATATACAACAGATGTGTAAACCGATAAATGGTCAAAACCGACAAAGTATACAGGAAGATCTTGTTTAACCCATCGTAGACGTTTGAATTTCGAATTCCTAAAGTTATTGTTTTTTAAAATGAAGCCTTTTGATGAAAAAAAGTCGCGAAAAAAATAATTTGCGGCCTTAAGGATCTACTACGGAACTGAAGACCGGTAAATGGTCAAAACCGACAAAGTTGACAAGGAGATCTTGTTTCACCCATTGTAGATGTTCGGATTTTGAATTTCGATTTCCTAGAGTTATTGTCATTTAAAATGAAGCCTTTTGATGGAAAAAAGTTATGAAAAAAATACTTTACGACCTTAAGGATCAACAACGGAAGTTATGACTGATAAATGGTCAAAACCGACAAAGTGGACAAGAATATCTTGTTTCACCCGTCGTAATCGTTCGGATTTTGAATTTCGAGTTCCTAGAGTTATTGTCATTTCAAATGAAGTCTTTTGATGGAAGAAAGTTATGAAAAAAATACTTTACGACCTTAAGGATCAACAACGGAAGTTATGACCGATAAATGGTCAAAACCGACAAAGTCGACAAGAAGATGTTGGTTAACCCATTGTACACGTTCGAATTTCGAATTTCGAATTCCTAGAGTTATTGTCATTTATATTGAAGCCTTTTGATGGAAAAAAGTCGCGAAAAAATACTTTGTGGCCTTCAGGATCTTCAACGGAAGTGAAGACCGATAAATGGTCAAAGCCGACAAAGTCGACAAGAAGATCTGGTTTAAACCATCATAGACGTTCGGATTTTAAATTTCGAAGTGCTAGAGTTGTCACAATTTAAAATGAAGCCTCTTAATCGAAAAAAGTCGCGAAAAAAATACTTTGCGGACTTAAGGATCTACAACGGAAGTGTAGACCGATAAATGGTCAAAACAGACAAAGTCGACAAGATGATTTTGTTTAACCCGTCGTAGACGTTCGGATTTCAAATTTTGAATTCCTAGAGTTATTGTCATTTAAATTGAATCCTATTGATGGGAAAAACTCACGAAAAAAAATGCACTATGGCCTTAAGGATCTACAACGGAAGTGAAGACCGGTAAATGGTCAAAACCGACAAAGTCGACAAGAAGATCTTGTTTAACCAATTGTAGACGTTGGGATTTTGAATTTCGAATCCCAGAATCATTGTCATTTAAAATGTAGCCCTTTTGATGGAATAAAGTCGCGAAAAAAATACATTGCGGCCTTAAGGATTTACAACAGAATTGTATACAAATAAATGGTCAAAACCGACAAAGTGGACAATAATAGCTTGTTTAACCCATCGGAGACGTTCGGATTTCGAATTTCAAATTTCGAATGCCTAGAGTTATTTTCATTTAAAATGAAGCCTTTTGATGGAAAAAAGTCGGGAAGAAAATACATAGTGGCCTTAAGAATCTACAATCGAAGTGAAGACCGATAAAATGTTAAAAATGATAATCTCAACAACAAAATCTTGTTTAACCCAATGTAGACATTCGGATTTCGAATTTCGAATTCCTAGAGTTATTGTCATTTAAAATGAAGCCTTTAGATGGAAAAAAGTCGCGAAAAAAATACTTTGCGGCCTTAAGGATCTACAACGGAAGTGTAGACCAATAAATGGTCAAAACCAACAAAGTTGACAAGAATAGCTAGTTTAATCCATCGCAGAAGTTCAGATATCGAATTTTGAATTCCAGGAGTTATTTTCATTTAAAAATGAAGCCTTCTGATAGAAAACTGTTGGGAAAAAAATACTTAGCCGCCTTAAGGATATACAACAGATGTGTAAACCGATAAATGGTCAAAACCGACAAAGTCAACACGAAGATCTTGCTTAACCCATCATAGACCTTCGGATTTAAAATTTTGAATTCCTAGAGTTATTGTCATTTAAAATGAAACCTTTTGATGGAAAAAAGTCGGAAAAAAAATACATGGTGGCCTTAAGAATCTACAATCGAAGTGAAGACCGATAAATGGTCAAAAACGACAATCTCGACAAGAAGATCTTGTTTAACCCATTGTAGACGTTCGGAATTCGAATTTCAAATTTCTAGAGTTATTGTCATTTAAAATGAAGCCTTTTAATAGAAAAAAGTGGCGAAAAAAATACTTTGCGGCCTTAAGGATCTACAACGGAAGTGTAGACCATTAAATGGTCAAAACCAACAAAGTCGACAAGAATAGCTTGTTTAACCCATCGTAAAAGTTCGGATTTTGAATTTTGAATTCCAGGAGTTATTTTCATTTTAAAATGAAGCCTTCTGATGGAAAAAAGTTGGGAAAAAATACTTAGCCGCCTTAAGGATATACAATAGATGTGTAAACCGATAAAAGGTCAAAACCGACAAAGTCGACAAGAAGATCTTGTTTAACCTATCGTAGACGTTCGGATTTTGAATTTCGAATTCCTAGAGTTATTGTCATTTAAAATGAAGCCTTTCGACGAAAAAAAGTCGTGAAAAAAATACTTTGCGGCCTTAAGGATCTACAACGGAAGTGAAGACCGATAAATAGTCAAAACCAACAAAGTCGATAAGAAGATCTTGTTTAACCCATCGTAGATATTCGGATTACGAATTTTGAATTCCTAGAGTTATTGTTATATAAATGAAGCCTTTTGATGGAAAAAAGTTGCGAAAAAAATATTTTACGGCCTTTAGGATCTACAACGGAAGTTAAGACCGGTAAATGCTCAAAACCGAGAAAGTTGACAAAAAGATCTTGTTTCACCCATTGTAGACGTTCGGATTTCGAATTTCGAATTGCTAGAGTTATTGTCATTTAAAATGAAGCCTTTTGATGGAAAAAAGTCGCGAAAAAAATACTTTGCAGCCTTAAGGATCTACAACGGAAGTGAAGACCGGTAAATGCTTCAAGCTGACAAAGTTGACAAAAAGATATTGTTTAACCCATCGTAATCGTTCGGATTTTGAATTTCGAAGTCCTAGAGTTACTGTCATTTAGAATGAAGACTTTTGCTGGAAAAAAATCGCGAAAAAAATACATTGCGGCCATAAGGATCTTCAACGGAAGTGAAGACCAGTAAATGGTCAAAGCCAACAAAGTTGACAAGAAGATCTTGTTTAACCCATTCTAGACGTTCGGATTTTGAATTTCGAAGTCCTAGAGTTATTATCATTTAAATGAAGTCTTTTGATGAAAAAAAGTCGCAAAAAAAATACTTTGCGACCTTGAGGATCTACAACGAAAATGTAGACCAATAAATGTTCAAAACCGACAAAGTTGTCAAGTAGATCTTGTTTAACCCATCATAGACGTTCGGATTTTGAATTTCAAATTCCTAGAGTTATTGCAATTTAAAATGATGCCTTTTAATAGAAAAAAGTCGCGAAAAAAATACTTTGCGGCCTTAAGGATCTAAAACGGAATTAAGACCGGTAAATGGTCAAAACCGACAAAGTTGACAAAAAGATCTTGTTTCACCCATTGTAGACTTTCGGATTTCGAATTTCAAATTGCTATAGTTATTGACATATAAAATGAAGCCTTTTGATGGAAAAAAGTCGAGAAAAAAATACTTTGCAGCCTTAAGGATTTACAACGGAAGTGAAGACTGGTAAATGGTTCAAGCTAACAAAGTTGAGAAAAAGATCTTGTTTAACCTATCGTAATCGTTCGGATTTTGAATTTCGAAGTCGTAGAGTTATTGTCATTTAAATTGAATCCTTTTGATGGGAAAAAGTCGCTAAAAAAATACTCTGCAGCCTTAAGGATCTACAACGGAACTGAAGACCGGTAAATGGTCAAAACCAACAAAGTCGACAAGAAGATCTTGTTTAACCTATTGTAGACATTCGGTTTTCGAATTTCGAATCCTAAAGTTATTGTCATTTAAAATGAAGCCTTTTGGTGGAAAAAAGTCGCGAAAAAAATATTTTGCGGCCTTGAGGATCTACATCAGAAGTGAAGTCTGATAAATGGTCAAAACCGACAAAGTCGACAAGAAGATCTTGTTTAACCCATTATAGATGTTCGGATTTTGAGTTTTGAATTCCTAGAGTTATTTTCATTTATAATGAATCCTTTTGATGGGAAAAAGTCGCGACAAAAATACTCAGCGGCCTTAAGGATCCACAACGGAAGTGAAGACCGGTAAATGGTCAAAATTGACAAAGTCAACAAGAAGATCTTTTTTAACCCATTGTAGACGTTTGGATTTCGAATTTTGAATTCCTAGTGTTATTTTCATTTATAATGAAACCTTTTGATGGAAAAAAGTCTTGACAAAAATACTTTGCGACCATAAGGATCTACAACGGAAAGGTAGACCAATAAATGGTCAAAATCGACAAAATCGACAAGAAGATCTTGTTTAACCCCATCATAGACGTTCGGATTTGGAATTTCGAATTCCTAGAGTTATTGCAATTTAAAATGAACGCTTTTGATCGAAAAAAGACCCGAGAAAAATACTTTGCGGCCTTAAGGATCTACAACGGAATTGTAGACCGATAAATGATCAAAACCGACAAAGTCAAGAACAAGATTTTGTTTGACCCTTCGTAGACGTTCGGATTTCGAATTTCGAATTCCTAGAGTTATTGTCATTTAAAACAAAGCCTTTTGAAGGAAAAAAGTAGCGAAAAAAATACTTTGCGGCCTTTAGGATCTACATCGGAAGTGAAGACCTATATATGGTCAAAACAAACAAAGTCGACAAGAAGATCTTGTTTAACCCGTTGTAGACGTTCGGATTTTGAATTTCGAATTGCTAGAGTTATTGTCATTTAAATTGAATCCTTTTGATGGGAAAAAGTCGCTAAAAAAATACTTTGCGGCCTTAAGGATATACAATGGAAGTGAAGACCGGTAAATGATCAAAACCGACAAAGTCGACAAGAAGATCTTGTTTAACCAATTGTAGACGTTCGGATTTTGAAATTCGAATCGTAGAGTTATTGTCATTTAAAATGAAGCCTTTTGATGGAAAAAAATCGCGAAAAAAATACTTTTTGGCCTTGAGGATCTACAACGGAAGTGAAGACCTATAAATGGCCAAAACCGATAAAGTCGACAAGAAGATCTTGTTTAACCCATTGTAGACGTTCGGATTTCGAATTTCGAATTACTAGAGTTGTTGTTATTTATAATGAAGCCTTTTGATAGAAAAAAGTCACGAAAAAAATACTTTGCGGCCTTAAAGATCTTCAACGGACGTGAAGACCGGTAAATGGACAAAGTCGACAAGAAGATCTTGTTTAACCCAATGTAGACGTTCGGATTTTGAATTTCGAAGTCCTAGAGTTATTGTCATTTAAAATGAAGTCTTTTGATGGAAAAAAGTCGTGAAAAAAATACTTTGCGACCTTAAGGATCTACAACGGAAGTGTAGACCAATAAATGGTCAAAACCGACAAAGTCGACAGGAAGATCTTGTTTATCCCATCATAGACGTTCGGATTTCCAATTCCTAGAGTTTTTGCAATTTAGAAATTAAGCCTTTTGATGGAAAAGAGTTGGGAAAAAAATACTGAGCCGCCTTAAGGATATACAGCAGATGTGTAAACCGATAAATGGTCAAAACCGACAAAGTATACAGGAAGATCTTGTTTAACCCATCGTAGACGTTCGAATTTCGAATTCCTAGAGTTATTGTTATTTAAAATGAAGCCTTTTGATGAAAAAAAGTCGTGAAAAAAATAATTTGCAGCCTTAAGGATCTACTACGGAACTCAAGACCGGTAAATGGTCAAAACCGACAAAGTTGACAAGGAGATCTTGTTTCACCCATTGTAGACGTTCGGATTTTGAATTTCGATTTGCTAGAGTTATTGTCATTTAAAATGAAGCCTTTTGATGGAAAAAAGTTATGAAAAAAATACTTTACGACCTTAAGGATCAACAACGGAAGTTATGACTGATAAATGGTCAAAACCGACAAAGTGGACAAGAAGATCTTGTTTCACCCATCGTAATCGTTCGGATTTTGAATTTCAAGTTCCTAGAGTTATTGTCATTTCAAATGAAGTCTTTTGATTGAAAAAAGTTATGAAAAAAATACTTTACGACCTTAAGGATCAACAACGGAAGTTATGACCGATAAATGGTCAAAACCGACAAAGTCGACATGAAGATGTTGATTAACCCATTGTACACGTTCGAATTTCGAATTCCTAGAGTTATTGTCATTTATATTGAAGCCTTTTGACGGAAAAAAGTCGCGAAAAAATACTTTGTGGCCTTCAGGATCTTCAATGGAAGTGATGACCGGTAAATGGTCAAAGCCGACAAAGTCGACAAGAAGATCTGGTTTAAACCATCGTAGACGTTCGGATTTTGAATTTCGAAGTGCTAGTGCTGTCACAATTTAAAATGAAGCCTCTTAATCGAAAAAAGTCGCGAAAAAAATACTTTTCGGCCTTAAGGATCTACAACGGAAGTGTAGACCGATAAATGGTCAAAAGAGACAAAGTCGACAAGATGATTTTGTTTAACCCGTCGTAGACGTTCGAATTTCGAATTTTGAATTCCTAGAGTTATTGTCATATAAATTGAATCCTATTGATGGGAAAAAGTCGCGAAAAAAAATGCTCTATGGCCTTAAGGATCTACAACGGAAGTGAAGACCGGTAAATGGTCAAAACCGACAAAGTCGACAAGAAGATCTTGTTTAACCAATTGTAGACGTTCGAATTTTGAATTTCGAATCCTAGAGTCATTGTCATTTAAAATGTATCCCTTTTGATGGAATAAAGTCGCGAAAAAAATACATTGCGGCCTTAAGGATTTACAACGGAATTGTATACAAATAAATGGTCAAAACCGACAAAGTGGACAATAATAGCTTGTTTAACCCATCGGAGACGTTCGGATTTCGAATTTCGAATTTTGAATGCCTAGAGTTATTTTCATTTAAAATGAAGCCTTTTGTTGGAAAAAAGTTGGGAAAAAAATACATAGTGGCCTTAAGAATCTACAATCGAAGTGAAGACCGATAAAAGGTCAAAAATTATAATCTCAACAACAAAATCTTGTTTAACCCAATGTAGACATTCGGATTTCGAATTTCGAATTCCTAGAGTTATTGTCATTTAAAATGAAGCCTTTTGATGGAAAAGATTCGTGAAAAAAATACTTTGCGGCCTTAAGGATCTACAACGGAAGTGGAGACCGATAAATGGTCAAAACTGACAAAGTCAACAAGAATAGCTTGTTTAACCCATCGAAGAAGTTCGGATTTTGAATTTTGAATTCCAGGGGTTATTTTCACTTAAAAATGAAGCCTTCTGATGAAAAAAGTTGGGAAAAAAATACTTAGCCTCCTTAAGGATATACAACAGATGTGTAAACATATAAAAGGTCAAAACCGACAAAGTCGACAAGAAGATCTTGTTTAACCTATCGTAGATGTTCGGATTTTGAATTTCGAATTCCTAGAGTTATTGTCATTTAAAATGAAGCCTTTTGACGGAAAAAAGTCATGAAAAAAATACTTTGCGGCCTTAAGGATCTACAACGGAAGTGAAGACCGATAAATAGTCAAAACCAACAAACTCGATAAGAAGATCTTGTTTAACCCATCGTAGATATTAGGATTACGAATTTTGAATTCCTAGAGTTATTGTTATATAAATGAAGCCTTTTGATGGAAAAAGTTGCGAAAAAAATACTTTGCGGCCTTTAGGATCTACAACGGAAGTTAAGACCGGTAAATGGTCAAAACCGAGAAAGTTGACAAAAAGATCTTGTTTCACCCATTGTAGACGTTCGGATTTTGAATTTCAAATTGCTAGAGTTATTGTCATTTAAAATGAAGCCTTTTGATGGAAAAAAGTCGCGAAAAAAATACTTTGCAGCCTTTAGGATCTACAACGGAAGTGAAGACCGGTAAATGCTTCAAGCTGACAAAGTTGACAAAAAGATCTTGTTTAACCCATCATAATCGTTCGGATTTTGAATTTCGAAGTCCTAGAGTTACTGTCATTTAGAATGAAGACTTTTGCTGGAAAAAAGTCGCGAAAAAAATACATTGCGGCCATAAGGATCTTCAACGGAAGTGAAGACCAGTAAATGGTCAAAGCCAACAAAGTCGACAAGAAGATCTTGTTTAACCCATCCTAGACGTTCGGATTTTGAATTTCGAAGTCCTAGAGTTATTGTCATTTAAATGAAGTCTTTTGATGAAAAAAAGTCGCAAAAAAAATACTTTGCGACCTTAAGGATCTACAACGAAAATGTAGACCAATAAATGGTCAAAACCGACAAAGTTGTCAAGAAGATCTTGTTTAACCCATCATAGACGTTCGGATTTTGAATTTCAAATTCCTAGAGTTATTGCAATTTAAAATGATGCCTTTTAATAGAAAAAAGTCGAGAAAAAAATACTTAGCGGCCTTAAGGATCTAAAACGGAATTAAGACCGGTAAATGGTCAAAACCGACAAAGTTGACAAAAAGATCTTGTTTCACCCATTGTAGACTTTCGGATTTCGAATTTCAAATTGCTAGAGTTATTGACATATAAAATGAAGCCTTTTGATGGAAAAAAGTCGAGAAAAAAATACTTTGCAGCCTTAAGGATCTACAACGGAAGTGAAGACCGGTAAATGGTTCAAGCTGACAAAGTTGACAAAAAGATCTTGTTTAACCCATCGTAATCGTTCGGATTTTGAATTTCGAAGTTGTAGAGTTATTGTCATTTAAATTGAATCCTTTTGATGGGAAAAAGTCGCTAAAAAAATACTCTGCAGCCTTAAGGATCTACAACGGAACTGAAGACCGGTAAATGGTCAAAACCAATAAAGTCGACAAGAAGATCTTGTTTAACCTATTGTAGACATTCGGTTTTCGAATTTCGAATCCTAAAGTTATTGTCATTTAAAATGAAGCCTTTTGATGAAAAAAAGTCGCGAAAAAAATATTTTGCGGCCTTGAGGATCTACATCGGAAGTGAAGTCCGATAAATGGTCAAAACCGACAAAGTCGACAAGAAGATCTTGTTTAACCCATTGTAGACGTTCGGATTTTGAGTTTTGAATTCCTAGAGTTATTTTCATTTATAATGAATCCTTTTGATGGGAAAAAGTCGCGAAAAAAATACTCAGCGGCCTGAGGGATCCACAACGGAAGTGAAGACCGGTAAATGGTCAAAATTGACAAAGTCAACAAGAAGATCTTTTTTAACCCATTGTAGACGTTTGGATTTCGAATTTCGAATTCCTAGTGTTATTTTCATTTATAATGAAACCTTTTGATGGAAAAAAGTCTTGAAAAAAATACTTTGCGACCATAAGGATCTACAACGGAAAGGTAGACCAATAAATGGTCAAAACCGACAAAATCGACAAGAAGATCTTGTTTAACGCCATCATAGAAGTTCGGATTTGGAATTTCGAATTCCTAGAGTTATTGCAATTTACAATGAAGCCTTTTGATCGAAAAAAGTCCCGAGAAAAATACTTTGCGGCCTTAAGGATCTACAACGGAAGTGTAGACCGATAAATGATCAAAATCGACAAAGTCAAGAACAAGATTTTGTTTGACCCTTCGTAGACGTTCCGATATTGAATTTCGAATTCCTAGAGTTATTGTCATTTAAAACAAAGCCTTTTGAAGGAAAAAAGTAGTGAAAAAAATACTTTGCGGCCTTTAGGATCTACATCGGAAGTGAAGACCTATATATGGTCAAAACAAACAAAGTCGACAAGAAGATCTTGTTTAACCCATTGTAGACGTTCGGATTTTGAATTTCGAATTCCTAGAGTTATTGTCATTTAAATTGAATCCTTTTGATGGGAAAAAGTCGCTAAAAAAATACTCTGCGGCCTTAAGGATATACAACGGAAGTGAAGACCGGTAAATGATCAAAACCAACAAAGTCGACAAGAAGATCTTGTTTAACCAATTGTAGACGTTCGGATTTCAAAATTCGAATCGTAGAGTTATTGTCATTTAAAATGAAGCCTTTTGATGGAAAAATGTCGCGAAAAAAATACTTTGCGGCCTTGAGGATCTACAACGGAAGTGAAGACCTATAAATGGCCAAAACCGACAAAGTCGACAACAAGATCTTGTTTAACCCATTGTAGACGTTCGGATTTCGAATTTCGAATTCCTAGAGTTGTTGTCATTTATAATGAAGCCTTTTAATAGAAAAAAGTCGCGAAAAAAATACTTTGCGGCCTTAAGGATCTTCAACGGACGTGAAGACCGGTAAATGGACAAAGTCGACAAGAAGATCTTGTTTTACCCAATGTAGACGTTCGGATTTTGAATTTCGAAGTCCTAGAGTTATTGTCATTTGAAATGAAGTCTTTTGATGGAAAAAAGTCGCGAAAAAAATACTTTGCGACCTTAAGGATCTACAACGGAAGTGTAGACCAATAAATGGTCAAAACCGACAAAGTCGAGAGGAAGATCTTGTTTATCCCATCATAGACGTTCGGATCTCCAATTCCTAGAGTTTTTGCAATTTAGAAATTAAGCCTTTTGATGGAAAAGAGTTGGGAAAAAAATACTGAGCCGCCTTAAGGATATACAACAGATGTGTAAACCGATAAATGGTCAAAACCGACAAAGTATACAGTATGATCTTGTTTAACCCATCGTAGACGTTCGAATTTCGAATTCCTAGAGTTATTGTTATTTAAAATGAAGCCTTTTGATGAAAAAAAGTCGTGAAAAAAATAATTTGCAGCCTTAAGGATCTACTACGGAACTGAAGACCGGTAAATGGTCAAAACCAACAAAGTTGACAAGGAGATCTTGTTTCACCCATTGTAGACGTTCGGATTTTGAATTTCGATTTCCTATAGTTATTGTCATTTAAAATGAAGCCTTTTGATGGAAAAAAGTTATGAAAAAAATACTTTACGACCTTAAGGATCAACAACGGAAGTTATGACTGAAAAATGGTCAAAACCGGCAAAGTGGACAAGAAGATCTTGTTTCACCCATCGTAATCGTTCGGATTTTGAATTTCGAGTTCCTAGAGTTATTGTCATTTCAAATGAAGTCTTTTGATGGAAAAAAGTTATGAAAAAAATACTTTACGACCTTAAAGATCAACAACGGAAGTTATGACCGATAAATGGTCAAAACCGACAAAGTCGACATGAAGATGTTGATTAACCCATTGTACACGTTCGAATTTCGAATTTCGAATTCCTAGAGTTATTGTCATTTATATTGAAGCCTTTTGATGGAAAAAAGTCGCGAAAAAAATACTTTGTGGCCTTCAGGATCTTCAACGGAAGTGAAGACCGATAAATGGTCAAAGCCGACAAGAAGATCTGGTTTAAACCATCGTAGACGTTCGGATTTTGAATTTCGAAGTGCTAGAGCTGTCACAATTTAAAATGAAGCCTCTTAATCGAAAAAAGTCGCGAAAAAAATACTTTTCGGCCTTAAGGATCTACAACGGAAGTGTAGACCGATAAATGGTCAAAAAAGACAAAGTCGACAAGATGATTTTGTTTAACCCGTCGTAGACTTTCGAATTTCGAATTTTTAATTCCTAGAGTTATTGTCATTTAAATTGAATCCTATTGATGGGGAAAAGTCGTGAAAAAAAATGCTCTATGGCCTTAAGGATCTACAACGGAAGTGAAGACCGGTAAATGGTCAAAACCGACAAAGTCGACAAGAAGATCTTGTTTAACCAATCGTAATCGTTCGGATTTCGAATACCTAGAGTTATTGTCATTTAAAATGAAGCCTTTTGATGGAATAAAGTCGGGAAGAAAATACATAGTGGCCTTAAGAATCTACAATCGGAGTGAAGACCGATAAAAGGTCAAAAATGATAATGTCAACAACAAAATCTTGTTTAACCCAATGTAGACATTCGGATTTTGAATTTCGAATCCCTAGAGTTATTTTCATTTAAAATGAAGCCTTTTGATGGAAAAAATTCTTGAAAAAAATACTTTGTGGCCTTAAGGATCTACAACGGAAGTGGAGACCGATAAATGGTCAAAACCGACAAAGTCGACAAGAATAGCTTGTTTAACCCATCGAAGAAGTTCGGATTTTGAATTTTGAATGCCAGGGGTTATTTTCACTTAAAAATGAAGCCTTCTGATGGAAAAAAGTTGGGAAAAAAAATACTTAGCCTCCTTAAGGATATACAACAGATATGTAAACCGATAAATGGTCAAAACCGAAAAAGTCGACAAGAGATCTTGTTTAACCCATCGTAGACGTTTGAATTTCGAATTCCTAGAGTTATTGTCATTTAAAATGAAGCCTTTTGCTGAAAAAAAAAATCGCGAATAAAATACTTTGCGGCCTTAAGGATCTACAACGGAACTGGAGACTGATAAATGGTCAAAACCGACAAAGTCGACAAGAAGATCTTGTTTAACCCATCGTAGACGTTCAGATATCGAATTTCGAATTCCTAGAGTTATTGTTATTTAAAATGAAGACTTTTGATGAAAAAAAGTCGCGAAAAAAATACTTTGCGGCCTTAAGGATCTACTACGAAACTAAAGACCGGTAAATGGTCAAAACCGACAATGTTGACAAGGAGATCTTGGTTCACCCATTGTAGATGTTTGGATTTCTAATTTCGATTTCCTAGTGTTATTGTCATTTCAAATGAAATCTTTTAATGGAAAAAAGTTATGAAAAAAATACTTTACGACCTTAAGGATCAACAACGGAAGTTATGACTGATAAATGGTCAAAACCAACAAAGTCGACAAGAAGATGTTGGTTAACCCATTGTACACGTTCGAATTTTGAATTTCGAATTCCTAGAGTTATTGTCATTTATATTGAATCCTTTTGACGGAAAAAAGTCGCGAAAAAATACTTTGTGGCCTTCAGGATCTTCAACGGAAGTGAAGACCGGTAAATGGTCAAAGCCGACAAAGTCGACCAGAAGATCTTGTTTAACCCATCGTAATCGTTCGAATTTTGAATTCCGCTGTCGTAGAGTTATTGACATTTAAAATGAAGTCTTTTGGTGGGAAAAAGTCGTGAAAAAAATACTTTGCAGCCTGGAGGATCAACATCGGAAGTCAAGACCGATAAATGGTCAAAACCGACAAAGTCGACAAGGAGATCTTGTTTAACCCATTGTAGACGTTTGGATTTCGAATTTCGAATTTCTAGAGTTATTGTCATTTAAATTGAATCCTTTTGATGGGAAAAATTCGCTAAAAAAATACTCTGCGGCATTAAGGATATACAACGTAAGTGAAGACTGGTAAATGGTCAAAACAGACAAAGTCGACAAGAAGATCTTGTTTAACCAATTATAGACGTTCGAATTTCGAATTTCGAATACTAGAGTTATTGTCTTTTAAAATGAAGCCTTTTGTTGGAAAAAAGTCGCGAAAAAAATACTTTGCGGCGTGGAGGATCAACATCGGAAGTGAAGACCGATAAATGGTCAAAACCGACGAAGTTGACAAGAAGATCTTGTTTAACCCATTGTAGACGTTCGGATTTTGAATTTCGAATTTCTAGAGTTATTGTCATTTATAATGAAGCCGTTTGATGGAAAAAAGTCGCGAAAAAAATACTTTGCGGCCTTAAGGATCTACAACGGAAGTGTAGACCGATAAATGGTCAAAACCGACAAAGTCGACAATATGATTTTGTTTAACCCATCGTAGACGTTCAGATTTCGAATTTTGAATTCCTAGAGTTATTGTCATTTAAATTGAAACCTATTGATGGGAAAAAGTCGTGAAAAAAAATACTCTATGGCGTTAAGGATCTACAACGGAAGTGAAGACCGGTAAATGGTCAAAACCGACAAAGTCGACAAGAAGTTCTTGCTTAACCAATTGTAGACGTTCGGATTTTGAATTTTGAATCTCGAATCCTAGAGTTATTGTCATTTAAAATGAAGCCCTTTTGTTGGCAGAAAGTCGCGAAAAAAATACTTTGCGGTCTTAAGGATCTACAACGGAAGTGTATACAAATAAATGGTCAAAACCGACAAAGTCGACAATAATAGCTTGTTTAACCCATCGGAGACGTTTGGATTTCGAATTTCGAATGCCTAGAGATATTGTCATTTAAAATGAAACCTTTTGATGGAAAAAGGTCGGGAAAAAATTACATGGTGCCCTTAAGAATCTACAATCGAAGTGAAGACCGATAAATGATTTTGTATAACCCGTCGTAGACGTTCGGATTTTGAATTTTGAATTCCTAGAGTTATTGTCATTTAAAATGAATCCCTTTGATGGGAAAAAGACGCGAAAAAAATACTCTGCGGCCTTAAGGATCTACAACAGAAGTGAAGACCGTTAAATGGTCAAAACAGACAAAGTTGACAAGAAGATCTTGTTTAACCAATTGCAGACGTTCGGATTTTGAATTTTGAATTCCGAATCCTACAGTTATTGTCATTTAAAACAAACACTTTTGAATGAAAAAAGTCGCGAAAAAAATACATTGCGTCCTCAAGGATCTACAGCGGAATTGTAGACTGATAAATGGTCAGAACCGACAAAATCGACAAGAAGATCTTGTTTAACCCATCATAGACGTTTGGATTTTGAATTTTGAATTCCTAGAGTTATTGTCATTTATAATGAAGCCTTTTGATGGAAAAAAGTCGCGAAAAAAATACTTTGCGGCCTTTAGGATCTACATCGGAAGTGAAGACCGATAAATGATCAAAACCGACAAAGTCGACAAAAAGATCTTGTTTAACCCACTGTAAACGTTCGGATTTCGAATTTGGAATTCTTAGAGTTATTGTCATTTATAATGAAGCCTTTTGATGGAAAAAAGTCGCGAAAAAAATACTTTCCGGCCTTGAGGATCTACATCGGAAGTGAAGACCCATAAATGGTCAAAATCGACAAAGTCGACAAGTAGATCTTCTTTAACCCATTGTAGACGTTCGGATTTCGAATTCCTAGAGTTATTGTCATTTATAATGAAGCCTTTTGATGGAAAAAAGTTGAGAAAAAACTACTTTGCGGCCTTAAGGATCTTCAACGGATGTGAAGACCGGTAAATGGTCAAAGCCGACAAAGTCGACAAGAAGATCTTGTTTATCCCGTCGTAGACGTTCGGATTTTGAATTTCGAAGTCCTAGAGTTATTGTCATTTAAAATGAAGTCTTTTGATGGAAAAGAGTAGCGAAAAAAATACTTTGCGACCATAAGGATCTACAATGGAAATGTAGACCAATAAATGGTCAAAACCGACATAGTCGACAAGAAGATCTTGTTTAACCCGTCACACACGTTCGGATTTTGAATTTCGAATTTCTAGAGTTATTGCAATTTAAAATGAAGCCTTTTGATAGAAAAAAGTCGCAAAAAAATACTTTGCGGCTTTATGGAGCTACAACGGAAATGAAGACCGGAAAATGGTCAAAACCGACGAAGTCGATTAGAAGATCTTGTTTAACCAATTGTAGAGGTTCGGATTTCGAAATTCGAATCCTAGAGCTATTGTCATTTAAAATGAAGCCTTTTGAGGGAAAAAAGTCGCGAAAAAAAACTTTGCGGCCTTGACTTTGTGTCCGACAAAGTCGACAAGAAGATAACCCATTGTAGATCGGATTCGAATTCCTAGGATTGTCATTTATAATGAAGCCTTTTGATGGAAAAAAGTTGCGAAAAAAATACTTTGTGTCCTTAAGGATCTTCAACGGATGTGAAGACCGGTAAATGGTCAAAGTCGACAAAGTCGACAAGACGATCTTGTTTAACCCATCGTAGACGTTCGGATTTTGAATTTCGAAGTACTAGAGTTATTGTAATTTAAAATGAAGTCTTTTGATGGAAAAGAGTATCGAAAAAAATACTTTGCGACCTTAAGGATCTACAACGGAAATGTAGACCAATAAATGGTCAAAACTGACAAAGTCGACAAGAAGATCTTGTTTAACCCATCATAGAAGTTCAGATTTCGAATTTCGAATTCCTAGAGTTATTGCAATTTAAAATGAAGCCTTTTGATAGAAAAAAGTCGCGAAAAAATACTTTGCCGCCTTAAGGATCTAAAATGGATCTGTAGACCGATAAATGGTAAAAACCGACAAAGTCGACAAGTTGATTTTGTTTAACCCGTCGTAGATGTTCGGATTTCGAATTTTGAATTCCTAGAGTTATTGTCATTTAAATTGAATCCTTTTGTTGGGAAAAAGTCGCGAAAAAAATATTCTGCGGCCTTAAGGATCTACAACGGAAGTGAAGACCGGTAAATGGTCAAAACCGACAAAGTCGACAAGAAGATCTTGTTTAACCAATTGTAGACGTTCGGATTTTGAAATTTGAATCCTAGAGTTATTGTCATTTAAAATGAAGTCTTTTGATGGAAAAAAGTAGCGAAAAAAATACATTGTGACCTTAAGGATCTACAACGGAAATGTAGACCAATAAATGGTCAAAACCGCCAAAGTCGACAAGAAGATCTTGTTTAACCCATCATAGATGTTCGTATTTCGTATTTCGAATTCCTAGAGTTATTGAAATTTAAAATGAAGCCTTTTGACAGAAAAAAGTCGCGAAAAATATACTTTGCGTGTGACGCACCGAAATCCCGTTTAGAGGATTTCACCCCCGGGACCCGGTTAGCCACGGAGTCGTACGCGACGACGGGCATGAAGTAGTAAAACTTAGAATTTTATACCAAAAACATGTTCAAGAAATAAAATCATTTTAAAAGAAATTCTGGCATGTGGAGTTTATTTATAAAGCAATACCAAAACCTGTTAGAATGTACACTTAATCCATTTTCCAATAGATACTCCACATTTAAAGAAAAATCATTTATACAAAGCCTCCACTAAGGTCTCAATACATAATAAAATAGTTATACACAGTGTTTCAACAATACAACAATCAATTAGATGTGCGACTTATCATCAATACAAGAAAAGGTATAATACTAGTCGTTTCCAAACGACTTTGGTAATTAGAGGCTGTCAGAGCTACTAGACTCCATAAGCCTACCATCCCCGGGAATACCTGCAAAACCTGGTTTGGAAAATGGGAGTGAGCCAAACGGGCTCAGTGGGAACTATGAGAATTTGTATAGGAAAATAGATTAAAACCCATGCATGCCATGCCATGTATTATAATGAAAATAGTTCATGAGCTGCTTCTCTATAAAGAATCACCTCTGAGTAAAGTACATTTCATTTTGTATGTACAAGTGTAAATATATATACTATATTTCTGAAGCAGCCAATGCACGGAAAACCTTTTGTGAAATGCATATATAATGTCCCCAACCCAAAGTACAAGAAAAGCAATATATATACATCATCATACAGTATATGCCACAACACCGCGACTAGATCTATCACATCAATCACATATATCAACTCACGTCTAGGATTTTCATAAATCTACTATACAGAGATAGCCGGCAACTTGGTTTCTTCTGCCCAAGGCAGGGATCACCTACCAGGTCCACCTAGACGCTACCTCACGCAGCCACACAGGCATACGCTACCTCACGCCGCCATAAAGGCGCACGCTACAATAATACTCACGTAGCCACCAAGGCTATACGCTACTAGTAATCACCATCTATCTAGTATGAACGGTGTGGCCATCCGATATAAAATCACAAGAATATAGAATCCAACATATATAGATATGAATATACATGCATTCCATATGTATTCGTAAAACTTGTATATATGTATATATCCATAGTGTAAAACATGTAGTGGTATTGTTGAGATTTAACAAGATCCGCCAAGTCCGTCAGTTAAGAAAGGAAACCATAAAAATCCTTAATTTGGGAGGTTTCATAACTTTCATCAAATTGGCCCCAAGCCAAGTCTAATATAATCAAATAGTGTATACGAGTTCCCAATTAGCCTCCCAATATGATTTAAAGACTTCATTCATTCAAAACATATTTATGTATTTGACCAGCATACTTACGGATTGGCTAGGTAAGTAGAAAATCTCATAAATATAGCTCATAGCTTAAAATACAACAACAATACCACCAATATGTAACTTTATCCGAAATATACTTTAAATCCCATATATGACATCATACATAAGCGTATCAAAGCTTAGCGTATATACTCATATGCGTACTTGAAGGTTATATACCAAACTTTCTCATAAATCATTTATAATTGGGGCTCTTTGTATAAAATCGTTATTGATGTCATATATGATGCAAATCCATCAAAATTATCCAAAGAAATTGACCCAAACCCCATGCATATGCAACTTTGAGTAAAAACCCTAGGTTTGGATTGATTTGAGATGGATAAGTTGTAATCGTAAGAAAAATTGTTAAAATACTATTGTTCCCACCTTAGGAGGGTCAATCCCTCGAAGAATCATAGTGGAATCGAGCCGAAGAGGCGCTGTCGCGGAAACCCCCAAAATCTTCTTCAAAACCCTAGCTATGGTGGATGGAGGTCAAGGAGGAGATGAAGATGATGATGGAGATGATGATGATGTTGATGATTTGGTGGGGAATAATACACATGGATATATCTCACAATTTCCCCTCAAATCCCTCCTCACTTCTCTCTCTAAGGCTCTCCAATGGTGGGGTGAAATGAGGATGAAAGGAGAAGAAGAAATATATAAAAAACATGTCCAGCACGATGAAGTCGACTCCCTACTGTTCATGGGGTCGACTCTCTAGGCCTGAAGGTGCCCCTTTCAGCTTTTGGTCAATAGCTCGACTTTGCATTCACTTTTGGACCTCAATGAGTTGGAATTGGGTCTCGGCCAAAACGCAAAAGTTGTAGAAGGAATTGAAATGAAGGCGTGGCCGAAAACGGGGACTCATTTGGAGTTCGGATGAGGAAGTTATGGTCATCCAAAGTCAGGTAAAAATCATTAATCGCGTAGGATCGAAACTTGTGATTTTCGACCCGATTTCCGTCCGAGCCACCCGAAACAACTTATGGTCATTGTAACACACTTAAATATATTAATATGACTTATTGGAAGTTTCCAAACCATGCCAACCTTTCCAAAACCCAATTTGGCCACCATGAGTCTAATTCAGCCTTATACGCGATATGGGCCGCGATTTGCAAGCGATAAGGAAACCGGGTGTTACAATCTCCCCTCCTTAATAAATTTTGTCCTCGAAATTGCTGTGGAATAGCTATCAAAATAATGTACAAGTGGTTCTGAATTCTACATAGCTATCTTTCCTTAAAAAAGAAAACTACAATAGCTAATGAAAAATGATTCTGAACTCAAATATCACAACAACAGGAATAATCGTATCAAACGATAAAGAAGGAGGGTCACATGACCAAAGTTACCTAATTCATTCTCTCTCAAAAGCCACAACCTCTTTAAAAGGTTTAGTGGAAAGAGGCATTTACCAAACATGAATGCTCTCAACCAGCCGATATACATAAACGAAGTAGTGGAAGATAGAACTTTCCTCATACACCCTCTTTCTCTCTTCTAACTTATCAAACAATGCAACGATCTTGTCTTCACCACCCCAATGTCAAACCACTATGTTCTTCAACTCGATATAGGCACTATGCTAAAGATTCGCCTTATAATGGCTTTAGGAGTTTCCAACTCAAGAAACTTGGACTGATCAGTTCAAAATACGGGGTGATTGAAGTTTCATATTGAAATGGGTAAGTTGGTAATCCTTAAATAGGTTCTCAAGCGACACTAAATCTCAGACGTGGAAGGGTTTTCAGTGTCTCATTTCTCCCGAAAAGGTACCATCTCCAAGGAATCAAAGAATGATTGAAGGGTTCAAAATGAAATGTCAGGCCTATCTTACGGTACATCGATAGCTTGAATCCAATTTCCATATAATCGAGAGGAAAGATTATAAGCCAATCTCCCAAAAGTTAAATAAGAGCAACTCTCAATCCGATTGTGATAACTATAATGTTATCTATCCCATAGACAAATAGCTCCACAAAAGGTTAGAGGCACCGAAACAAAATCATTATCGTTTGATTATGGAAACCAAATTCCGTACCCTGCTTGAAATTTTGAACTGGATTCCAATTCCATCCAATTGGAACAAGTAGATGAGTAAAAATGCATGGGTCGATTTCTAAAAGATGAATCTGAATAACTCACAAAATTCAGAATTCAAATTCTTAGGAGGTCGTTTCAAAATACAAGCGGTAATTATATGTTAAATGCATTCCATGCCCTGAATGTCTCCTCTTGATTGTGCCTTCTTCTTGAGCCCAAATAGCTTGAATTAATCCATTAAGCTCAGCCTTTAACTTCTTAGCCCGCGACCTTGTAATTGGGCCTGTTGGAACTTGGATGGCCTTTGAATTGTCTTCATTTTGCACAACAGTCTTGCCTCCATCATGTATATGGATAGATTATCTCTTAGATATCATGTATCATCATTTATTACTATGTTATGAGCCTTGTTCTCTCATCTACACATCGTATCTTCATTGAGACTAAGGGAATGAACTAGGCTTGAGAGGATTTTGGGAATTATGCTTGATTTATGGTTGATTATGGATTATATGGATTAGATATGCATGTATACGTATATTGTTGAGAGTATTGAACTCTATCCATGATTGTTGAACCAAGAACTCATTACGGTAGAGCGATATACCATAATATATGGGTTTAATGACTTGTGTGAAGCGTGCTAGGCATTAGCAACAAGGATATGACCTCGATATTCTTTAAGAACGCATAGAACACACTTATTAGGCATGGATTGCCTTAGTTAAGAAAATGAACAACTAGGTGATTTGTATTAATATGACGGTTGAGCGAGGGGCACACTGATTGATACTTGGCTTAATGACTAGCTAGAGAATTAGCATCGAACACTTATGGACGTAATTTGATACATATGGCACATAATGAGATATAAAATACATTGATAACGAGTCAATCAGCCGAATAATGAGAATTATTAATTAAATGGTAAAGTCCCGAATAATTGGATCGATAATAATGATGATGTGATTAATGATGAATGAATGATGATCATGATGATGATGATTATGTGATTGTATATATATGTTGTTGGCCATACGTGTGATGGATGATTTGATGATTATATACGTTGTTGAATGAGGAATCGATATATTCCTGTTGATGCGATCACACGTATGGGCTGGATATGATGATTTACCGAGCACCGGGTAGCTCCCCGTGACTCGAAGGAGGGCCGCCTATTGCCGCCCGCGGGTGAAAAGGCCTAAACTGTGCATGGGAAAATGAAGTCGATGACTCCGCCGGTGGTTGTGTGTGTCCACAAAGGAGAGCCCACTCTAGGTATCTTGCCTTCCAACTGGACTATGTGTCCTTGGTTAGATGAGTTTTCCCGGAAGCGGAGCAGGTCCCGTGTGCCACTACTTCCTAAATGGTGAGTCCTCGGGAAGTAGTTGGGCTACTAATGGTCATCACCTACTAGGGTATCGCCTGGTGTAGTTTCTCTAGAGTGTCGTGGGAACTTGTATGGGCGTTCACCTCGTTAACTATTCGGAGTGTTGTTCCCCGGGAAAGTGACCGTCGCGTGGGCTATCTCCGAATGACCTACTTGGAGAACCAAATCCCTGAGCCACCACCTCACCTGGAGGAGACATGGACAAGAACCTTGGATCCTTCGGGACTCGCTGGATTCTCTGTTCTAGGCCTGGACTGACCGCAGGGTGAAACTGAGGCATTATACTGGAGACGTGATGATGTGAATCGCGACCGTATTTCTATCCAATATGACGAATCTGCGACCCTTGACGTTAAATACGTAAGAACCTTGGAATCACGCGAAGATGATGGAGGTGGAACCTCGACCCAATCCCTAAAATGAGAATGAACCTTGGTATAGTCGAAGACAAACAATCAATTGATGGGTTAATTGATTGATAAGTCGAAGAACAACAAGAATAATATTCCGGCTGTTCGAAGTGTTCTTAGAACACAAGAGGTGAAATCACACTCAAATTTGTATTAATAAAACCAAGCTGCCTCATACAAGAGAGTTGCCTCCTTTAAATAGGAGGAGAAGAAGAAAACCCTAATGAAACCCTAAACAAACCCTAAAAACGTGAATAATAAAACAAGCCCAATTTGAAGGCAACAAAAATAATGGAACACTCTAAATGAGCCCAAAAAACACTCTTAGCAGGACCATCACTCTAAATACTAATTAAACATAATCCTTGGGCTGCAAATAAATAAAAACAATAATAAAAACGCCCTAATTATTCTACGTCTTCTTGGCTAAGCATTATTCTCCATTCTTGTTCTCCATTTTCATGAATACTTCTCCAAACTCCAGCTTCACTCATCAACTCTTGGACCACGATCATGAGTGCTTCCTTGATCTTCTTGGCTCTAGCTCGGGTGATTGGACCACTTGGAACCCGAATGGGATCTGCATAGTCTTCACTCCATGATCCAGCTCTTGTGCTATCCTCAGGCTCATCACGTGATACGAGAGTTGTTATGAGATTGTAATTGTGTTGTGATTGTTATTGCATCGTATCATGTCTCGTATTGATATATATGTGTTGCCTCGGCTATGATATAAATGATGTAAAGACTTATGAGAACACATCTAAACAGAATAAAATACACGTGGAAAACTATCGAGCCTTTCATAATGTATTAATATATATAAAGTGGAAAGACATAATGACTATTGAACTTAGAGATGATTTATGGGTATACAGACGCGTACGAATTACGGAATAACGAGCCAGATCATAATGCATATAATTTACTCATAATTAGAAGGGAAAATCGTAGCTAACGAAATAGCCTGACGAGAGTACAACGTAATATAACGGTTTAAGCTAAAGACCTTGGGATGAAGCCTATTAGGTGGCCAAGTATAAGATTCATAATAAATTATAATTAAAGTGACAGCGATGAATACTTGGCCTATAGTTATGACTTATGGCGTAAGTGACGGATAGTATAGAATGGTGTGGACTTACCGTTGAGTGTTGATAATCCGTAGCTTGTCAAACCCTAGGAAGCTATAGTTTGGTATGAGGCAACTGTAGTCAATTGATCTCCTCGGGTTATAGAAATTCTTTGGAGTTTGTCTTATGGATGGTTAGAGGAGAGATAGGGTTGTTGGGCAAATGGCTTCCGGGTAACTAGGATAGAAATTCTAGTGGGGTTGCTTGCACGTGGGTTTGCATTGCATGTTATCAAACTATAACATTAAAGTAAAGTATTTTCTATACAAAACCTATATAGTTCCCACTGAGCCCGGATTTGGCTCATCCTGTTTTCTAACAATTTTTGCAGGCATAGCATCTCGGGTGGAGTATGGTGTACGTGTATAGAGGCCTCTGATGTCCACAGTCTGTGTCAAGTCCTTCTTCGAGAAAGGACTGTGTTGTATAAACATTTTGGTTTCCATTTAATTGTATAAGGGCTATGATTTGATAAACAATTTGCATTCTATAATTGTATAAATGGTTTCATATATGTGGAGTTGATTTAAGTATGGTTTGATGTGATTCCATTTGTATGGAAAAATGATTTTAAATGTGCATGTTAATTTATTACCTGAACAAACTCCACATGCCTTGATTTTATAAATGAGCTTTTAAACAGGATCGTGTTTTATTTGAGAAAAGTTTTTTTAAATTCGTAATTTTTATATTTTTTTAAACCCGCCGTCGCGCACGGCATCCGTGATTAACCAGGTCCCGGAGGTGAAAATCTCAGAACGGGATTCGGGGCGTCACAAAGTGTTTTTTTTGCATCATTCTCCCATCAAAAGTCTTCATTTTGAATCACAATCACTCAAAGTTTTTGAAATTCCAATTCCGAACACCTATGATGGGTTCAACACGTGATACTTGTCCACTTTGTCGTTATTGACCATTTATGGGTTTAGAATTCCGTTGCAGATCATTACACCCATAAAGTGTTTTTTTCGCGTCATTCTCCCATCAAAAGGCTTCATTTTGAATGACAATCACTCAAAGTTTTAAAAATCCAATTCGGAATGTCTACGATGGGCTCAACACACACTACTTGTCCACTTTGTCGTTTTCGACCTTTTAAGAGTTTAGAATTCCGTTGTAGATCACTACGCCCTAAAAGAGTTTTTCTCGCGTCATTCTCCCATCAAAAGGCTTCATTTTGAATGAAAATCACTAAAATTTTTAAAATTCCAATTAGGTACGTCTATGATGAACTACACGCGCTACTTGTCCACTTTGTTGGTTTTGACCTCTTATGTGTTTAGAATTCCGTTGTTGATCATTACGCCCATAAAGTGTTTTTTTCGCGTTTTTTTTCCATCAAAAGGCATCTTGAATGACAATCACACTATGATTTTGAAATTCGAATTCTGAACTTCTATGATGGGTTCAACACGCGCTAATTGTCCACTTTATCAGTTTTGATCTTTTTTCGGTTTAGAATTATGTTGCAGTTCATTACGCCCATAAAGTGTTTGTTTCGCTTCATTCTCCCATCAAAAGGCTTCATTTTGAATGACAATCACTCAAACTTTTTGAAATTCCAATTTGGAAGGTCTATGACGGGTTCAACACGCGCTATTTGTCCACTTTGTCATTTTTGACCTTTTATGGGTTTAGAATTCCGTTGTATATCATTACGCCCAAAAAGTGTTTGTTTCACGTCATTCTCCCATCAAAAGGCTTCATTTACAATGACAATCACTCAAAGTTTTAAAATTCCAATTCGGAACATCTATGATGGGTTCAATATGCGCTACTTGTCTACTTTGTCGTTTTTGACCTTTTATGAGTTTAGAATTCCGTTGTAGATCATTACGCCCAAAAAGTGTTTGTTTTGCATCATTCTCCCTACAAAAGGCTTCATTTTGAATGACAATCACTCAAAGTTTTTGAAATTCCAATTCCGAACGTCTATGATGGGCTCAACACGTGCTACTTGTCTAGTTTGTCGTTATTGACCATTTATGGATTTAGAATTCCGTTGCAGATCATTACGCCCATAAAGTGTTTTTTTCGCGTCATTCTCCCATCAAAAGGCTTCATTTTGAATGACAATCACTCAAAGTTTTAAAATTCCAATTCAGAATGTCTATGATGGTTCAACATGCGCTACTTGTCCACTTTGTCGTTTTTGACCTTTTAAGAGTTTAGAATTCCGTTGTAGATCACTACGCCCAAAAAGTGTTTTTTTTGCGTCATTCTCCCATCAAAAGGCTTCATTTTGAATGAAAATCACTAAAATTTTTAAAATTCCAATTCGGTACGTCTATGTTGAGTTCCGCACGCGCTACTTGTCCACTTCGTTGGTTTTGGCGTCTTATGGGTTTAGAATTCCGTTGTTGATCATTACGCCCATAAAGTGTTTTTTTCGCGTCTTTCTCCCATGAAAAGGCTTCATCTTGAATAACAATCACACTATGATTTAGAAATTCGAATTCTGAACGTCTATGATGGGTTCAACACGTGCTACTTGTCCACTTTGTCATTTTTGAGCTTTTATGGGTTTAGAATTCCATTGTAGATCATTATGCCCAAAAAGTGTTTTTTTTCGCGTCATACTCCCATCAAAAGGCTTCGTTTTGAATGATAATCACTAAAATTTTTAAAATTCCAATTCAGTACATCTATGATGAGTTCCACACGCGCTACTATATTTCTTAATGCCCAAGGATTATAATTATTTAGAGTCTTTCCTTGTTAGGAATGTATTGGGCTTATTTTATATTGTTTATTAGTTTCCTTATTGCATTAGGAATATTCTAGGAGTTGTTAGTTTCCTTTTCTAAGTAGGAATTAGTTTCCTTTTTGAATTAGGATTAAGGCTTTTGTCACTCCTATTTAAAGGAGGCACATTATTGTTTTATTATTAAGAGTTATGTTGATTAATAATATTGAGAGTTTTCTCTTTGTGTTCTCTAAGAGCATGTTGAACATGTTGAATTGAATAAATTCAATTGTTCTTGACTTGTCAATCAATTCCCCACCAATTGATTGTGGCGTCTTCGATTATACCGATGTTCGCGCTTCTTTAAGCGTTGGGTTGAGGTTTCCATCTTCCATCTTTCGACGTATTCCAAGGTTCTTGCTACGTTTGTAGTTCAAGGGTTGAGGATCCATTAGCCTGGCTAGGAAAGACGATCCGGGTTCTTGTCATTGGTATCAGAGGAGACTTTTCTATCCAGATTTTCTATCTTAGTTTCTTGTTCTTTCAATTTCATAGTAGATTTCTTTAAACTCTAGGTCTTCATTCTTGTTAATCTGATTCAAAAAAATTCTTTGTTAGGGTTTATAGATTCTAAAAAAAATGATGAACAGTACCGTTAACAGTGCGCGATGAACAGTACAGTGAACAGTAATCGCAATAAACAGTGCCGCGAACAGTGCGCTATGAACAGTGTTTTCGCATGAACAGTAATTTCTAGAAAAAAAAAACATTTTTTTGGATTTTCTTTGTTGGAAGAACCCTAGAAATTGTT
The DNA here is from genome assembly GCA_021464415.1 of Lonicera japonica. NCBI lineage: Eukaryota > Viridiplantae > Streptophyta > Magnoliopsida > Dipsacales > Caprifoliaceae > Lonicera > Lonicera japonica. The sequence goes on from CM038464.1 coordinate 77,640,810, forward strand.
GATTCATCATTAGAGTTTGATTTCATTGATTTAGATTATCATGAATTGTTCTTGATCATTCTAGAATTGTTAGATTGTTGAGCTCCTTTGCATAGCTTCAATTATTCAAATTGACCCGTTCTTGAACATTATTGATTATTAGATTTATTAATCCATCAAGCAGATAATCAAATAAATATATCTTAAAGTTGTTCTTAATCGTCTCAATCATTCTTGATCGTTCTTGATTCGTTCTTGGTTGTTCTTGAGTGTGACCCTTGGTTATTTCAATTCATAATAATTGGTTGGTTAATTCTTGATTGGTTTTGTTGGAGAATATTGCGGAAGATTAGAATTTGTTCAACTTGATTGATAAGTTCCAAAGAGAAAATTGTGAGTATATCAATATTTTGAGTGACAAACACGAGCGGAAAAAAATTAGAGTGACATCTTTGAGCGAAACACGAAAGGGAGTGTGGTGAGGATTATCTTTATTGCAATAATCTTTGTTTTGTAGAAAGTATGTATTGTCTAAACTTTTAATATGGAGAAAGGTGGCTTCAAGAGGAGATTAAACGCGATAGTACACGATTAACACAATTAGAGATTGAACGGCGCATGCGACTGAATAAGGCTCCTAAAGAGAACTTGAAAAGTCAACCTCGTAAAGTTAAATTTGAAGATGAATGGGATCCGGTTGGAGAAAGTCGGGTTCGAGACAATAATATGGGTAGTATCAAGAAAAAGACTCCTTTGAATGATCCCGAAGAATGGCACAAATTGGGGAAGATGATGGAGGCTTATATTGAATTCCATATGAGGGGCAGCGAAGAGCCAAGTCCGAATACATCCTCTTGCGAATCAAATCATTGTAAAGAGGAGGAAAATCCAACCATATCTACGCCACTATCAGAGAATAAGTCAAAAACCGATGAGATAGAGGAAATTGAAGTGACGGCTGAAGAAGGCGAGTTGTGGGTTGAAGGTGTAGTTACAAGCTTGAAAGTAAAGGAAGATGAAGAAGCTCTAGTGCAAGTTGAAGAATCACAAGTGCAAGCACTTCGAGCCGTAGGTGTGGATATGGGTGATAACTGCATCAAGGGAGGCCAATTGATTTTAATTGAGGGGCGAGTCAATGAGCAAGAGACTTCAACTAATGTTGCTGATTTGGATAATATTCTACCGAGGAAGTAGATGATGTTCGAGTTGAGTTGAAGATTGACAATGTTGAGCATATTGATTTCATTAAAGTGGATCGCTTTGATGTCCATCCAAACTTTATGTTATTAGATTTCTTCAACAAGTTGCAGAGAATCGCACTGCAGTATGGTTTGAACGTTGAGGAGTTTTGCTTTGCAAGGAGGATTAAGTGTCGAAGATATTCGAAATATTTGTTTTCATGGCAGGGACGAACACAATTATCTCATGTTGAGTTCCGACGGAGGAATGGAAAGTATTCAAAATATCTGTTCTATTGGCATGGGAGATTCCAAGTTCCAAAGCGTCTACGATGGGTTAAACAAGATCTTCTTCTCGACTTTGTTGGCTTCAACCATTTACCGGTCTTCACTCCCTTTGTAGATCCTTAAGGCCACAAAGTATATTTTTTTCACGACTTTTTTCCATCAAAAGGCTTCATTTTAAATGACAATTACTTTAGGAATTCGAAATTCAAAATCCGAACGTCTACAATGGGTGAAACAAGATCTTCTTGCTGACTTTGTCGTATTTGACCATTTACCGGTCTTCACTTCCATTGTAGATCCTTAAGGCCCCAAAGTATTTTTTTCGCGACTTTTTTCCATCAAAAGGCTTCATTTTAAATGACAATAACTCTAGGAATTCAAAATTCGAAATCCGAACATCTACGATGGGTTAAACAAGATCTTCTTGTCGACTTTGTCGGTTTTGACCATTTATCGGTCTTCACTTCCGTTGTAGATCCTTAAGGCCGTAAAGTATTTTTTTCGCGACTTTTTTTCATCAAAATGCGTCATTTTAAATGACAATAACTCTAGGAATTCAAAATTCGAAATCTGAAGGTCCACAATGGGTTAACCAAGATCTTCTTGTTGACTTTGTCGATTTTGACTATTTATCGGTCTTCACTTCCGTTGTTGATCCTTAAGGCCGCAAAGTATTTTTTCCGCAACTTTTTTCAATCAAAAAACTTCAAACTAAATAACAATAACTCTAGAACTTCAAAATTCAAAATACGAACGTCTACGATAGGTTAAACAAGATCTTCTTGTTGACTTTGTCAGCTTTAAACATTTACCAGTCTTCGCTTCCGTTGTAGATCCTTAAGGCCGCAAAGTATTTTTTTCGCGACTTCTTTCCATCGAAAGGCTTCATTTTAAATGACAATAACTCTAGGAATTCGAAATTCAAAATCCGAACATCTATAATGGGTGAAACAAGATCTTCTTGTCGACTTTGCTGACTTTAAACATTTACTGGTCTTCACTTCCATTGTAGATCCTTAAGGCCGCAAAGTATTTTTTTCGCGACTTTTTTCCATTAAAATGATTCATTTTAAATGATAATAACTCTAGGAATTTGAAATTCGAAATCCGAACATCTACAATGGGTTAACCAAGATCTTCTTGTCAACTTTGTCGGTTTTGACCATTTATCCGTCTTCACTTCCGTTGTTGATCCGTAAGGCCGCAAAGTATTTTTTTCACAACTTTTTTCCATCAAAATGATTCAAATGATAATAACTCTAGGACCGAACATCTACAATGGGTTAACCAAGATCTTCTTGTCGACTTTGTCGGTTTTGACCATTTTTCGGTCTTCACTTCCGTTGTTGATCCTTAAGGCGGCAAAGTATTTTTTTCGCAACTTTTTTCCATCAAAAGACTTCATTTTAAATGATAATAACTCTACGACTTCAAGATTCAAAATCCGAACGACTACGATGGGTTAAACAAGATCTTCTTGTCGACTTTGTCGTCAATGACCATTTACCCGTCTTCACATCCGTTGTAGATCCTTAATGCTGCAAAGTATTTTTTTCGCAACTTTTTTTTCCATCAAAATGATTCATTTTCAGTGGCAATAACTCTAGGAATTCAAAATTCTAAATCTGAACGTCTACAATCGGATAACCAAGATTTTCTTGTCGACTTTGTCGGTTTTGACCATTTATCGGTCTTCACTTCCGTTGTTGATCCTTAAGGTCGCAATGTATTTTTGTCAGAACTTTTTTCCATCAAAAGACTTCATTTTAAATGACAATAACTCTAGTACTTCAAAATTCAAAATCTGAACGTCTACGATGGGTTAAACAAGATCTTCTTGTCGACTTTGTCGGCTTTGAACATTTACCGGTCTTCACTTCCGTTGTATATCCTTAAGGCCGCAAAGTATTTTTTTTGCGACTTTTTTCCATGACAAGGATTCATTTTAAATGACAACAACTCTAGCAATTCAAAATTCAAAATCCGAACATCTACAATGGGTTAACGAAGATCTTCTTGTCGACTTTGTCGGGTTTGACCATTTACCGGTCTTCACTTCCGTTGTATATCTTCAAGGCCGCAAAGTATTTTTTTTTGCGACTTTTTTCCATCAAAATGATTCATTTTAAATGACAATAACTCAAGGAATTCAAAATTCTAAATCTGAACGTCTACAATAGGATAACCAAGATTTTCTTGTCGACTTTGTCGGTTTTGACCATTTATCGGTCTTCACTTCCGTTGTTGATCCTTAAGGTCGCAATGTATTTTTGTCAGAACTTTTTTCCATCAAAAGACTTCATTTTAAATGACAATAACTCTAGTACTTCAAAATTCAAAATCCGAACGTCTACGATGGGTTAAACAAGATCTTCTTGTCGACTTTGTCAGCTTTGAACATTTACCAGTCTTCACTTCCGTTGTATATCCTTAAGGCCGCAAAGTATTTTTTTTGCGACTTTTTCCATGAAAAGGCTTCATTTTAAATGCCAATAACTCTATGACTTCGAAATTCAAAATTCGAACGTCTGCGATGGGTTAAACAAGATCTTCTTGTTGGCTTTGACTATTTACCTGTCTTCACTTCCGTTGTTGATCTTTAAGGCCGCAAAGTATTTTTTTCACGACTTTTTTCCATGAAAAGGAATCATTTTAAATGACAATAACTCTAGGAATTTGAAATTCAAAATCAGAACGTCTACAATGGGTTAACCAAGATCTTCTTGTCGACTTTGTCGAGTTTGACCATTTACCGGTCTTCACTTCTGTTGTAGATCCTTAAGGCCGCAATGTATTTTTTTCGCGACTTTTTCTCCATCAAATTGATTCATTTTAAATAACAATAACTCTAGGAATTCAAAATTCAAAATCTGAACGTCTACAATGGGTTAACCAAGATCTTCTTGTCGACTTTGTCGGGGTTTGACCATTTACCGGTCTTCACTTCTGTTGTGATCCTCAAGACCGCAAAGTATTTTTTTTGCGACTTTTCTCCATCAAAGTGATTCATTTTAAATAACAATAACTCTAGGAATTCGAAATTCAAAATCCGAACGTCTACAATGGGTTAACCAAGATCTTCTTATCGACTTTGTCTGTTTTGACCATTTAACGGTCTTCACATCCGTTGTTGATCTTTAAGGCCGAAATGTAATTTTTTGGCAACTTTTTTCCATCAAAATACTTCATTTTAAATGATAATAACTCTAGGACTGTGAAATGCAAAATCCGAACGATTACGATGGGTTAAACAAGATCTTCTTGTCGACTTTGTCAGCTTTAACCATTTACCGGTCCTCAATTCTGTTGTAGGTCCTTAAGGCCGCAAAGTATTTTTTTCGTGACTTTTTTCAATCAAAAGGCTTCATTTTAAATGACAATAAATCTAGGAATTCAAAATTCGAAAGTCTACAATGGGTGAAAGAAGATCTTCTTGTCGACTTTCTTGATTTTGATCATCTACCGGTCTTCACTTCCGTTGTAGATCCTAAAGACCGCAAAGTATTTTCTTTGCGACTTTTTTCCATTAAAGGGCTTCATTTTAAATGACAATAACTCTAGGAATTCGAAATTCAAAATCCGAACGTCTACGATGGGTTAAACAAGATCTTCTTGTTGACTTTGTCGGTTTTGATCATTTATCGGTCTTCACGTCCGTTCTAGATCCTTAAGGCCGCAAAGTATTTTTTTCATGACTTTTTTCCATGAAAAGGCTTCATTTTAAATGACAATAACACTAGGAATTCGAAATTCGAAATCCGAATGTCTACGATGGGTTGAAAAAGATATTCTTGTCGACTTTGTCGGTTTTGACCATTTATCGGTCTACACTTTCGCTGTAGATCCTTAAGGCCGCAAATTATTTTTTTGCCAATTTTTTCCATCAAAAGACATCATTTTAAATAACAGTAACTCTAGGAATTCGAAATTCTAAATCTGAACGTCTACAACGGGTGAAACAAGATCTTCTTGTTGACTTTGTCGGTTTTAACCATTTATCGGTCTTCACTTCCGTTTTAGATCCTTAAGGCTGCAAATTATTTTTTCGCCACTTTTTTCCATCAACAGGCTTCATTTTAAATGACACTAACTCTAAGAATTCGAAATTCAAAATCCGACCGTCTACGACGGGTTAAACAAGATCTTCTTGTCGACTTTGTCGGTTTTGACCATTTATCGGTCTACACTTCTGTTGTTAGATCCTTAAGGCCGCAAAGTATTTTTTTCGCAACTTTTTCTATCAAAAGACTACATTTTATATGACAATAACTCTAGGGCTTCAAAATTCAAAATCTGAACGGTTACGATGGGTTAAACAAGATCTTCTTGTCTTACTTTGTCAACTTTTACCATTTACCGGTCTTCACTTCCGTTGTAGTCCTTATGGCCGCAAAGTATTTTTTTCACGACTTTTTTCCATCAACAGGCTTCATTTTAAATGACAATAACTCTAGAAATTCGAAATTCGAAATCCGAACGTCTACGATGGGTTAAAAAAGATCTTCTTGTCGACTTTGTCAGTTTTGACCATTTATCGGTCTACATTTCCGTTGTAGATCCTGAAGGCCGAAAAGTATTTTTCTCGCGACTTTTTTCCATCAAATGACTTCATTTTAAATGACAATAACTCAAGGACTTCGAAATTCAAAATCCGAATGTCCACGATGGGTTCAACAAGTTCTTCTTGTCGGCTTTGACCATTTACCGGTCTTCACTTCCGTTGTAGATCCTTAAGGCCGCAAAGTATTTTTTTCGGGTCATTTTTCCATGAAAAGGATTCATTTTACATGACAATAACTCTAGGAATTTGAAATTCGAAATCCGAATGTCTATAATTGGTTAACCAAGATCTTCTTGTCGACTTTTTTGGGGTTGACCATTTACCGGTCTTCATTTCCGTTGTAGATCCTTAAGGCCGCAAAGTATTTTTTTCGCGACTTTTTTCCATCAATAGGATTCATTTTTTTCGCGACTTTTTTCCATCAATAGGATTCATTTTAAATAACAATAACTCTAGGAATTTGAAATTCAAAAGTTGAACTTGTACAATGGGTTAACCAAGATCTTCTTGTCGACTTTGTCGGTTTTGACCATTTATCGGTCTTCACTTCCGTTGTTGATCCTTAAGGCCGTAAAGTATTTTTTTGCAACTTTTTACCATCAAAAGACTTCATTTTAAATGACAATAACGCTTAGGACTGCGAAATTCAAAATCCGAACGATTACGATGGGTTAAACAAGATCTTCTTGTCGACTTTGTCATCCTTAACCATTTACCGGTCATCACTTCCGTTGTAGATCCTTAAGGCCGCAAAGTATATTTTTTTCGCAACTTTTTTCCATCAAATGACTTCATTTTAAATTATAATAACTCTAGGACTTCGAAATTTAAAATCCGAACGTCTATGATGGGTTAAACAAGATCTTCTTGTCGACTTTGTCGGTTTTGACCATTTATCGGTCTACACTTCCATTGTAGATCCTTAAGGCCGCAATGTATTTTTTTTACATCTTTTTACCATCAAAAGACTTCTTTTTAAATGAGTATAACGCTATGACTGCAAAATTCAAAATCCGAAAGATTACGATGGGTTAAACTAGATCTTCTTGTCGACTTTGTCAACTTTAACCATTTACCGGTCTTCACTTCCTTTGTAGATCTTTAAGGCCGCAAAGTATAATTTTTTGGCGACTTTTTTCCATCAAATGACTTCATTTTAAATGAGAATAACTCTAGGACTTCGAAATTCAAAATCCGAACGTCTATGATGGGTTAAACAAGATCTTCGTGTCGACTTTGTCGGTTTTGACCATTTATCGGTCTACACTTCCGTTGAAGATCCTTAAGGCCGCAAAGTATTTCTTTTGGCAACTTTTTTAAATCAAAAGACTTCATTTTAAATCACAATACCTCTATGACTTCGAAATTCAAAATCCAATCATCTACGATGGGTTAAACAAGATCTTCTTGTCGTCTTTGTCGGCTTTAACCATTTACCGGTCTTCACTATCGTTGTAGATCCTTAAGGCCGCAAAGTATTTTTTCCCAACTATTTTCCATCAAAATAATTCATTTTAAATGACAATAACTCTAGGAATTCAAAATTCGAAATCCGAACGTCTACGATGGGTTAAACAAGATTTTCTTGTCGACTTTGTCGGTTTTGACCATTTATCGGTCTACATTTCCGTTGTAGACCCTGAAGGCCGCAAAGTATTTTTCTCGCTACTTTTTTCCATCAAATGACTTCATTTTAAATGACAATAACTCTAGGACTTCGAAATTCAAAATTCGAATGTCTACGATGGGTTAAACAAGTTCTTCTTGTCGGCTTTGACCATTTACAGGCCTTCACTTCCGTTGTAGATCCTTAAGGCCGCAAAGTATTTTTTTTGGGTCATTTTTCCATGAAAAGGATTCATTTTACATGACAATAGCTCTAGGAATTTGAAATTCAAAATCCGAATGTCTATAATCGGTTAACCAAGATCTTCTTGTCGAATTTGTCGGGGTTGACCATTTATCGATCTTCACTTCCGTTGTAGATCCTTAAGGCCGCAAAGTATTTTTTTCGCTAGTTTTTTCCATCAATAGGATTCATTTTAAATAACAATAAGTCAAGGAATTCGAAATTCAAAAGTTGAACATGTACAATGGGTTAACCAAGATCTTCTTGTCGACTTTGTCGGTTTTGACCATTTATCGGTCTTCACTTCTGTTGTTGATCCTTAAGGCTGCAAAGTATTTTTTTTGCAACTTTTTAACATCAAAAGACTTCATTTTAAATGACAATAACGTTAGGACTGCGAAATTTAAAATCCGAACAATTACGATGGGTTAAACAAGATCTTTTTGTCGACTTTGTCAGCCTTAACGATTTACCGGTCTTCACTTCCATTGTAGATCCTTAAGGCCGCAAAGTATATTTTTTTCGCAAGTTTTTTCCATCAAATGACTTCATTTTAAATTACAATAACTCTAGGACTTCGAAATTCAAAATCCGAACGTCTACGATAGGTTAAACAAGATCTTCTTGTCGACTTTGTCGGTTTTGACCATTTATCGGTCTACACTTCCGTTGTAGATCCTTAAGGCCGCAATGTATTTTTTTGCAACTTTTTACCATCAAAAGACTTCATTTTAAATGACTATAACGCTATGACTGCGAAATTCAAAATCCGAAAGATTACGATGGGTTAAACAAGATCTTCTTGTCAACTTTGTCAGCTTTAACCATTTACCGGTTTTCACTTCCGTTTTAGATCTTTAAGGCCGCAAAGTATATTTTTTTGGCGACTTTTTTCCATCAAATGACTTCATTTTAAATGAGAATATCTCTAGGACTTCGAAATTCAAAATCCGAACATCTACGATGGGTTAAACAAGATCTTCGTGTCGACTGTTTCGGTTTTGACCATTTATCGGTCTACACTTCCGTTGAAGATCCTTAAGGCCGCAAAGTATTTTTTTTGGCAACTTTTTTCAATCAAAAGACTTCATTTTAAATCACAATACCTCTATGACTTCGAAATTTAAAATCCGATCATCTACGATGGGTTAAACAAGATCTTCTTGTCGTCTTTGTCGGCTTTAACCATTTACCGGTCTTCACTTTCGTTTTAGATCCTTAAGGCCGCAAAGTATTTTTTTCGTGACTTTTTTCCATCAACAGGCTTCATTTTAAATGACAATAACTTGAATTCGAAATTCAAAACCCGAACGTCTACGATGGGTTAAACAAGATCTTCTTGTCCACTTTGTCGGTTTTGACCATTTATCGGTCTTCACTTCCGTTGTTGATCCTTAAGGCGGCAAAGTATTTTTTTCGCAACATATTTCCATCAAAAGACTTCATTTTAAATGATAATAACTCTAGGACTTCAAAATTGAAAATCCGAACGTCTACGACGGGTTAAACAAGATCTTCTTGTCGACTTTGTCGTCTATGACCATTTACCTTTCTTCACTTCCGTTGTAGATCCTTAACGCCACAAAGTATTTTTTTCGCAACTTTCTTTCCATCAAAATGATTCATTTTAAATAACAATAACTCTAGGAATTCGAAATTCAAAAGTCGAACTTCTACAATGGGTTAATCAAGATCTTCATGTCGACTTTGTCGGTTTTGACCATTTATCGGTCTTCACTTCGGTTGTAGATCCTTAACGCCACAAAGTATTTTTTTTGCAACTTTTTTCCATCAAAATGATTCGTTTTAAATAACAATAACTCTAGGAATTAGAAATTCAAAAGTCGAACTTCTACAATGGGTTAAACAAGATCTTCTTGTCGTCTTTGTTGGCTTTAACCATTTACCGGTCTTCACTTTCGTTGTAGATCTTTAAGGCCACAAAGTATTTTTTTCGCGACTTTTTTCCATCAACAGGCTTCATTTTAAATGACAATAACTCTAGGAATTCGAAATTCAAAATCCGAACGTCTACGATGGGTTAAACAAGATCTTCGTGTCGACTTTGTCGGTTTTCACCATTTATCGGTCTACACTTCCGTTAAAGATCCTTAAGGCCGCAAAGTATTTTTTTTGGCAACTTTTTTCCATCAAAAAGACTTCATTTTAAATCACAATACCTCTATGACTTCGAAATTCAAAATCCGATCATCTACGATGGGTTAAACGAGATCTTCTTGTCGACTTTGTCAGCTTTAACAATTTACCGGTCTTCACTTCCGTTGTAGATCCTAAAGGCCGCAAAGTATATTTTTTTCGCGACTTTTTTGCATCAAATGACTTCATTTTAAATGACAAAAACTCTGGGACTTCGAAATTCGAAATCCGAACGTCTACGATGGGTTAAACAAGATCTTCTTGTCGAATTTGTCGGTTTTCACCATTTATCGGTCTACACTTCCGTTGTAGATCCTTAAGGCCGCAGTATTTTTTTCACAACTTTCTACCATCAAAAGACTTCATTTTAAATGACAGTAATGCTAGGACTGCGAAATTCAAAATCCGAACGTCTACGATGGGTTAAACAAATCTTCTTGTCGACTTTGTCAGCTTTAACCATTTACCGGTCTTCACTTCCGTTGTAGATCCTTAAGGCCGCAAAGTATTTTTTTTTCGCGACTTTTTTCCATCAAATGACTTCATTTTAAATGACAAAAACTCTAGGACTTTGAAATTCAAAATCCGAACATCTACGATGGGTTAAACAAGATCTTCGTGTCGACTTTGTCGGTTTTGACCATTTATCGTTCTACACTTCCGTTGAAGATCCTTAAGGTCGCAAAGTATTTTTTCCGCAACTTTTTTCCATTAAAAGACTTCATTTTAAATCACAATACCTCTATGACTTCGAAATTCAAAATCCGAGCATTTACGATGGGTTAAACAAGATCTTCTTGTCGTCTTTGTCAACTTTAACCATTTACCGGTCTTCACTTTCGTTATAGATCCTAATGGCTGCAGAGTATTTTTTTCTCGAATTTTTTCCATTAAAAGGCTTCATTTTAAATGAAAATAACTCTAGGAATTTGAAATTCGAAATCCGAACGTCTACGATGGGTTAAACAAGATCTTCTTGTCGATTTTGTCGGTTTTGACCATTTGTCGGTCTACACTTCTGTTGTAGATCCTTAAGGCTGCAAAGTATTTTTTTGCAACTTTTTTCCATCAACAGGCTTCATTTTAAATGACAATAACACTAGGAATTATAATTTCGAAATCTGAACGTCTATGATGGGTTAACTAAGATCTTCTTGTCGACTTTGTTGGGTTTGACCATTTACCGGTCTTCACTTCCGTTGTAGATCCTTAAAGCCTCAAAGTATTTTTTTCACGACTTTTTTCCATAAAGATGATTCATTTTAAATAACAATAACTCTAGGAATTCAAAATTCAAAATTCGAACTTCTACAATGGGTTAACCAAGATCTTCTTGTCGACTTTGTCGGTTTTGACCATTTATTAGTCTTCACTTCTGTTGTTGATCCTTAAGGCCACAAAGTATTTTTTTCGCAACTTTTTATCATCAAAAGACTTCATTTTAAATGACAATAACTCTAGGACTGCGAAATTCAAAATTCGAAATTCAAAATCCGAACGTCTACAATGGGTGGAACAAGATTTTCTTGTCAACTTCGTCGGTTTTGACCATTTACCGGTCTTCACTTTCGTTGTAGATCCTTAAGGCCGTAAAGTATTTTTTTCGCGACTTTTATTCATTAAAAGGCGTCATTTTAAATGACAATGTTACTTGATTCACATGGTTCTCACAAAGACCAAAGATATCGAGTTAAAATTCGTTTTTTTTTACTTACCTTAAAAGAAGAAAAAAAAGAAGTCTTTTTTTCATTATCCAGTAAACGGTTTTAAAATCATAGGATTTTTTTTACGGAAAACTATTTGTAAAAAAAATTTCCATTAAAGGGCTTCATTTTAAATGACAATAATTCTAGGAATTTGAAATTCGAAATCCGAACGTTTACGATGGGTTAAACAAGATCTTCTTGTCGACTTTGTCGGTTTTGACCATTTATCGGTCTACACTTCCGTTGTAGATCCTTAAGGGCGCAAAGTATTTTTTCGCGACTTTTTTCCATCAAATGACTTCATTTTAAATGACAATAATTTTAGGACTTCGAAATTCAAAATATGACGCCCTGCGAGTGATGGAGTACTCCCTTGGGAAGAGGAAATGTAGCTCAAATGGGGCATCCCACATCGGAAGATGGGGGATCTGTGGAAACCCATATAAGTAAGAAATGGTCGCTAATTAAGTACGAGGACTTTTGGGGGCTCACCAATTTCGGATCCTATAAGAACTCCGAAGTTAAGTGAGTAGAGGATCCAGAGCAATCCCAGGATGGGTGACCCCTGGGAAGCTGGTCGTGAGCTCCCAGAAACAAAGCCGTGAGGGTAGATGTTCCAGGGCTGAGGCCTGGCTGGACGCTACACAGAGCGGACAATATCGTACTGAGGTGGGACCGGGTCGTTACACAAAATCCGAACGTCTAGGATGGGTTAAACAAGTTCTTCTTGTCGGCTTTGACCATTTACCGGTCTTCACTTCCGTTGTAGATCCTTAAGGCCGCAAAGTATTTTTTTCGCAACTTTTTTCCATCAACAGGCTTCATTTTAAATGACAATAACTCTAGGAATTCGAAATTCAAAATCCGAACGTCTACGATGGGTTAAACAAGATCTTCGTGTCGACTTTGTCGGTTTTGACCATTTATCGGTCTACACTTCCGTTAAAGATCCTTAAGGCCACAAAGTATTTTTTTTGGTAACTTTTTTCCATCAAAAGACTTCATTTTAAATCACAATACCTCTATGACTTCGAAATTCAAAATCCGATCATCTACGATGGGTTAAACGAGATCTTCTTGTCGACTTTGTCAGCTTTAACCATTTACCGGTCTTCACTTCCGTTATAGATCCTAAAGGCCGCAAAGTATATTTTTTTCGCGACTTTTTTCCATCAAATGACTTAATTTTAAATGAAAATAACTCTAGGACTGCGAAATTCAAAATCCGAACGATTACGATGGGTTAAACAAGATCTTCTTGTCGACTTTGTCAGCTTTTAACCATTTACCGGTCTTCACTTCCGTTGTAGATCCTTAAGGCCTTAAAGTATATTTTTTCGCGACTTTTTTCCATCAAATGACTTCATTTTAAATGACAATAACTCTAGAACTTCAAAATTCAAAATCCGAACGTCTACGATGGGTTAAACAAGATCTTCGTGTTGACTTTGTCGATTTTGACCATTTATCGGTCTTCACTTCCGTTGTTGATCCTTAAGGCCGCAAAGTATTTTTTTCTCAACTTTTTACCATTAAAAAACTTCATTTTAAATGAAAATAACTCTAGGACTGCGAAATTCAAAATCCGAACGAGTACGATGGGTTAAACAAGATCCTCTTGTCGACTTTGTCCAGCTTTTAACTATTTACCGGTCTTCACTTCCGTTGTAGATCCTTAAGGCCGCAAAGTATATTTTTTTCGGGACTTTTTTCCATTAAATGACTTCATTTTAAGTCACAATAACTCTAGGACTTCGAAATTCAAAATCCGAACGTCTACGATGGGTTAAACAAGATCTTCGTGTTGACTTTGTCGATTTTGACCATTTATCGGTCTTCACTTCTGTTGAAGATCCTGAAGGCCGCAAAGTATTTTTTTTGCAACTTTTTTCCATCAAAAGACTTCATTTTAAATCACAATACCTCTATGACTTCGAAATTCAAAATCCAAGCATCTACGATGGGTTAAACAAAATCTTCTTGTCGTCTTTGTCGGCTTTAACCATTTACCGGTCTTCACTTTCGTTGTAGATCCTTCAGGCCGCAAAGTATTGTTTTCGCGACTTTTTTCCATGAAAAGGCTTCATTTTAAATATTAATAACTCTAGGCATTTGAAATTCGAAATCCGAACATCTACGATGGGTTAAACAATATCTTCTTGTCGATTTTGTCGGTTTTGACCATTTATCGGTCTACACTTCTGTTGTAGATCCTTAAGGCCGCAAAGTATTTTTTTCGCGATTTTTTTCCATCAACAGGCTTCATTTTAAATGACAATAACTCAAAGAATTGGAAATTTGAAATCCGAACGTCTACGATGCGTTAAACAAGTCTTCTTGTCCACTTTGTCGGTTTTGACCATTTATCGGTCTACATTTCCGTTGTAGATACTTAAGGCCGCAAAATATTTTTTCGCAAATTTTTTCCATCAACAGGCTTCATTTTAAATGACAATAACTCTAGGAATTCAAAATTCGAAATCCGAACGTCTATGATGGCTTAAACAAGATCTTCTTGTCGACTTTGTCGGTTTTGACCATTTATCGGTCTACATTTCCATTATAGATCCTTAAGGCCGCAAAGTATTTTTTTCACGACATTTTTCCATCAAATGACTTCATTTTAAATGACAAGAACCCTAGGACTTCGAAATTGAAAATCCAAACGTTTATGATGGGTTAAACAAGTTCTTCTTGTCGGCTTTCACCATTTGATGCGATCTCGGATCATCTTTTCTACCAGTTTGATGGATCCTCAACCCGTAGTCTATAAACAGACTCGAACCTTGGAAAACGTCGTTGAGATGGAAGGCGGAACCTCAACCCAACCCTTGATAACAAGAATCGAACCTTGGTATAAGTCGAATGACGCCACAATCAATTGATGGAGAAATGATTGATAAGTCAAGAACAATACGAATTAAAATTAATTCAAGACTGTTCAACAAGTTCTTAAGAACTTAAAGGAGCAAACACTCAAATTCGTAATTAATCACCATCAAACAATAGCGTTAACTCCTTTAAATAGGAGGAAAACAACCCTAAACGAAAATTAAAACACAAACGGGCTAAGCCCACTTCGACGGGCTAATAATTATCCACAATCCATGGGCTTCAACAATGCAAAATAAAAATAATAATAATAGTAAAATGCCATGAAATAATTCAGACGTGTGGTTCCACTTCTTCTTGGCTAAGCATTATTTTCCATTCGTGCTCTTCATCTCCTTGAATGCTTCTCCAAGCGTCAGCTTTATTCATCAGCTCGTGGACCATGCTCATGAGTGCTTCCTTCATCTTCCTTGCCCTAGCTCTGGTGATCGGACCACTTGGAACCCAGATGGGATCTGCATAGTCTTCACTCCATGATCCAGCTCCCGTGCTATCCTTAGACTCATCATTCCCCTCCTCTTGAAAAGGAATTGTCCTCAATTCATCACCTGCACTAAACGGACTTAGATCAGCAACATTAAATGTAGCACTCACATTATACTCACCTGGCAAATCAAGTTTGTAGGCATTGTCATTGATTCTGTGCACAACTTGAAATGGTCCATCTCCTCTCGGTAACAGCTTAGAACGCCTTTGAATAGGAAAGCGTTCCTTCCTCAAGTGCAACCAAACCCAATCCCCTGGTTCGAAAACCACCTTCGTCCTTCCTTTGTTCGCTTGTTGCACATACTGTTCAGTCCTTCGCTCGATATTTTGCCTCGCCTTCGCATGGATTTGTCTAACAAATTCAGCCTTTTTCCTGCCATCTAGGTTAGCATGCTCAACAGGTAACGGTAATAAATCCAAAGGAGCCAGCAGATTAAAACCATATACAATTTCAAAAGGAGAAAACTTAGATGCATAATGAATAGATCGATTATATGCAAACTCAACATGAGGCAAACATTCTTCCCACTCTTTCAAGTTCTTCTTAATTATGGCACGCAAAATGTGGATAAAGTTCTATTGACTACTTATGTTTGACCATCAGTTTGTGGGTGACAAGTAGTAGAAAACAACAATTTAGTGCCCAATTTTCCCCACAAAGTCTTCCAAAAGTAACTGAGAAACTTGGCATCCCTATCAGAAACAATGGTTCTTGGCATGCCATGCAATCTCACAATCTCTTTGAAGAACAAATTAGCAACTCGTGGTGCATCATCAGTTTTATGACACGCAATGAAGTGAGCCATTTTAGAAAATTTATCAACCATCACGAAAACAGAATCATTCCCATTTTTAGTCCTAAGCAAACCCAACACAAAATCCATAGAAATATCTGAAAGAGATATGTCCTAGGACTATTCATAGATTATGATTTGTACTTGGATATTTTATGCTTATTGTTATTAATAAAGTTTATTTATTATACTTTATATTCTCTTGTAAATAATATATATTAATACTAGTTCATCAAGTACGTGACTTGATTGTGGGATGCTAGTAATGTTATAATAATATTATTTAGATGTCCCTAATCATGTGTCAATAACCTAGGATCACATTGATATAATGATTAGAGTATGGGTCAGCTGATGATTATGTTCCACAAGTCATGGATATGGAAATATCAAGCTGAACATACTGATACTTGTTAGGGAACAAAGTATTGGACTGACCCGCTTTGGGGACACTGCGAGGAGTGTTACATAATGTCATCAATGATGTTCCCCATTTGTGATATCGTATTATCCTCAGACCTGAGATCGCCATGGTTACCAACATAGGGATTAGCATGTCAGGCATTATCAAACGTTGCTCTTGATCGAGTAATTATAAAGATGATGACCGAGCATACTTTGAACTATGTAGAGGTATGTGGTTGATCAAGATGGGATTTGTCACTCTCATATATTGAGAGAGATATCGTTGGGCCCCTTGATAAGTGTAAATAATATTTGCATGGCCATGCACAAATGAGATGTCATTTGTTTTAGATTAATTATACTTAGAGATCAAGAAATAAAGATTGAACTATACAAGAATGACACTTGCCTAGTCTTGTGTTCAATCTAGATATCGATTGACAAAATGAGTTAATATGTGGAATATCAATTTAAGGTTGTGTCGTTTTTGACCTTTATACCCTTTGGATAGTAGTAATGTTTTACTAGAGACCGCTTACTATTCGTATAATAAAACGGGCTTTTAAGTATACTGCCAAAGAGTGTAAAACCTATAGGGTCGCACACCAAAACGAGTTGGATCAAAACGAATTAAAATGGGCCAAGTTGGACTTGGGCCCAGTTCGTTTGTTGCTTAGGGTTCTCACTAGGGTTCCCTTATAAAAGGGAACCTTTGTTCATCCTGGCCGTCATGGGAAATTATTGAGAGGCTAGAGAGTCGAAATAATTGTGAGAACCCTAGAAGGCGCTAGTACACCAAGCAAGGATCTCATCCCGTTCGTGTGTGCATACCGTAGAGGCGTCGTAATTTCTACGCTAAGGACGACAACAACAGAAGGATTCGATCCATCCTGTTCGTTTTAGTAACATCAATTCACACATAAGGTATGTCTTCTGTCGATTTTATTGAATAGCATAGATCCTAGGGTTTAAGATTAGTGCGTAAATTAGTGTATGCGATGCATGATTACTGCCCTAATTCCCTTCAGTGGTATCAGAGCAGGTTATTTACTGTTCTTTAATTTCGATCATGATTATAGTCGTTTAATAACTTGAAGATATGTTCTCGTTTAAATTTCGATTAATATCATATTCGGATTTTTAGTATCATGCTAGGTTTTGATAATATCGATTAATGGGTTAATCGTTTTCTTTAGCATGTTTCTGTTTTCGTTATAAGTTTGCATATACGATATGTCCTTTTATAATCTGATTAATAGAGATCTGATATGTCAAAAACGTGATTATTGTATGACTGTTATCGACATGTTCATGATTCTGTTAAGTCGTTTTTGATTAGGGTTCATCTTTATGCTGTCATGATTTTAATTCCGCAATTATCATGTTTAGCGTTTTCAGAATCGTTCTGTTAGGGTTTACGCAATCTGGTAGACTTGATGAGATCACGGCTATCGGGTTCTTTCACGTTAATTTGATTAATGAGATAGGGAAGATTAATGTGATTAGTCTAGACGAATTTGTCTAATAAGATCAGACACGTTTCTGGAGAAAATAATTTGAAATCGTTCAAATTCTCCACGGTGGCAGAAGTATGATTCTCTTGCAGGTCAAATTTTCCACGCTGATCGACCAGCGGGACCGCCGCCGGGGTGTCCACCCCCCGGACCCCAGTTGGGGCGCTGCCCCAAACCCCGCGGGGGCGCTGCCCCTCGACCCTGTTGGGGCGCTGCCCCAAACCCCGCGGGGGCGTTGCCCCTCGACCCCTAATTGTTTATTTAATAATTGATTAAATTTATTTTCGCTTTTATGAGTATGCAATATGTTGTATTATGAGATAATACTAACTTGCAGGATTTTAATTTTAGTGATATAGTATGGCCAAACTAAATACGGCCTGCGTGTCGTTTTGTTTTTATTGTAATATATAAATACGGCCTGCATGTCGTTTTGTGTTTTGCAATGTAATTTTATATTACTAGTCTCTTGTATTAGGCTGTACATTTTTTGTATATTACCTCGCATAGAAGATGGAGGATCCCTCATCACAAGAGAAGGTAGCCAAGAACTTTGGAGTGTCCAAAGCTACAAAGGATGGAGAGCATAGTTAATTAGTAGCTTTATTTCTCTGGCCATACTATATCACATATTTATTGGTTGATGCATGTTTAAATATTCTGTTGTATTATTGTGAGGCTGCATATTTATGTCCCTAGATCAAAAGAAATTATTTGTGCCTTTCCAACACTGATAACTATTAATTTTATGATTATTATAGAAAACGCCTGCCAAAGCGGGGTTATCTTAAATCATCATAAATTAATAGAATGGAAGTCGGACATCCATAAGTCAGAAAAGTGTTGGTTTGATTTCACAATGCCATCAAAACGGTTTTGGGCCTTGAGGCAAAGTGTTGAGAAGCCGATACATAAGATATAAAACTCAACAAACCAAGAGTTGCATAGAATGTAATTAACAAATGTTGCTTACCTAATTAACAATGTTTAAGTGAAAAGCCAAAGCTTTCTTAATACCTTGTGTAATAGGGATCTTGGACCTACTATGTCCTAATGGGACAATTGCGTGTAAGACATAGTAGGAAATTTATAATAAGCATATTAAATGTTTGCATATGTTATTTTGCTGTAGATAGATGACGAACAATAACACAACCGCTTTTTCATTGCGATCTGTCCTTGAGAAGGAAAAACTAAATACAACCAACTTCCTAGACTGGTTTAGGAATCTGAGAATTGTTCTCAAGCACGAGAGGAAAGATTATGTCCTCGGAAATGCTATTCCTGAAGAACTAGCAGCTAATGCTCCTCGTGCACAGAGAGATGCATATCAGAAGCATCTAAATGATGATTTAGATGTTTCATGTCTCATGCTTGCTAGCATGAATGCTGATCTGCAAAAGCAATTTGAAAATATGAATGCTTTCGACATGGTTAAGGAACTGAAGAGTTTGTTTCAGGAACAAGCTCGAGTCGAACGCTTCGAGACTACCAAGTCTTTATTTTCATGCAAGCTTCCTGAGGGAGGCTCAGTCAGTCCTCATGTACTCAAAATGATTGGGTACATTGATCACCTAGAAAGGTTGGGGACAACCATTAGCCAAGAGTTGGCCACTGATGTCATTCTCCAGTCGCTGCCTGAGTCATATGATGGATTCATTATGAATTTCAATATGCACAGCCTGGAAAGGACATTAACTGAGCTGCATGGGATGCTGAAAACAGCTGAGCAGAACATTGTTAAGAAAGTTAAGAATAATGTTCTGATGGTTCAAAAAGGAAAGGGTTTCAAGAAAGGTGGAAATGGCAAAGGAAAGTCCAATGCCAAAGGCAAAGGTAAAGCTCCAGTTAAGAATTGGAAGAACAAGAAGCAAGATTCTGAGCCCAAGCCTAATCCACAAGCTGAAATGATATGTTTTCACTGCAATGAAAAGGGTCATTGGAAGAGAAACTGCAAGAAATACCTTGACGACAAAAAGAAGGGACTAGCCCCTTCGTCTTTCAGGTACTTACGTTATAGAAGTAAATGTTACTTCAGCTTCTTCTACTTCTTGGGTATTAGATAATGGTAGTGCATCTCACATTTGTGCAAATGTACAGGGACTCAAAAGGAGTAGGAAGCTGGCTAAAGGAGAAGTGGACCTACGCGTTGGAAATCGAGCAAAAGTTGCCGCTCTAGCTGTAGGAACATTTGAGATTCCTTTGCCCTCAGGATTGATTTTAGAATTAAATAATTGTTACTATGTGCATGCTTTTAGCAGAAACATTATTTCTATTTCTTTGTTAGACGAAGAAGGTTTTGAATTCAATTTTAAAGACAAACGTTGTTCATTTTCTTTGAATAATATGCAATATGGTATTGGACAATTATTGGATGGTCTTTATATTCTAAATCTTGAAATACCTGTTTATAACGTAAATAATAAGAGAATCAAGTCTGATGATTCGAATCCTACTTATTTATGGCATTGTCGTTTAGGCCATATAAATGAGAAACGCATGTTGAAGCTCCATAAAAATGGTCTTCTAAATTCATTTGATTTCCAATCTTTTGAATGATGTGAATCTTGTTTGTTGGGAAAGATGACTAAAAGCCCTTTCAATGGAAACAATGATAGGGCAAGTGATCTTTTGGCCCTCATTCATACTGATGTATGTGGACCACTAAACACAACTGCCAGAGGAGGATATCAGTACTTCATCACATTTACTGATGATTTTAGTAGATATGGTTATGTTTACTTGATAAAACATAAATCGGAATCTTTTGAAAAGTTCAAGCAATTTCAAAATGAGGTACAAAATCAACTTGGTAAGACTATTAAAGCTCTTCGATCAGATCGAGGAGGAGAATACTTAAGCCAAGAATTCAATGATCATCTTAAGAGTTGTGGAATTGTTTCACAACTTACTCCACCAGAACACCACAATGGAATGGTGTATCTGAAAGGAGAAATCGAACACTGTTAGACATGGTTCGATCAATGATGAGTCAGACATCTCTTCCAATATCATTTCGGGGATACGCTCTTGAAACTGCAGCGTTCACACTAAACAGATCTCCATCTAAGGCTGTAGAAAAGACACCTTACGAGTTATAGACTGGAAAAGTTCTAAGTCTGTCTTTTCTGAAGATTTGGGGTTGTGACGTTTTCGTCAGACGACTAATCACAACTAAATTGGAACCCAAATCTGATAAATGCTTCTTCGTAGGATATCCTAAGGAAACAAAAGGATATTATTTTTATAATCCAACCGAGAACAAAGTGTTTGTAGCTCGGAATGGAGTTTTCTTAGAAAGAGAATTTCTTTCCAAAGAAAACAGTGGGAGCACGATACATCTAGAAGAAATTCGAGATGATAGTAATCTTAATGAAGAGCCTCAACAAAGTATGCAAATAGTTGCAGAAACTCCTGAAGAAGTTACAGTCTTACGAAGGTCAAGTAGGCCACGTCGCGAACCTGAGAGATTATCACTTTTCATCTCAGATGAGCAAGACCTAGTGTTGTTAGACAACAATGAGCCCTCGACTTTCAAAGAAGCAACGGAGAGCTCTAGTTCCGAGAAATGGCTAGAAGCCATGAAATCCGAAATGAAATCCATGGATGACAATCAAGTATGGGACTTGGTTGACATGCCAAATGGCTGTAGAGCATAGGTTGCAAATGGGTTTTCAAAATTAAGATTGATAAAGATGGCAAGATCGATGTCTATAAAGCTCGATTAATTGCAAAAGGATATCGACAAATCCATGGTATTGACTATGATGAATCCTTTTCGCCAGTTGCCATGTTTAAATCAATCCGGATCCTTTTAAGCATTGCCGCATATTATGACTATGAAATATGGCAAATAGATGTCAAAACTACTTTCCTTAATGGATACCTTGAAGAGGATGTGTACATGACACAACCTGAAGGTTTTGTCGATCCAAGAAATGCTAACAAGGTATGCAAGCTTAAGAGATCCATATATGGTCTTAAGCAAGCATCTCGGAGCTGGAATCTTCGTTTCGATGAAACTATCAAAGAGTTTGATTTCAGAAAGAACAAAGAGGAACCTTGTGTATACAAGAAAACTAGTGGGAGCACGATAGTCTTTCTGGTATTGTATGTAGATGACATACTACTCATTGGGAATGATATTCCTATGCTTGAGTCTGTTAAGACCTGGCTGGGAAAATGTTTCTCAATGAAAGATTTGGGCGAGGCAGCCTACATATTAGGGATCAAGATCTATAAAGATAGATCAAGAAAACTAATAGGACTGAGTCAAAGTAATTACATTGACAAAGTTTTACGTAGGTTCAACATGCAAGACTCTGAAAGAGGGTTCTTGCCAATGACACATGGCACAACACTAAGCAAGACTCAGTGTCCTCAGACACAAGATGAGCGAGATCGCATGAGTAGAATACCGTATGCTTCGGCTATAGGTTCTATCATGTACGCTATGTTGTGTACTCGTCCCGATGTAGCATGCGCATTGAGCGTGACTAGCAGATACCAGTCAGATCCAGGTGAGAGTCACTGGACCGCTGTCAAGAATATCCTCAAGTACTTAAGAAGAAGTAGGGATATATTCTTGATTTATGGTGGGGAAGAAGAGTTGGTTGTAAATGGGTACACGGATTCTAGTTTTCAATCAGATAAGGATGATTTCAGATCACAATCCAGTTTTGTGTTTTGTCTCAATGGTGGTGTAACACCCCTAGCCTTATTTTGCTTTTAAAACTCTCGTCGTATTTTGTGTAGTCGATAAGTTGTATTTCGGCTAGCGTTCTTATGGTGTAATATACCTACTTGTAGTTTCAAGCCTTGGGCATGTTGTTATAGTGTAATTAAGTTTGAATAATCAATCGTTTCATCATTCGGGTGGTCCGAATTGAAAACGAAATCTTAAACGTGTGTTTTGATTCTACGCGATTTGCTAAATTATGGCCAATTTTGAGAAGTCATAACTTCTTCATCCGATGTCCAAATAACTCCCCGTTTGCTGCCAAATCTTCCTCTCATTCCCCTCTACAAGTTTCGTGTTTGGCCCGAGTCAAGATTCGGACGTTTCGAGGCTCATTCTGGGCTTTTAAGTTGAAAAATTATTGCAGCAGTCACCATGATCGATCATGGGGGACCATGATCGATCATGGGCATATTAGATCACTCCAGAACATTTCATGATCGATCATGGGGGGACCATGATCGATCATGGTAAGCCTGTAAGTCGTAATTGACCGTTTTTGACCCGAAAACTCACCCTTTTAACCCCATTTCTCCCACACCTTCGACATAACCATTCCAAGGGAGAGTGAGGGTCTTGAGAGCAACCCAAGGGAGGGTTCTTGGAGCTTGGAAGGCATCCAATCCATTGAGCCATGCTTTGACTTCCGAATCATCTTCTTCTCCTTCGTCTTCAACCTTCCGCACCTCCATTAAAGCTTGGCGAAGCTTTAGGGTTTCAATTTCTTGGGGAGAAGACACCGCCACGCCATCAATTTCGGAATTTGAGCTTCATAGAGGTGGGAATCTAGTATTAAAACTAGTTTCCTAACTTGTTATGGTTTGATTCTCACTATACCATTTATTAGCTCAAAAACCCTAAGTTATCTACACATGCTTTGGGTGTGTGATGAGATTATGATGTAGTGTTTAAATTAATGATTCTAGAATCTTATATGTTGATTAAATAGCATGATTCAACTATGATTTCTTATCAAATACTTACCTTTCACTGAAACCCAACTTGGACAAGATTGTATACTGATGATTCTTGCTACGCATATTTATATAAACTGATAATGGCCCAAGTGGTTGGATTTCTTCATAAAATACTTATTAAATGATTTGTTCTACATACTGAGATGGGTTATACTACAAATCTCATGTTGAATACATTATGAGTTTTATGTGGGATGATTGGTTGGCCTAAAGGCTTATTGATAGCGCTAGTCCATGATAGGTCCCAGGTTCGTCTCTGACGATTGAGACTTAAGTTGGGACAGAGAGCCCCTGGGTGCAGGACCCAAAACCGTGCACGGAAAAGAACGGGAGGCCCTGCTGCCGCGTGGTTGAAAGGCCACGAAATGCAGACCTGGTTGTACGCTTGGATAGACGCGGTTATCGTTGAGACTTGGGATTCATGAGTTCTGGGGTGAAACTCATATCAGTTGTATTACAAGGTTATTGATATAAGCTACTTGTATATATATATATGAAGAGTAAAGAAGGCCTTGCTACTTTTTCTAAATTTAATTTATTATATGATTCCCACTGAGTCAGTTTGACTCACTCCTACTATTTTCTATATAGGTACTTCTACAGGTTCGTCGGGAAAGGGGAAAAGGAAGGACGACGCTTCTTAGACTGTCTCATTTCCTACTTCGTAATTAACTGAGGGTCCTTCGAGAGGAAGGACCATTGATCTTAAAATTTTGTCTACACTAGTAATGTGATATGTAATATGTATGTTTCCTCTATGACTGATATGTAAATTAAGGATTGTAGACCTATGTTTTGGAACCTCATTAGAGGCCTGTAACATATACTTTGTAAGATATGGTTATGGTGTGAATTTCAGTTTCATGGATATAATCACTGCTTATTGTTCTATGTTCATTTTATTTTGGATTGCCGTCGAGTACGGCTCCGTGATTAACCAGGTCCCGGAGGGTAAATCCTCTTAACGGGATTTGGGGCGTCACAGGTGGAGGTGTGAGTTGGAAGAGTTCTAAGCAAGCCACAGTTGCTGATTCTACAACAGAAGCTGAATATGTTGCTGCTTCAGAAGCAGCAAAGGAAGCGGCATGGATAAAGAATTTTATCGCTGAACTTGGTGTCATTCCTAGTAGCACCAATCCAGTGGATTTGTATTGTGACAACAATGGAGCTATTGCTCAGGCTAAAGAGCAAAGGTCGCACCAAAAATCCAAACATATTCAGAGACGTTATCACCTCATTCGTGAGTTCATCAGTAATGGTGATGTGAAGATATGCAAGGTTCCCACAGACGAGAATGTAGCTGATCCTTTGACTAAGCCACTTTCTCAATCTAAACATGATCGTCATTTTAGTGCACTAGGCATTCGTTTTATGAATGAATGGTCCTAGTACAAGTGGGAGACTGAAAGAGATATGTCCTAGGACTATTCATAGATTATGATTTGTACTTGGATATTTTATGCTTATTGTTATTAATAAAGTTTATTTATTATACTTTATATTCTCTTGTAAATAATATATATTAATACTATTTCATCAAGTACGTGACTTGATTGTGGGATGCTAGTAATGTTATAATAATATTATTTAGATGTCCCTAATCATGTGTCAGTAACCTAGGATCACATTGATATAATGATTAGAGTATGGGTCAGCTGATGATTATGTTCCACAAGTCATGGATATGGAAATATCAAGCTGAACATACTGATACTTGTTAGGGAACAAAGTATTGGACTGGCCCGCTTTGGGGACACTGCGAGGAGTGTTACATAATGTCATCAGTGATGTTCCCCATTTGTGATATCGTATTATCCTCAGACCTGAGATCGCCATGGTTACCAACATAGGGATTAGCATGTCAGGCATTATCAAACGTTGTTCTTGATCGAGTAATTATAAAGATGATGACCGAGCATACTTTGAACTATATAGAGGTATGTGGTTGATCAAGATGGGATTTTCACTCATATATTGAGAGAGATATCGTTGGGCCCCTTTGATATGATCCGGTCTAGCTCCAATTTCTATTCAACCATGGTGGCTCGTGGCATTCTAAATGATGATCCATACCTGATGAATTACAAGGATAGAGCATGGAAATTCAAAAGGAATTCCATAGAATTTCAAGACTCCTATATTATTTCCTTTAATTATTTAGGAGTTTATTTTAGTTGTCTTATTTTATTATTCAATTAGGAATTAGATTAGTAGTTTCCTTTTTGAATAAGTTTCCTTATTATTTATTATTAATTTTCTTATTATATTAGGATTATTCTAGAAGTTATTTTCCTTTTCTAAGTAGGAATTAGTTTCCTTTTTGAATTAGGATTAAGGCTTTGTTTACTCCTATTTAAAGGAGGCACATTATTGTTTTATGAAGAAGCTTTGATGATTAATAATATTGAGAGTTTTCTCTTTGTGTTCTCTAAGAACATGTTGAACATGTTGAATTGATTAATTCAATTGTTCTTGACTTATCAATCAATTCTCCACCAATTGATTGTGGCGTCTTCGACTATACCGAGGTTCGCGCTTCTTTAAGCGTTGGGTTGAGGTTCCATCTTCCATCTTTTCGACGTATTCCAAGGTTCTTGCTACGTTTGTAGTTCAAGGGTTGAGGATCCATTAGCCTGGCTAGGAAAGACGATACGGGTTCGCGTCATTGGTATCAGAGCAGACTTTTCTATCCAGGTTCTCTATCTTAGTTTCTTGTTCTTTCAATTTCGTAGTAGATTCTTGAAACCCTAGGCCTTCATTCTTGTTAATCTTATTCCAAAAAAAATTGTGTTAGGGTTTATAGATTCTGAAAAAAAAAAAAAAAAAAAAAAAAAAAAAATATTCGGGTGAACAGTGCCGTGAACAGTGCGCATGAACAGTGATGAACAGTGCGTGAACAGTAATCGCGAACAGTGCGTGAACAGTAATCGCGATGAACAGTGATGAACAGTGATTTCGCGTGAACAGTGTTTTCTGAAAAAAAAAATAAAACAGATTTCTATTTCATAATCCTGCTGGGCTGTCGAAATTTGTGGTTTTCGCTATCAAAACGACCTCGGATCGTTCTTATTTTTCGCCCGATTGTAGTAAAATTGCGTCCCGAACAACATATTAGAAAATTAGCCCGATCCAACGGTTGGATCAAAAGTTATTGCTGTTTTACGACCGCGCCTGCATTGAATAAAAAAAAAAAAAAAAAAAAAGGTGACTGCTGTGAATAGTGCTGTGCGTGAACAGTGCTGCTGCAAAAAAAAAAAAAAAAAAAAAACAGAATTCTGAATTGCTTGTAAACCCTAGAAAAAAAAAAATTTGATTATTGTGTATAGGGTTTCGTTGTTTTGAATTGGATTACAACAAAGTTGGAATGTTGAAGCGAAAACCCTAGGTTGTTTATTCTTCGTCGAATAGCGATTCAATTGATGCGAATTTGGGCGCTATTATTGAAATTGAGGATTTAAGTTGAACCCTAGAAAATTCCGAATAATATTCAATCGTTTGGAGTTTGTTGATCCTTGTTGCATCTTCATTCTAATTGGGATTCTTATTTTGTGTTCCATATAAATCTATTTTGCTTGGAAAATCTAGAAAGCCATAGGATATTTGATTTGCATTAATTAAGGATTTGATTGTTGCCTATCGTTTGGAAATCTGCTTGCATTATTCTAGCAATTCTAGAAATTCGTTTGGCTCATTAATATTGCTAGAATTTGGTTTCTTGAGTCCTTATAATCATTGTGAAGGCGTTCAATCTAGGTGTGCGATTGGTTGTTGGGGACTTGCGATATATTCATATTGTTCAACTTGTTTTAAAAGTTCCAAGGAGAAAAATTGTGAGGTTTTTTATTACTTGAGTGACAAACACGAGAGAAAAAAAAATGTGTGATACTTGAGTGATACACGTAAGGGAGTGCGTGAGGAAATTTTTATTTCTTTATTTGTACTAATCCTTATTTTGGCAGCGCAAGAATGTCTTATTTTAATTTTGAGCAAAGTTGGCGTGATGAGGAGTTTAAAAGGGATAGTGCGCGAGTAAAAAATCTAGAAATTAGACGGCGCATGCGGTTAAGTGAAACTCCTAATGGGGAAAGGAGAAAACAAAATTTGGGTAGCAGCACGAAAAAGACTTCCTTGTTTGATGATGAGGATTGTTCTAAGTTTAACGAATTGTTTACCAAAACTTATGAGCAATTTAAGAGGAGGGAAAGTTTTGTGCCAAACCAAATTGAAGAGCATGCCGTAGAAGGTGAATTGCTAGCTGAATGTGGTGACCCAAGCGTGCGAGCGAATATATTTCGAACTAGATGCCTCGTGCAAGAGAAGGTGTGTAGTTTGATAATTGATGGGGGAGTTTACTCAAACTTTGCTAGCACAACAATGATTGAGAAGTTGAATCTGCCTACGTTCAAGCACCCGTGTCCTTATAAGTTGCAATGGCTGAATGATAATGGAGTGATAAGGGTTAATGAGCAAGTGCTTATTTCTCTTGGCATTGGGAAGTACAAGGATGAAGTCTTATGCGATGTGGTTCCAATGCAAGCCGGCCACATGATTTTGGGTCGACAATGGCAACTTGATAGGCAAGTCAATTACAATGGCGTTTCCAATAAGTACTCTTTCAAGATGAATGAGAGAACCATTTCTCTTATTCCATTGCCACCAAAGCAAGCTTATGAAGATCAAATGAAGTTACAAAAGGAGAGTGATCAAAAAAGAGAGAGTGAGCGAAAACAAGAGAAGAGTGGTGAAGGAGTGGAAAGGAAAGAGTGCGAAGATGAAAAGAAAGAAGAAGAGCGAAAAATAAAAGAGAGTAATGAAAAGAGAGAGGCTGAGGTAATAGAGAGAGAAAAAGAAAATTCAGTGATCTTTAGTGAGAATGAGTTTGAAAAAGACTTGAGTGAAGTGAGGGAGATTGAGGCAAAAAAGAGTGAATCGGAGGAAGTATTTTCATATACTAACAATCTTAATCATGTTTTGCCTATATCTATTGTGTCTTATTTGCAGGGAGTTGGAGATCAACACCAAGAAAAAGTTGAGTTGGCACATGGCCAACAAGCTTTAAAGCAAAGAGTTGGTGAGTTTTCTAAGTTGGAATTGGTAAGTTGTTCTCCGAAGAAATTATTTGGATTTAAAATAAAGTATGGCTTGTTTGAATGGGTAACTAATTCTTTGATTTTGAATAATGCTTTTATGAGTTTAAAGAATCAAATTTTTGAGCCATTCTTGGGAAAAATTGTTTTGAAAGGCTTTGATCATTGGAATATCACATTGTCATGTAGCAATAGTAGTTTAAATTGTTACTTATCGATTAGTTGGAATGATCAATTGCTTATGATGAGTTTTGATGCGCTAACCGCTAACCTCAAGAAGTGCACTCTTGGCACGAATGAGACTATGTTTCTTTGCTTTGATGAGAGTGTTGTAGGTAAGCCGGCTTTAGCGGGGAGTTCCGTAGCATGGCAGCCGTGGAGCTTGATGAGTTCAAAAAGAATTCAGAGATTCAATGCAGAGGGAAGCAAGGAATTTCCAAGGCAGCCATGGAAGCGAGGAGGATCTTTGCAAAAGGAAGAGAAGAGATTCTAGCCAAAGAACCGGAGTTGGAAGTTGATGAAGTGGAGCATGTAGACTTCATTGGAGTGGACAAGTACGATTTCCATCCACAACATCAGCTAGGAAGTTTCTTCAATGAACTAAAGATGATCGAGTTGAAGCATCGCCTCAAGTTTGATGAATTCCATTTGTCGAAGAAGGCCAAGCAACAAACGGATAGATGTGGGTTGAATCAAGCAATGCATAGCAAAGATTCGAGGACGAATCTTCTTGAAGAAGAGGGGTATGATATGATCCGGTCTAGCTCCAATTTCTATTCAACCATGGTGGCTCGTGGCATTCTAAATGATGATCCATACCTGATGAATTACAAGGATAGAGCATGGAAATTCAAAAGGAATTCCATAGAATTTCAAGACTCCTATATTATTTCCTTTAATTATTTAGGAGTTTATTTTAGTTGTCTTATTTTATTATTCAATTAGGAATTAGATTAGTAGTTTCCTTTTTGAATAAGTTTCCTTATTATTTATTATTAATTTTCTTATTATATTAGGATTATTCTAGAAGTTATTTTCCTTTTCTAAGTAGGAATTAGTTTCCTTTTTGAATTAGGATTAAGGCTTTGTTTACTCCTATTTAAAGGAGGCACATTATTGTTTTATGAAGAAGCTTTGATGATTAATAATATTGAGAGTTTTCTCTTTGTGTTCTCTAAGAACATGTTGAACATGTTGAATTGATTAATTCAATTGTTCTTGACTTATCAATCAATTCTCCACCAATTGATTGTGGCGTCTTCGACTATACCGAGGTTCGCGCTTCTTTAAGCGTTGGGTTGAGGTTCCATCTTCCATCTTTTCGACGTATTCCAAGGTTCTTGCTACGTTTGTAGTTCAAGGGTTGAGGATCCATTAGCCTGGCTAGGAAAGACGATACGGGTTCGCGTCACCCTTGATAAGTGTAATTAATATTTGCATGGCCATGCACAAATGAGATGTCATTTGTTTTAGATTAATTATACTTAGAGATCAAGAAATAAAGATTGAACTATACAAGAATGACACTTGCCTAGTCTTGTGTTCAATCTAGATATCGATTGACAAAAGGAGTTAATATGTGGAATATCAATTTAAGGTTGTGTCGTTTTTGAACTTTATACCCTTTGGATAGTAGTAATGTTTTACTAGAGACCGCTTACTATTCATATAATAAAACGGGCTTTTAATTATAGTGCCAAAGAGTGTATAACCTACAGGGTCACACACCAAAACGAGTTGGATCAAAACGAATTAAAACGGGCCAAGTTGGACTTGGGCCCAGTTCGTTTGTTGCTTAGAGTTCTCACTAGGGTTCCCTTATAAAAGGGAACCTTTGTTCATCCTGGCCGTCATAGGAAATTATTGAGAGGCTAGAGAGTCGAAATAATTGTGAGAACCCTAGAAGGCGCTAGTACACCAAGCAAGGATCTCATCCCGTTCGTGTGTGCATACCGTAGAGGCGTCGTAATTTCTACGCTAAGGACGACAACAACAGAAGGATTCGATCCATCCTGTTCGTTTTAGTAACATCAAATCACACATAAGGTATGTCTTCTGTCGATTTTATTGAACAGCATAGATCCTAGGGTTTAAGATTAGTGCGTAAATTAGTGTATTCGATGCATGATTACTGCCCTAATTCCCTTCAATATCAACCCAAGGGTCACTAGGAATGGGTAATGGAGTATATAAACCATGAGGGTTTAACTTAGACTTTGATTTCTTACAAGTAACACATCTCTCACAAGTTCTTTGAACATCCTTTTTCATGTGAGGCCAAAAGAAGTGCTCTTGCAATACCCCTAAAGTCTTAGTTACACCAAAATGTCCCATTAGACTCCCACCATGCGCTTCTTTCACAAGCAACTCGCGTAATGAACACTTAGGCACACAAAGTTTATTTTCACGCATTAAGAACCCATCATGCCTAAAGTACTTATTAAACGCCAATTTTTCACATGCATTGAATATATCTCTAAAATCAGCGTCTTCACAATACAAATCCTTAATGTATTCAAATCCAAGCAACTTAGCATCTAAAGTAGCAATTAAAGCATACCTGCGCGATAAAGCATCCGCTACAACATTCTCTTTACCTTAATTGTACTTGATGACATATGGAAAAGTCTCTATGAACTCAACCCACTTGGCATGGCGCTTGTTTAGCTTTTGTTGTCCCTTCAAGTGCTTCAACGATTCATGATCCGTGTGAATCACGAACTCCTTCGGCCAGAGATAGTGCTACCATGTATCCAACGCTCTCACCAATGCATAAAGCTCCTTGTCATAGGTAGGGTAATTTAAGGTCTCCCCACCTAGCTTCTCACTAAAGTATGCTATTGGCCTTCCTTCCTGCATAAGAACAGCACCAATTCCATTTCCTGAAGCATCGCATTCGAATTCAAAAGTTTTTGAAAAGTTAGGTAAGGATAACAAGGGGGCGTTACTTAGCTTGCTTTTTAGTAGTTCGAATGCCTTCTCTTGCTCCTCTCCCCATTTGAATCCCACATTCTTTTTGATTACTTCAGTCAAAGGTGCCGCCATCGTACTAAAGTCCTTCACAAACCGCCGGTAGAAACTAGCAAGTCCATGGAAGCTCCGCACTTGCCCAACACTTGTAGGGCTTTGCCATTCTTGAATTGCTTTCACCTTTTCTTCATCAACCTGAATCCCTTGTGCACACACAACAAAACCAAGAAATACAAGCTTATCCGTGCGAAAGGTGCACTTTTTCAGGTTAGCATATAACTTCTCCCTACGCAAGACATCTAAAACGAATTTTAAATGCAGAACATGATCATCTAGACTCTTGCTATAGATTAGGATATCATCAAAATACACCACAACAAATCTGCCAATGAATCATCTCAAAACATGGTTCGTTAATCTCATGAAAGTACTGGGTGCATTAGTCAAACCAAAAGGAATAACTAACCATTCATATAAACCATATTTAGTTTTAAAAGCAGTTTTCCATTCATCGCCTTCTTTCATTCTAATTTGATGGTATCCACTTTTTAAATCAATTTTAGAGACTACACTAGACCCATGCAACTCATCAAGCATATCATCTAAACGTGGAATAGGGTGGCGATACTTTACCGTGATATTATTTATGGCTCGACAGTCCACGCACATTCTCCACGTTCCATCCTTCTTTGGTACTAGCAAAACTGGCACCGCGCATGGGCTCATACTCTCCCTCACGTACCCTTTCTCCAACAGCTCCGTCACCTGCCTTTGAAGCTCCTTCGTTTCCTCCAGGTTACTCCTATAGGCTGGCCGGTTTGGAATGGATGCTCCGGGTACAAAATCAATTTGGTGCTCTATCCCTCGGATGGGTGGTAGACCACTTGGTATGTCCTCCGGAAAGACGTCTCCAAAATCCTGCAACAAAGAGATAATAACACTAGGCAAAGAAGAATTTAGCTCGTTAGTATTCAAAAGCGCTTCTTTGTACACAAGTACAAGAAGTTGATTACAATGCATCGCTCTTTTCACTTCACTAGCTCTCGCATAGAAATTATTTTGCCTCCTCTCAAACTTGCTCTCAATTGCAATCACTGATTTTTCCACTCTACCCTCTTTTTTCTCAACTTCCTTTCTTTTTCCCTCACTCTCTTTCTTTTCCTCACCACTATCTCTCTTTTTCTTCTAAGCTCTCCTTTGCTCTTCCTCATTTTGCAACTTCAACTGGTCGGCATAGGCTTGCCGTGGTGGTAAAGGTGTAAGAATGACGGTTCTTTTGTTCATCTCAAAGGAGTATTTATTGGTGAAGCTGTCGTGTTTAACCCTTCTACATACTGCCAGGGTCGACCCAAAAGTATATGACCGGCTTGCATGGGAACCACATCACAAAGTACTTGATCTTCATACTTCCCAATGCTAAAGGATACCAACACTCGCTTGTCCACCCTCACTTCCCCGCTATCATTTAGCCATTGAAGCTTGTACGGTTTAGGGTGCTTCATTGTCAACAATGCTAGCTTTTCCACCATCGTTGTTGTAACACCCGGTTTCTTTATCGCTTGCGAATCACAGCCTAAGTCGCGTATAAGGCAGAATCGCGCTCCGGATGGCTAAATTGGGTTCTGGAAAGGTTGGAATGGTTTGGAAACCTCCAACAAGTCATATTAACTTATTTAAGTGTGTTATAATGACCCTAAGTCATTTCGGATGGTCCAGAAGGAAATCGGTTCGAAAATCACAAGTTTGGAACCTACGCGATAAATTATTTTTACCCGACTTTGGATGACCATAACTTCCTCATCCGAACTCCAAATGAGTCCTCGTTTTCGGTCATGTCTTCATTTTAATGCCCTCTACAACTTTCCTGTTTTGTCCGAGACCCAATTCTCACTCCTCGATGGCCAAAATTGGGTGTGAAGTTGAGACTTTGACCAAACAGCAAAACTATGTGCTGTGAATAGTGGTAGTCGACTACATGAGTTTTGATGTAGTCGACTACATCGATCTGGGCGAGTTTTTAAGCTTATTTCCTCCCTTTTCCTTCTCATTTTCACCCAACCAATTGGAGAGCTTTTAGAGAGAGATTGAGGGCGATTTTCAGGGAAATCTCGCGATCTTCTAAGGTGCTTCGTTCCGCATCAAAACAACACCATCATCATCTTCTCCATCATCATCTTCACCACATTCTCCATCCAAATCCACCATAGCTAGGGTTTTGAAAAGAAATTGGGGATTTTCGCTTTTACGCGGTTCTGGCTCGATTCTTCTGCAATACTTCGAGGGATTGACCCTCCTAAGGTGGGAACAATAGTATTTAAACTCCTTTTCGACTTATTATAACATATTCACACCAAATCAATCCGAACCTAGGGTTTTTACTCAAAGTTTCATGTTCATGGGGGTTTGGGCTAATTTCTCTTGATTCTTTGTTTGATTTGAACTTAATACATATATAAAAAGCGGATTTAATGATAAGCCCTAATTTCTATATTGTTTTTGGTAAGATTTGCACAAAACCCTTATGTACGGATACGATAGGGTACTGTGTACTCTAATACACATACATACACTGCTATACTTGGTCTCAAAAGTAGGCTACGGCCTTGATTACTCTTATTGGTGATATTGTTGTTGTACTTTGACTGTTGGTTTATATATTATGAGTTTTGTTACTTATTTGGCCAGTCCGTAACTGTGCTGGGCATGATTATAACCCTTTTAAATATAATTAAAGCATTATGGTGTAAATGGGAGGTCTATATAGATTGCATATACTATGAGAACTACATTATATTTGGCTTTGGTGCCACGTTGACTGAACACATATAATGCCTCCCAAATTCATGATCTTTTAACTGAGCCATTAGTTGATGGACCTGGCAAGCCTAGCTCAAGTACAACAGCAATACCACTATATGTTATACAATATGCATATGTACATATATCATGAATAGATATATATATATATATATATACGAGCTATACAAATACATATGGAATGTATGTATATTCATACCTACATCGGTTGGATTCTATATTATTATGATTTCATTGATTTGATGCATTTATGATTATTTGGTATTGATTAGCGGATGGCCACACCGTTCGTACTAGATAGATGGTGATTACCGGTAGCGTATAGCCTTGGTGGCTACGTGAGTATTATTGTAGCGTGCGCCTTTATGGCGGCGTGAGGTAGCGTATGCCTGTGTGGCTGCGTGAGGTAGCGTATGCCTGTGTGGCTGCGTGAGGTAGCGTCTAGGTGGACCTAGTAGGTGGTCCCTGCCTTGGGCAGAAGAAACCGAGTTGCCGGCTATCTCTGTGCACAGTAGATTTATGAAAATCCTAGACGTGAGTTTGATATATGTGATTGATGTGATAGATCTAGTCGCGGTGTTGTGGCATATACTGTACGATGACGTATATGTGTATACTTACATTGCTTTTCTCGTACTTTGGGTTGGGGACATCATACATATATTTCACGAAAGGTTTTCTGTGCATTGGCTGCTTCTTAATTGTATTATATACATATATGTGTTTACAGTTATATATACACATTTCTATCCAGAGCTGGTTTATTACAGAGAAGCAACACATAAACTATTTTCATTATAATACATGGCATGGCATGCATGAGTTCCAACTTATTTTCTTGTACAACCCTTATAGTTCCCACTGAGCCCGTTTGGCTCACTCCCATTTTCCAAACTAGGTTTTGCAGGTATAACCCGGGGAATGGTGCGCCATCGAGTTTAGATAGCTCTGAAGATTGGATTACCAAAGTCGTGGGAAACGACTTGTGTATTCTTTGTTTAAGTATTCATATTTTATCGTTTTAAACTCTTAAGCCATATATGTAAAGTATTTGTATGAGATTGGAACCCTATTAAAGGGATCACTTTGTAATGTACTGTGTCTTTTATTTAACAAGTTGTTGACAGATGGGGAGATATTATTTTAAGTTAAACGTATGCTATTTGACAGGAAATGGTTTTATTAATAATACAAACTCCACATGCTAGAATTTCTTTTAAAATGATTTTATTACGTGAGCCTGTTTGTGATGTAAAATTCTAAGTTTAACACCTGATCACCCGTCGTCGCGTACGACTCCGTGGCTAACCGAGTCCCGGAGGTACAAACCTCTAAACGGGATTTCGGGGCGTCACAGTTGTGCTAGCTACGTTTGTGCAACTACCACCGTCTATCACCAAACTACACACTTTGCCTTGCACTAGGCATCGCGTGTGGAAGATATTTTCACGCTGCTCGTCGTCATCCCTTGCTTGCACATTGAGGGCTCTCCTTGCTACTAACAACTCGCCCTGGATAGGATCCTCCTCTTCTTCGATGTCCTCTAAAGGTGGCATAGCTTCAGCGCCTTCTTCGTCCGTCTCATATCCCCCATTATCTAGAAGAATCATTACTTGTTTGTTCGGACATTGAGTGGCAATGTGGCCTCTTCCTTGACACTTCCAACAGATGATATCCCGATTTCGAGTAGTAGGAGCACTGGTGGTGTTAGGGGCTGCCTTAGCTTGGCTTCCGCTACTAGCTTCCGGCTTCGAATCAACCTTCGTCTTTGGAATGGCTGCTTTGTCATCCTTTTTCCACGGGCTTTGTTTCCATGGAGATGAGTAGGAACTTTGGCTTGGCTTGGTATTACTACCCCTCCTCTTGAGCTGTCTCTCTATTTTAATTGCCGTGTGAACCATATCTTCAATCTCGACACACGGCTGCAATTCAACCACATTAGCAATTTCTCGATTCAACCCACTCAAGAACCGCGCCATGGTTTGCTCTCTATCCTCATCAACCCTGGCCCGAATCATGGCCACTTCCATTTCTTTGTAGTATTCGTCAACACTACGGTTTCCTTGCGTAAGCCCCTGCAATTTTTGGTACAAGTCCCGATAATAGTGATCGGGTACAAACCGCTTCTTCATCAACCGCTTCATCTCATCCCAAGTCGCAACTGGACCTTCATCACTACGCCTTCGCTCTGTCATCAAGCGATCCCACCAAACAAGTGCATAATTGGAAAATTCGATAGCCGCCAATTTTACTTTCTTCGATTCGGAGTAGTTATGGCAAGTAAACGCCAATTCTACTTTCTTGACCCACTCAAGATAGGTCTCGGGGTCGTTCTTGCCTTAGAAGGATGGAATCTTCATTTTGATCCCATTCATGCTATTATCATCCTGATTAAGTCCCCCATTAAATCGTCTACCGTTCTGTCTGTTAGCGATTACCGAATCAACATCGCTAGCCCCATCGTCTTGGCCATCCTGGTAATAGTTATCAAAATTATACTCAGCCCTCCTATCTCTAGGCTGCGGCCTTCCACTTCTTTGAGCACTATGGGATTGGCCAGGTTGCTCAAGTTGGGAACTCTCAACTCTATCTACCTTTACCCGCATTCGCTTCATCTCACTGCTCATCTCCTCTACTTGCTCCTTGAAGCTACCCAACTCTTCTCTTAGCATTTTTTGTAAGTCAAGCGCCATCGCTTCTTGGTACAATTTCGGATCGAAACTAGGGCGATCCCCTTCATTACCACTAGACATAATTGCTGCAAAACAAAGGTTAGCACAAATAAAGAATATAGATTTCCTCGTTCCACTCCCTCACGTGTTTCGCTCAAGAATAATGTCACTCTTGATGATATTTTTTTTTTGCTCGCGTTTAGCACACAAATATTGGTAACCTCACTGATGCACCTTTGAACTTTGACAAACAAGTTGAATAATCTGAATTTACCGCACGTACTCAACAATCAATCGCACACCCAATAATCAGGGTGGACGTATTCCACAATACCCAGGGCTCAAGAAACAAGAATCCCCAATAAATATGGACACGATAAGAGGCGAAAAAGGACGAAAAATAGGTGCAAAAATTGGTCTTGGGGTAAACTGATTTTTGGAATCCTTGGAACCTATATAACCCAAGGCCAAAGAGAAATAGTTACGAATTCCGAAAAATTTTGTACTCTTTTTTTTGATTCCGGGTCTCTCGACTTCTACTTTAATCTGGTGTAGTCAAAATTTTCAGATTTCAAAAACTCAACAAATCACAATCGAAAAAGCAGTCATATCTGAAGTTTAACAGCTTAGGGTTTATATGCGGCAAACGAAACTTAGCAAACGAGATTTTAACCCTAACAGCAATTGAAAGTAGAAATCGCAACAAGAGACTAGCCCGAATTTAACACCAAATAGAAATCATAGAATAAGGACTAACAAACGCTATCAACATGTAGATACCAAATCGCAAATCGCAATTCTAGGGTTTGCATTTTTGGGATTATAATCCTAACAGATTCGACATAAATAGCCTCAACAGATTTCGTAATGTAACCCTAACAGATTCGCAATCTAAGGTCCCAACAGATTTTTCGACAAGAACAGATACGAATTGGATCTAGATCAATTTTTTTTATCGAAAATAAGAACCCTAATTTAAGAACAAGAGAAAAAAAAGGCACGAATTAGAAAGAGCAGAAAATTAAAACGATAGATAAAACCTGGGTAGAAAAGTTCCCTCTGATACCAATGATGCGATCTCGGATCGTCTTTTCTACCAGTTTGATGGATCCTCAACCCGTAGTCTATAAACAAACTCGAACCTTGGAAAACGTCGTTGAGATGGAAGGCGGAACCTCAACCCAACCCTTGATAACAAGAATCGAACCTTGGTATAAGTCGAATGACGCCACAATCAATTGATGGAGAATTGATTGATAAGTCAAGAACAATACGAATTAAAATTAATTCAAGACTGTTCAACAAGTTCTTAAGAACTTAAAGGAGCAAACACTCAAATTCGTAATTAATCACCATCAAACAATAGCGTTAACTCCTTAAATAGGAGGAAAACAACCCTAAATGAAAATAAAAACATAAACGGGCTAAGCCCACTTCGACGGGCTAATAATTATCCACAATCCATGGGCTTCAACAATGCAAAATAAAAATAATAATAATAGTAAAACGCCATGAAATAATTCAGACGTGTGGTTCCACTTCTTCTTCGCTAAGCATTATTTTCCATTCGTGCTCTTCATCTCCTTGAATGCTTCTCCAAGCGTCAGCATTATTCATCAGCTCGTGGACCATGCTCGTGAGTGCTTCCTTCATCTTCCTTGCCCTAGCTCTGGTGATCGGACCACTTGGAACCCGGATGGGATCTGCATAGTCTTCACTCCATGATCCAGCTCCCGTGCTATCCTTGGACTCATCACCATTTACCGGTCTTCACTTCCGTTGTAGATCCTTAAGGCCGCAAAGTATTTTTTCGCGTCTTTTTTCCATGAAAAGGATTCATTTTACATGACAACAACTCTAGGAATTTGAAATTCGAAATCCGAATGTCTATAATTGGTTAACCAAGATCTTCTTGTCGACTTTGTCGGGTTTGACCATTTACCGATCTTCACTTCCGTTGTAGATCCTTAAGGCCGCAAAGTATTTTTTTCTCGACTTTTTTCCATCAATAGGATTCATTTTAAATAACAATAACTCTAGGAATTTGAAATTCAAAATTCGAACGTCTACAATGGGTTAACCAAGATCTTGTTGTTGACTTTGTCGGTTTTGACCATTTATCGGTCTTCACTTCCGTTGTTGATCATTAAGGCCGCAAAGTATTTTTTTCGCAACTTTTTACCATCAAAAGACTTCATTTTTAATGTCAATAACTCTAGGACTGCGAAATTCGAAATCCGAACCATTACGATGGGTTAAACAACATCTTCTAGTCGACTTTGTCAGCTTTAACCATTTACCGGTCTCCACTTCCGTTGTAGATCCTTAAGGCCGCAAAGTATATTTTTTTCGATACTTTTTTCCATCAAATGACTTCATTTTAAATGAAAATAACTCTAGGACTTCGAAATTCAAAATCCGAACGTCTACGATGGGTTAAACAAGATCTTCGTGTCGACTTTGTCGGTTTTGACCATTTATCGGTCTACAGTTCCATTGTAGATCCTTAAGGCCGTAAAGTATTTTTTTCACAACTTTTTTCCATAAAAAGACTTCATTTTAAATCACAATAACTGTATGACTTTGAAATTAAAAATCCGAGCATCTACGATGGGTTAAAGAAGATTCTGTTGTCAACTTTGTCGGCTTTAACCATTTACCGGTCTTCACTTTCGCTGTAGATCCTTAAGGCCGCAAAGTATTTTTTCGCGACTTTTTACACTAAAAGGCTTCATTTTAAATGATAATAACTCTTGGAATTTGAAATTCAAAATCCGAACATCTACGATGGGATAAACAAGATCTTCTTGTCGACTTTGTCGGTTTTGACCATTTATCGTTCTACACTTCTGTTGTTGATCCTTAAGGTCGCAAAGTATTTTTTTCGCAACTTTTTTCCATCAAAAGGTTTCATTTTAAATGACAATAACTCTAGGACTACAAAATTCAAAATCCGAACGTCTATGATGGGTTAGACAATATCTTCTTGTAGACTTTGTCGGCTTTGACAATTTACCGGTCTTCGTTTTCGTTGTAGATCCTTAAGACCCCAAAGTATTTTTTTTAGTTTCTTTTTTTCCATCAAAAGTATTCATTTTAAATGACAATAACTCTAGGACTTCGAAATTCAAAATCCGAACGTCTACGTTGGGTTAACCAAGATCTTCTTGTCGGTTTTGACTACTTACCGGTCTTCACTTCCGTTGTAGATCTTTAAGGCCGCAAAGTATTTTTTTCGTTACTTTTTTCCATGAAAAGGAATCATTTTAAATGACAATAACTCTAGGAATTCGAAATCCGAACGTCAACAATGGGTTAACCAAGATCTTCTTGTCGATTTTGTCTGTTTTGACCATTTACCGGTCTTCACTTCTGTTGTAGATCCTTAAGGCCGCAAAATATTTTTTTCACGACTTTCTTCCATCAAAAGGCTTCATTTTAAATGACAATAACTCTAGGAATTCGAAATTCGAAATTCGAACGTCTACAATGGGTGAAAAAAGATCTTCTTGTCAACTTTGTCGGTTTTGACCATTTACCGGTCT
Organism: Lonicera japonica; assembly: GCA_021464415.1. Classification (NCBI taxonomy): domain Eukaryota; kingdom Viridiplantae; phylum Streptophyta; class Magnoliopsida; order Dipsacales; family Caprifoliaceae; genus Lonicera; species Lonicera japonica. The sequence continues at coordinate 77,681,425 of CM038464.1, forward strand.
TCACATCCGTTGTAGATCCTTAAGGCAGCAAAGTATTTTCTTTGCGACTTTTTTCCATTAAAAGGCTTCATTTTAAATGACAATAACTCTAGGAATTTGAAATTCAAAATCCGAACGTCTACGATGGGTTAAACAAGATCTTCTTGTCAACTTTGTTGGTTTTGACCGTTTATCGGTTTTCACTTCCGTTGTAGATCATCAAGGCCGCAAAGTATTTTTTTCACAAATTTTTTTTATCAAAAGGCTTCATTTAAAATAACAATAATTGTAGGAATTTGAAATTCAAAATCCGAACGTCTACATTGGGTGAAACAAAATTTTCTTGTCAACTTTGTCGGTTTTGACCATTTACCGGTCTTCACTTCCGTTGTAGATCCTAAAGGCCGCAAACTATTTTTTTCGCAACTTTTTTCCATCAACAGGTTTTATTTTAAATGACAATAACTCTAGGAATTCAAAATTCAAAATCCAAACGTCTACAATGGGTTAAACAAGATCTTCTTTTCGACTTTGTCGGTTTTGACCATTTATCGGTCTACATTTCCGTTGTAGATCCTTAAGGCCGCAAAGTATTTTTTTTGCGACTTTTTCCATTAAATGACTTCATTTTAAATGACAATAATTCTAGGACTTCGAAATTCAAAATCTGAACGTCTACGATGAGTTAAATAAGTTCTTCTTGTCGGCTTTGACCATTTACCGGTCTTCACTTCCGTTGTAGATCCTTAAGGCCGCAAAGTATTTTTTTCACATCTTTTTTCCATGAAAAGGATTCATTTTACATGACAATAGCTCTAGAAATTTGAAATTCGAAATCCGAATGTCTATAATCGGTTACCCAAGATCTTCTTGTCGACTTTGTCGGGTTTGTCCATTGATCGGTCTTCACTTCCGTTGTAGATCCTGAAGGCCGCAAAGTATTTTTTTCGCGACTTTTTTCCATCAAAAGGATTCATTTTAAATAACAATAACTCTAGGAAATTCAAAATTCAAAATTCGAATGTCTACAATGGGTTAACCAAGATCTTGTTGTCGACTTTGTCGGTTTTGACCATTTATCGATCTTCACTTCCGTTGTTGATCCTTAAGGCCGCAAAGTATTTTCTTCGCAACTTTTTACCATCAAAAGACTTCATTTTTAATGTCAATAACTCTAGGACTACGAAATTCGAAATCCAAACGATTACGATGGGTTAAACAACATCTTCTAGTCGACTTTGTCAGCTTTAACCATTTACCGGTCTCCACTTGTGACGCCCCGAGTTCCGTTAGGAGGGAGAACCTCCAGAACACGGTTGATCACGGAGCCGTACGCGACGGCGGAAGTGAGTAAAAAGATAAATAACTCTGGCGAGGAAGGCCAATATGCAAAGGTCAAGAACATAAAACCAAATCAACTGGGAACATGCTAGAACTGTAGCTTCCCCTCATGTTAACTCGTGCCTTACAGATTAGTATGTACCGTTGCGCACCGGTTAACTAAAATGTAAGTCACTTGTCCACATTAGGCTAACATTCAACCATAGACATGTTCCTCCAACCCATTATAAAATAACAAAAAGGATAAAATTAAAGAAAAGTAAATGTCTGCAAAATACATACATTAGCAATACATAACTGTCACAAAATAGTTATACACAATACAGTCTCCATAACCCCAAGTAGGCTACATAGATAATACAAACATGGCTACATAATATAAGTTGAGTTATGGTACAATAAGATAGATAACATGGCCTTTCAGTAGTGAAAAGCCCTCACACTACAGTATCAGAGGAGACTAAGACTTGTCGACCTTTCCCTTATCAGCTCGTCCCGTCCCATCCTTAGAAGTACCTGTGTAGGAAAAACTGTGAGCCAAACGGGCCCAGTAGGAACTATAGGAGTTGTGAGAAAAAAATGTATATGTAGGAGAAACTTTATAAAGTGAGTTCGTAATTAGTCCGTATACATAAGTCATAAACCTGTATGTAAACAATGTAATATATACATAATCTCAAGACACCGCGACCAGGCCTACATCATATCAACCATGTATAATACTCACGTCTAGGATTTTTATAATATCTACTGTACAGAGATAGCCGGCACTCGGTTTCTTCTGCCCAAGGCAGGGACCACCTACCAGGTCCACCTAGACGCTACCTCACGCAGCCACACAGGCATACGCTACCTCACGCAGCCACACAGGCATACGCTACCTCACGCAGCCACAAAGGCATACGCTACAGTAATCTCACGTAGCCACTAAGGCTATACGCTACTAGTAATAACCATCTACCTGGTACGAGCGGTGTTGGTTACTCAGTATAAGAAAAATCTTCAATACCCAAATAATAATGATAAGGTCATATATATCTTGAAAAATGACATAAGAGTTCATTTCATGAGTATCAAGTGGTATAAAGTGCGTATCACAAGTTAACTTTACTATACGGACTGATAAGTACTTGCGCGCTAGAAGCCAAAAGCTAGGGTTTATCATAAGTCATGGAAATGGAAGAAATACATGGGGAAACATGATATACTATGATTTAGAAGTAATAATTAACCATTTCCATCAAACTTTGTAAGCACAAAGTGTATATATACGCAGGGAAAGGTACATACGTAGAAAACCCCCAATTTTGTATAAAAATGGTGATTGGGTGCTTAAACTTTCAAAATAGGTTTTAATATTAGTGTTCCTACCTCGATAGCGTCAAATCTTCCCCACTTGAGCCGCAGATCGAGCTTTATACGACGGAGACGCAGGATACCCTTGTAGAGTTTGGAGCCCTAGCTTCGAGGATGTGAAGAAATGAAGAAAATGATGGAGCTTATGTGTTTGATCCTTGATTTGGGTGATAATATGAGTTAAAATTACACTCATGAACTCATTTCTACAATTCCTCACTTCCCTCAAGCTCTCTCCATGGTTTCAGGTCGAAGTGGAGAAGAAGAGAGGGTTAAAGGTGTATAAAAATTGAGTCAAAGCTTAAAAAATATCATTTTTGACTGCTACAGGGCAATGTAGTCGACTACACTACAGTGCATGTAGTCGACTACATGGTTCTGGAAATTGGTTCATCCTCAGATTTGCTTGCTTATGCCACCAACTGATCTTGTAACCTTATTTTGACCAACTAGAAGTGGGAATTGGGTTCCGGGCCAAACACGAAAGTTTTTGGAAATTGAAATACCTTTCCAATGGTATAAAGTAGGTCCCATTCTGATCTAAAATGAAAAAGTTATGATGTCTTGAATGACTGAAGGTCGGTTTGTCTAGTAAGCTTAAAATGTGAGATTTTGCGAATTTCGACTCGGGTACTCAACGTAACTCTCTCCAACCTAAAAGATGAATGTAATAACATCTATAAAATAGTGTGGAAGCATTTTCTACTTTCGGATACGGCTCAGGCACACTCTCGCGTCTCGGACAAAAATGTGGTACATTTACTCTACGGGTGTTACAACCTCCCCTCCTTAAGAAATTTCGTCCTCGAAATTAAAATAGAAGGAAAGGAAATTACCTTATTGTAATAAGTGTGGGTACTTAGTTTGTATCTCTGACTCCAGCTCCCACGTAGCTTCTTCCGTCCTGTGATGTTGCCATATTACCTTGACGAGCGGGATAACCCTGTTACGAAGAACTTGTTCCTTCCGGTCAACCACTGCTACAGGATGAGTCTCATAGGACACATCTTCATTAACTTCAAGTTCCTCAATCGGAGTTACATGTGAAGGATCAGGAATATACCTCCGAAGCATGGACACATGGAATACATCATGGATTCGTTGTAATTGTAATGGCAAGGCTAGGCGATATGAAACTGAACCAACACGCTGAATAATTTCAAACGGTCCTATATACCGAGGGGCTAACTTTCCCTTGTTACCAAAACGGACAATACCATGTCGGGGCTTGACCTTAAGAAATACATAGTCACCCACTTCAAACTCAAGTGGTCGTCTTCTCTTGTCGGCGTAACTCTTTTGTCGGCTTTGGGCAGTTAGTAACTGTTGCTTGATAAGTTTAATCTTCTCCGTAGTATCTTGCACTAACTGCGGTCCTAAAATTGCTGCTTCGCCTGCCTCAATCCAACAAACGGGAGATTTGCATGGTCTTCCATATAATGCTTCAAATGGAGCCATTCCAATACTGGCTTGGAAACTATTATTATAGGCAAACTCGGCGAGTGGTAGGTACTCATCCCAATTTCCACGAAATTCAAGTATACAGGCTCGCAGCATATCCTCAAGGATTTGAATTGTCCGCTCAGATTGCCCGTTAGTCTGCGGATGAAAAGCTGTACTAAAATCCAATCGCGTGCCCAACGAGCGCTGAAGTGCTTCCCAAAAATGTGAAGTAAATCTAGAATCACGGTCGGACACTATTGAAACTGGAATGCCATGGAGTCGAACGATCTCGTTAATGTAGAGTTTTGCCAACTTTTCCAAAGAATCTGTCTCCCGAATTGGTAGGAAATGAGCCGACTTGGTAAGTCGATCCACAATAACCCAAACTGCATTGTGCTTCCGCTGCGTACTCGGTAAACCCATCAGAAAATCCATAGTGATATTGTCCCATTTCCACTCCGGAATAGGAAGAGGTTGAAGTTGACCCGCAGGCTTTTGGTGTTCAATCTTTATCCTCTGACAAGTCAAGCAGCGAGAAATAAATTGAGCCACATCTCGTTTCATTCCTTGCCACCAATAAGGACGTTTTAAATCTCGGTACATCTTAGTGCCTCCTGGATGAATAGAGAATCTTGAATTGTGAGCCTCGGTCATGATGGCTTCTTTAAGTTCATTGTTAAACCTTGGCACAACTAGTTTCTCTTTGTATCTCAATCCACCATCAGTACCTAATGTGAAACCTTTCACTTCATTACCGGATTGAAGTTGATCTCGGCACTTTGCTAACCCATCGTCATACCATTGGCTCTCAATTACTTGACTCTGCAGTAATGGTCTGGCCACGAGATTTGAAAGGAAAGCAATGTCTTCGCTTCGACGTACGATTAAGTTGTACCGCTGAAGCTCCTCTATGAGTTTCCACTCTCGGCATCTCAAAGCTGCCATTGAACCGGGTGTTTTTCGACTTAGAGCATCGGCAACCACGTTCGCCTTGCCGGGATGATATTGAAGTGTGAAGTCATAATCCTCAAGGTACTCTATCCAACGACGTTGTCTTAAATTCAAATCTCGTTGAGTGAAGATGTACTTGAGGCTTTTGTGGTCCGAAAATACCTTGAATTTCTCTCCATAGAGGTAATGACGCCATATCTTCAAAGCAAAAACTACTGCGGCTAGCTCTAGGTCATGCGTAGGATAATTTTTCTCATGAGCTTTCAGCTGGCGTGATGCATAGGCTATAACATGCTCCAACTGCATTAGGACGCAGCCAAGTCCTAAGTGAGACGCATCACAATATATCACATAGCCTAGGCCCCTTTCTGGCAGAGCTAGGACGGGAGCGGTGGTTAAACGATACTTCAATTTATTAAAAGCTTCTTCACAGCTATTGTCCCAAACGAATGGCACACCTTTCTGGGTAAGGTGAGTAAGTGGAGACGCTATACGGGAGAAGTCTTGAACGAACCTTCTATAATAACCAGCTAAACCCAGAAAACTTCGGATTTCTGTCACACTAGTAGGGCGGCGCCAACTCGACACAGCTTCCACCTTAGCTGAATCTACAGAAATACCACCTCGTGAGACAACGTGTCCAAGAAATTTCACTTCTTCTCTCCAAAAGTCGCACTTGGAAAATTTGGCGTAGAGTTGATGGTCTCTTAGCAACTGTAAGGCTGTAAAAAGGTGTTTCCTATGTTCCACCTCTGAAGAGGAATAAATCAATATATCATCGACAAACACTATAACAAACCTGTCTAGGAATGGGCGGAAGACACGATGCATCAAATCCATGAAAGCTGCCGGTGCATTCGTTAATCCAAACGGCATAACTAGGAATTCGTAGTGGCCGTAGCGTGTCCGGAAAGCTGTCTTGGGAATATCTTCTTCTCTGACCCTTAACTGATGGTATCCTGATCTTAAATCAATTTTGGAGAAGAAATGAGCTCCCTGTAGTTGATCAAATAAATCATCAATTCGGGGAAGAGGATACTTGTTCTTAATCGTCACCCGGTTTAGTTGGCGATAATCCACACACAAGCGTAATGATCCATCAGCTTTCTTGGCAAACAACACAGGTGCTCCCCATGGTGACGAACTAGGGAGAATAAAACCTTTGGCTAAAAGATCCTCCAACTGGACCTTAAGCTCTCTAAGTTCTGCAGGAGCTAACCGGTATGGAGTAATAAAAATAGGAGCAGTTCCGGGAACTAGATCAATTGAGAACTCGATTTCCCGTTGTGGCGGTAAACCAGGCAAATCCTCCGGAAAAACATCCAAGAATTTCTTAACAACTGGCACATCTTGTGGTGTAAGAAGTGAAACTGCATCACTCACAACATTGCAAAGCCAGCCAACATAATCCCTCTGTTCCTTCTTAGTAGCATACGATATCGGGTATAAATTATATCTCTTGCCAAAGAAAACAACCGTTTCTCCCCAATGGTGGGTAATAGTAACTCGCTTGGCATGACAATCGATCACCGCATAATATTTGGTCAACCAATCCATCCCTAAAATGAGATCATACTGTTCCATCTCCATGACTATAAAATCATCTTCTATATGACAATTCCGATTCAAGGTAATAATCGCGGTACAATATTGGTTTAGGTTCGTTGTATTACCCATAGGAGAACTAATGCTAACGGGGAGAACAAGCCTCTTAGTTTTCAACTTTAAACTTGATACACAGTTGAACGAAATAAAGGAGTGTGAAGCACCAGTGTCGAATAAAACTCTAATTCTAGTCGAGAAAAGAATGAGGGTACCTTCCATAACGGTGTGATCTTCCTGATCTCCAGCTGGGTTGAGTGAAAAGAATCGGCCTCCGGAGCTCCCTTGTGTTTGCGGTGGAATAGGGCGATAGTTGGATTGGAATTGATTCTGGATCGGGTAGTTAGATTGCTGGTAGCCTCCACTAGCTGACTGACTCTGGCCTTGCGAAGAATCTTGGCCTGTATAATCTCCATAATTACCATATTGGTTCTGACGCCCATAATTGTCTCTACCACGACCTCCTCGATAATCTCTTCCTTGACCACCCCGATTTCCACGAAAACCTGACCTGCCAGGGACTTGTTTGTTTTTGGGGCAAGTTTTGATAACATGTCCGGTGTCCCCACATAGATAACAACCACCTGTGCGTCCACTGTTACTCCCACTGCTGGTATAGTTTCCTCCTGAAGACTCTGAGCTAGAACGGGCTTTCTTGTCTCTACCCCATTTACCTCTACGATAACCCACATTGTCTCTCTTTCGGCCCAAATCAGAAGAAAATGAGGAACGACGAGCTTGAGCGTACTGACTGTCAAGGTTTAAAGCTGCTTCAACCAATTGCTTGAACGAGGTGACCTCATAGAACCCCATAGCACACCTATATTCATCCTTGAGTCCTAGGAAGAACATCTCCATCTTTTCTTGGTCACTTAGGGCAAAAGTATCCATATACACGCTAAGCTCTTCGAATTTCAGTCGATACTCCTCCACCGACATCTCCCCTTGGACCAAGCTACGCAGTTCATCTCTCTTAGCTCGGCGGTAGGCGTCCGAAATAAATTGTAGCCGGAAGGCAGTCTCAAAATCTCGCCACTTACGGATTCCCTCGGATTGCTTAATAACTCTCCACCACCGATGAGCATTCCCAGAGAGCCTAGTAGTCGCAAACTTGACCCACATCTTCTTGGGAGTTCTAATAACCTCCAATCGTTCTTTGATTATAAAGAGCCAACCCTCTGCATCCTCGGGTCCCTTAGTTCCATCAAACACTGGAGGCTGAAGACGAGTAAATTCTCGTAGGTAAGTAATCTCATCCGTCTCCCCTCCTTGAGGTTCGGGATCCTCCTCTGGGTTTTCCACGATAACTGGTTCCTCTTGGGTTCGGTCCTTATTTGCACCTGCTCCACTAATAGACCCATGACTGTTCTTTAGAACTCCCGACAATTCCCCTATAAAGTCCTTCATCATCTTGTTCATAGCTGTGAGGAGTCTAGAGCTATCTCCCCCTTCGGTTTCAGGATCACCTTCCGGAAGGGAAGTCTGATGAGCAAGAGCCTTGCCTCTACGATTAGGCGGCATTCTACAAAATAACAGAGTCAACTCACAAAATCCAAGCATAAGGATAGGTTAAAATGGAAAGGACGATATCCTAGTCTACCCACACTCCGGCGAAGGAAAAAAGAGAACCTAATTCCTCTGATACCAACTTGTGACGCCCCGAGTTCCGTTAGGAGGGAGAACCTCCGGAACACGGTTGATCACGGAGCGTACGCGATGGCGGAAGTGAGTAAAAAGATAAATAACTCTGGCGAGGAAGGCCAATATGCAAAAGTCAAGAACATAAAACCAAATCAACTGGGAACATGCTAGAACTGTAGCTTCCCCTCCTGTTAACTTGTGCCTTACAGATTAGAATGCACCGTTGCGCACCGGTTAACTAAAATGTAAGTAACTTGTCCACATTAGGCTAACATTCAACCATAGACATGTTCCTCCAACCCATTATAAAATAACAAAAAGGATAAAATTAAAGAAAAGTAAATGTCTGCAAAATACATACATTAGCAATACATAACTGTCACAAAATAGTTATACACAATACAGTCTCCATAACCCCAAGTAGGCTACATAGATAATACAAACATGGCTACATAATATAAGTTGAGTTATGGTACAATAAGATAGATAACATGGCCTTTCAGTAGTGAAAGGCCCTCACACTACAGTATCAGAGGAGACTAAGACTTGTCGACCTTTCTCTTATCAGCTCGTCCCGTCCCATCCTTAGAAGTACCTGTGTAGGAAAAACTGTGAGCCAAACGGGCCCAGTAGGGACTATAGGAGTTGTGAGAAAAACATGTATATGTAGGAGAAACTTTATAAAGTGAGTTCGTAATTAGTCCGTATACATAAGTCATAAACCTGTATGTAAACAATGTAATATATACATAGTCTCAAGACACCGCGACCAGGCCTACATCGTATCAACCATGTATAATACTCACGTCTAGGATTTTTATAATATCTACTGTACAGAGATAGCCGGCACTCGGTTTCTTCTGCCCAAGGCAGGGACCACCTACCAGGTCCACCTAGACGCTACCTCACGCAGCCACACAGGCATACGCTACCTCACGCAGCCACAAAGGCATACGCTACAATAATCTCACGTAGCCACTAAGGCTATACGCTACTGGTAATAACCATCTACCTAGTACGAGCGGTGTTGGTTACTCAGTATAAGAAAAATCATCAATACCCCAATAATAATGATAAGGTCATATATATCTTGAAAAATGACATAAGAGTTCATTTCATGAGTATAAAGTGGTATAAAGTGCGTATCACAAGTTAACTTTACTATACGGACTGATAAGTACCTGCGCGCTAGAAGCCAAAAGCTAGGGTTTATCATAAGTCATGGAAATGGAAGAAATACATGGGGAAACATGATATATTATGATTTAGAAGTAATAATTAACCATTTCCATCAAACTTTGTAAGCACAAAGTGTATATATACGCAGGGAAAGGTACATACGTAGAAAACCCCCAATTTTGTATAAAAATGGTGATTGGGTGCATAAACTTTCAAAATAGGTTTTAATACTAGTGTTCCTACCTCGATAGCGTTAAATCTTCCCCACTTGAGCCGCGGATCGAGCTTTATACGACGGAGACGCAGGATACCCTTGTAGAGTTTGGAGCCCTAGCTTCGAGGATGTGAAGAAATGAAGAAGATGATGGAGCTTATGTGTTTGATCCTTGATTTGGGTGATAATATGAGTTAAAATTACACTCATGAACTCATTTCTACAATTCCTCACTTCCCTCAAGCTCTCTCCATGGTTTCAGGTCGAAGTGGAGAAGAAGAGAGGGTTAAAGGTGTATAAAAATCGAGTCAAAGCTTAAAAAATATCATTTTTGACTGCTACAGGGCAATGTAGTCGACTAAACTACAGTGCATGTAGTCGACTACATGGTTCCGGAAATTGGTTCATCCTCAGATTTGCTTGCTTATGCCACCAACTGATCTTGTAACCTTATTTTGACCAACTAGAAGTGGGAATTGGGTTCCGAGCCAAACACGAAAGTTTTTGGAAATTGAAATACCTTTCCAATGGTATAAATTAGGTCCCATTCTGATCTAAAATGAAAACGTTATGATGTCTTGAATGACTGAAGGTCGGTTTGTCGAGTAAGCTTAAAATGTGAGATTTTGCGAATTTCGACTCGGGTACTCAACGTAACTCTCTCCAACCTAAAAGATGAATGTAATAACATCTATAAAATAGTGTGGAAGCATTTTCTACTTTCGGATACGGCTCAGGCACACTCTCACGTCTCGGACAAAAATGGGGTACATTTACTCTACGGGTGTTACACCACTTCCGTTGTAGATCCTTAAGGCCGCAAAGTATATTTTTTCGAGACTTTTTTTCCATCAAATGACTTCATTTTAAATAACAATAACTCTAGGACTTCGAAATTCAAAATCCGAACGTCTACGATGGGTTAAACAAGATCTTCATGTCGACTTTGTCGGTTTTGACCATTTTTCGGTCTACAGTTCCATTAAAGATCCTTAAGGTCGTAAAGTATTCTTTTCGCAACTTTTTTCCATCAAAAGACTTCATTTTAAATCACAATAACTGTATGACTTCGAAATTCAAAATCCGAGCATCTACGATGGGTTAAAAAAGATCCTCTTGTCGACTTTGTCGGCTTTAACCATTTACCGGTCTTCACTTTCGCTGTAGATCCTTAAGGCCGCAAAGTATTTTTTTCGCGACTTTTTTCCACTAAAAGGCTTCATTTTAAATGATAATAACTCTAGGAATTTGAAATTCGAAATCCGAACATCTACGATGGGATAAACAAGATCTTCTTGTCGACTTTGTCGGTTTTGACCATTTATCGTTCTACACTTCTGTTGTTGTTCCTTAAGGTCACAGAGTATTTTTTTCGCGACTTTTTTCCATCAAAATGTTTCATTTTAAATGAAAATAACTCTAGGAATTCGAAATTCGAAATCCAAATGTCTACGATGGGTTAAACAAGATCTTCTTGTCGACTTTGTCGGTTTTCACCATTTATCGGTCTACATTTCCGTTGTAGATGCTTAAGGCCGCAAAGTATTTTTTTCGCGACTTTTTCCATCAAATGACTTCATTTTAAATGACAATAATTCTAGGACTTCGAAATTCAAAATCTTAACGTCTACGATGTGTTAAATAAGTTTTTCTTGTCGGCTTTGACCTTTTACCGGTCTTCACTTCCGTTGTAGATCCTTAAGGCCGCAAAGTATTTTTTTCACGTCTTTTTTCCATGAAAAGGAACATTTTACATGACAATAGCTCTAGAAATTTGAAATTCGAAATCCGAATGTCTATAATCGGTTAGCCAAGATCTTCTTTTCGACTTTGTCGGGTTTGACCATTTACCGGTCTTCACTTCCGTTGTAGATCCTAAAGGCCGCAAAGTATATTTTTTTCGCGACTTTTTTCCATCAAAAGGATTCATTTTAAATAACAATAACTCTAGGAATTCAAAATTCAAAATTCGAACGTCTACAATGGGTTAACCAAGATCTTGTTGTCGACTTTGTCGGTTTTGACCATTTATCGGTCTACATTTCCGTTGTAGATCCTTAAGGCCGCAAAGTATTTTTTTCGCGACTTTTTCCATCAAATGACTTCATTTTAAATGACAATAATTCTAGGACTTCAAAATTCAAAATCTGAACGTCTACGATGAGTTAAATAAGTTTTTCTTGTCGGCTTTGACCATTTACCGGTCTTCACTTCCTTTGTAGATCCTTAAGGCCGCAAAGTATTTTTTTCACACCTTTTTTCCATGAAAAGGATTCATTTTACATGACAATAGCTCTAGAAAATTGAAATTCGAAATCCGAATGTCTATAATCGATTAACCAAGATCTTCTTGTCGACTTTGTCGGGTTTGACCATTTACCGGTCTTCACTTCCGTTGTAGATCCTGAAGGCCGCAAAGTATTTTTTTCGCAACTTTTTTCCATCAAAAGGATTCATTTTAAATAACAATAACTCTAGGAATTCGAAATTCAAAATTTGAATGTCTACAATGGGTGAACCAAGATCTTCTTGTCGACTTTGTCGGTTTTGACCATTTATCGGTCTTCACTTCCGTTGTTGATCCTTAAGGCCGCAAAGTATTTTTTTCGCAACTTTTTACCATTAAAAGACTTCGTTTTAAATGACAATAACTCTAGGACTGTAAAATTCGAAATCCGAACGATTACGATGGGTTGAACAAGATCTTCTTGTCGACTTTGTCAACTTTAACCATTTACTGGTCTTCACTTCCGATGTGGATCCTTAAGGCCGCAAAGTATATTTTTTTCGCGACTTTTTTCCATCAAAAGGCTTAATTTTAAATGACAATCACTCTAGGACTTCAAAATTCAAAATCCAAACGTCTACGATGCGTTAAACAAGATCTTCTTGTAGACTTTGACGGCTATAACCATTTACCGGTCTTCATTTTCGTTGTAGATCCTTAAGACTCCAAAGTATTTTTTTCATTTCTTTTTTCCATCAAAAGGATTCATTTTAAATGACAATAACTCTAGGACTTCGAAATTCAAAATCCGAACGTCTATGATGGGTTAAACAAGATCATCTTGTCGGCTTTGACTATTTACCGGTCTTCACTTCCGTTGAGATCTTTAAGGCAGCAAAGTATTTTTTTCGCTAGTTTTTTCCATGAAAAGGAATCATTTTCAATGACAATAACTTTAGGAATTTGAAATTCATAATCCGAACGTCTACAATGGGTTAACCAAGATCTTCTTGTCGACTTTGTCGGGTTTGACCATTTACCAATTTTCACTTCCGTTGTAGAGCGTTAAGGCCGGAAAGTATTATTTTCGCGACTTTTTTTCATCAAAATGATTCATTTAAAATAACAATAATTCTATGAATTTGAAATTCGAAATCCGAACGTCGACAATGGGTTAACCAATATCTTCTTGTCGACTTTGTCATTTTGACCAGTTATCGGTCTTCACATCCGTTGTTGATCCTTAAGGCCGCAAAGTAATTTTTTTACAACTTTCTTCCATCAAAAGACTTCATTTTAAATGACGATAACTCTGGGACTGTGAAATTCAAAATCCGAACGATTACGATGGGTTAAACTAGTTCTTCTTTTCGGCTTGGACCATTTACCGATCTTCACCTCCGTTGTAGATCCTTAAGGCCGCAAAGTATTTTTTTCGCGACTTTTTTCCATCAAAAGGCATCATTTTAAATGACAATAACTCTAGGAATTCGAAATTCAAAATTCGAACGTCTACAATGGGTGAAAAAAATATTCTTGTCAACTTTGTCGGTTTTGACCATTTACCGGTCTTCACTTCCGTTGTAGATCCTTAAGGCCGCAAAGTATTTTCTTTGCGACTTTTTTCCATCAAAAGGCATCATTTTGAATGACAATAACGCTAGGAAATTTGAAATTCAAAATACAAACGTCTACGATGGGTTAAACAAGATCTTCTTGTCGACTTTGTCAGTTTTGACCGTTTATCGGTCTTCACTTCCGTTGTAGATCCTTAAGGCCGCAAAGTATTTTTTTCACAACTTTTTTGATCAAAAGGATTCATTTTTAATGTCGATAACACTAGGAATTCGAATTTCGAAATCCGAACGTCTATGATGGGTTAAACAAGATCTTCTTGTCGACTTTATCGGTTTTGACCATTTATAGGTCTACACTTTCGTTGTAGATCCTTAAGGCCGCAAATTATTTTTTCGCCACTTTTTTCCATCAAAAGACTTCATTTTAAATGACAATAACTCTAACAATTCGAAATTCAAAATCCGAACGTCTACGATGGGTGAAACAAGATCATCTTGTCGGCTTTGACTATTTGCCGGTCTTCACTTCCGTTGTAGATCTTTATGGCAGCAAAGTATTTTTTTTGCTACTTTTTTTTCCATGAAAAGGAATCATTTTAAATGACAATTACTTTAGGAATTTGAAATTCGAAATTTGAACATCTACAATGGGTTAACCAAGATCTTCTTGTCGAATTTGTCGGGTTTGACCATTTACCGGTCTTCACTTCCGTTGTAGAGCCTTAAGGCCGCAAAGTATTATTTTCGCGACTTTTTTTCATCAAAATTATTCATCTAAATTAACAATAATTCTATGAATTTGAAATTCGAAATCCGAACGTCGACAATGGGTTAACCAAGATCTTCTTGTCGACTTTGTCTGTTTTGACAAGTTATCGGTCTTCACATCCGTTGTTGATCCTTAAGTCCGCAAAGTAATTTTTTTGCAACTTTCTTCCATCAAAAGACTTCATTTTAAATGACGATAACTCTGGGACTGTGAAATTCAAAATCCGAACGATTACGATGGGTTAAACTAGTTCTTCTTTTCGGCTTTGACCATTTACCGGTCTTCACTTCCGTTGTAGATCCTTAAGGCCGCAAAGTATTTTTTTCGCGACTTTTTTCCATCAAAAGGCTTCATTTTAAATGACAATAACTCTAGGAATTCGAAATTCGAAATCAGAACGTCTACAATGGGTGAAACAAAATCTTCTTGTCAACTTTGTCGGTTTTGACCATTTACCGGTCTTCACTTCCGTTGTAGATCCTTAAGGCCGCAAAGTATTTTCTTTGCGACTTTTTTCCATCAAAAGGCATCATTTTGAATGACAATAACGCTAGGAAATTTGAAATTCGAAATACAAACGTCTACGATGGGTTAAACAAGATCTTCTTGTCGACTTTGTCGGTTTTGACCGTTTATCGGTCTTCACTTCCGTTGTAGATCCTTAAGGCCGCAAAGTATTTTTTTCACAACTTTTTCGATCAAAATGATTCATTTTAAATGACGATAACACTAGGAATTCGAATTTCGAAATCCGAATGTCTATGGTTGGTTAAACAAGATCTTCTTGTCGACTTTATCGGTTTTGACCATTTATAGGTCTACACTTTCGTTATAGATCCTTAAGGCCGCAATTTATTTTTTCGCCACTTTTTTCAATCAAAAGACTTTATTTTAAATGACAATAACTCTAACAATTCGAAATTCAAAATCCGAACGTCTACGATGGGTGAAACAAGATCATCTTGTCGGCTTTGACTATTTGCCGGTCTTCACTTCCGTTGTAGATCTTTAAGGCAGCAATGTATTTTTTTCGCTACTTTTTTCCATGAAAAGGAATCATTTTAAATGACAATAACTTTAGGAATTTAAAATTCGAAATCCGAACGTCTACAATGGGTTAACCAAGATCTTCTTGTCGACTTTGTCGGGTTTGACCATTTACCGGTCTTCACTTCCGTTGTAGAGCCTTAAGGCCGCAAAGTATTATTTTCGCGACTTTTTGTCATCAAAATGATTCATTTAAAATAACAATAATTCTTTGAATTTGAAATTCGAAATCCGAACGTCGACAATGGGTTAACCAAGATCTTCTTGTCGACTTTGTCTGTTTTGACAAGTCATCGGTCTTCACATCCGTTGTTGATCCTTAAGTCCGCAAAGTAATTTATTTGCAACTTTCTTCCATCAAAAGACTTCATTTTAAATGACGATAACTCTGGGACTGTGAAATTCAAAATCCGAATGATTATGTGACGCCCCGAATCCCGTTCTGAGATTTTCACCTCGGAGACCCGGTTAATCACGGATGCCGTGCGCGACGGCGGGTTTAGTTACTTAAAAACACAACTTTTTAAAACTTTCTTCTAATAAAAGATGATCCGAGAAAAATCCGTTTTTCTAAAATTTCGGCATGTGGAGTTCGTTTATACAATGATCCACCCTGTTAAGTTTAAAATCATTTTCACATAAATACAACCCAAAGCAATCCACATTTTAAATTCACCCCACATGTATGAAAACCATTTACATAAGTCATATTACACATCCTTAATACATTAATAACAAAATCCAATTCTTATAAGAGTGTTTATATACATTACAACAAGATCAAAATCAATTATACAATATAATCCTTCTCGAGGAGGACTAAAAGGTTTAAGGACATCAGAGGCCTCAAACTCGTGAACCACGCACCACCCGAAATGCTAAACCTGCAAAACTGTTTAGAAAATGGGATGAGCCAAATCCGGGCTCAGTGGGAACTATATAAGTGTGGTATGAAAGCACGTGTATCTTTTACAGAAAGTAAGTACTTTACTCTAATATAATAGCTAAAGACAAGGAGATGCAATGCAACCCACACCCACTTCCATACCCGGCCTCCCGAGGAATTCTACTCCTGTAGTCGGAAGCTAACTATCCGGGTTATTGCTCACGGTCCCACAAATTCCCATATACGTCCGTTTAATGATCACACGTTCTCCTAAGGGGTGGGTTCTAGGATTACTTTGATGAATTATTAGCCTCCAACGATTCGCCATGCTAATGCGAATTCTTACTAATGTGCATGTCAACCATGTACCCCAATCATCATGGTACGATGTCTCCCATCTAACCATTTCATTAATTATAATTACCATTTACTAGTTAGTTCATTATGCTTGTCACTGCCTCCCTATGTGCACTATGATTCATATCATAATCTACGCATTCATTCTTACGTTATTCAAAAGATATAATGCAATCACATTTATCAAGATCAACATCACATCACATCTAGATTCGAGTCATATAAATGTCATTCGGGATATAATTTCTTTATTCTCAATGATATATCATGTGTATTTCAGTGATTAATATAATCTCAACAACCACAAAGATACCGATAGTCTTCCAATTCGGTCTGCATTTCGTGGCCTTTCACCCACGCGGCAGCAGGGCCTCCCGTTCGTTTCCATATTATCAATGTTTAGTCGTAACACCGATAGTCGTCCAAGCGTACAACCAGGTCTGCATTTCGTGGCCTTTCACCCACGCGGCAGCAGGGCCTCCCGTTAGTTTCCGTGCACGGTTTCGGGTCTTGCACCCAGGGGCTCTCTGTCCCAACTTAAAGTCTCAATCGTTAGAGACGAAACCTGGGACCTATCATGGACTAGAACTAGCAATAAGCCTTTAGGCAAATCGATCGTCACACATATGGCGTTTCGTATCGATATAATATACAACATCCCATGCAATACATATAACACCACCACACATCATCCCATACACACATGTATGTAAAAGATCAATACACAATCATCGCATGATAGCATACTTGAGCATATAAATAATCATAATCATCACAGGCATTCATTTCTCACAATGAATGCATACATGTATACTTTATCAATCCCGTACTGATATATGTACATATAACATCACAATACACATGTGGCCATTCGTATCAATACCATATACAACTTCCCATTATATACTTATCATAATCATCAACAAAGTATCATTAGTCTATCAGTATTAGATTGCCAACCGGTTTGTATCATCGTAATCATCGATACCGGGCCATTCACCCCAAGCCTTACTGCTTTGTAATTATTCTCATATACATAGTCAATCGGTTCATGATCAATATCTTATGTCATATATAATTTCATGTGTATCGAAACCGAGCCATAGTATTCTTATGTCATTTTATCAAGCCAGGTGTTTGTTATTGAAATTCTCGCCTAATCGGTGCACCAACAGCACTACAGTATTTTATGATTGTGGCCAGGATAATCTGTACCCTTCCAAATCATGTCCATCACATCCCTAACATGTACCAAGATTGTATCCCCATTACTAGTGTTATTAATGTCCTACATAAGGCAACCATCCCAAAGGTTATTGCGTATAGCTCCGCCCTAATGGGTTTTTGGCACAAATCTCATAGATAGCTTTCTACACGTACTTTTAATGTTATATTTATATGTGTCCATCATCCATAACACATAATTGAAGATTCTTTAAGCAAAAACCCCAAATACCCAACATCTAGTTCATACGTGTAGCTACATGACGGGTTCATGATAAATTTTCTTGTAAATGAGCCAAAACATGGATTTAGATGCTCAATCATGCAATAGAAATGATAATCTACCGATATCAACCCCCAATCGCAACTTAATCTAGCCCAACCCATTTAATGAGCACACAACCTAGGGTTTATAAGAAATTTCCCCAAATTGGTTTCAAACTTCTAATTCAACAAGTAATTATTTGAAAAATAGTTTAATTAGTAGTGTTCCCACCTGAGAGAAGTCGGACCGCGTAGTTGATGAAGTGTGGAAGTCCAACAGCGAAACCCTAGCTCCATGCTCAAGTTCCAATAGAAGAAACCAAGGTTGGGGATGATGAATAGTGTTTTGGGTGAGGATTGGTGTGAATCTTTGTTAGGTGATGAAAGATGAGTAGGAATCTCCCAAAGAACTCTCCCCAACGAGCTCTCACCTCTCTCTAACTCTATCTAAAGTCGTGGCTCGAAAATGAGGGAGGAGGGGGCTTAAAATGATGTATAAATGCTCAAAACCGACTTTCTAGTGTACTATGATCGATCATGGGCTTCCCCATGATCGATCATGGAGCCCACTGCCAGCACAGACATTTTGGATCTGGAGCACTGTTCGTAATTCTGCCATAACTTCTTGCTCGGAACTCCGATTGAGGTTATCTTTATGTCCACGGAAAGATAATTCAAAGATCTACAACTTCGTAAGAGGAAGTTTTCTCAAATTCTGGATGTATAATTCCCAGAAATGCACCGAAGACAGCGCTCTGCCGAAGCGCTATAGAATCAACAGATTTTACAAATCGGTCTACTTCCGTCGCTGTTTTGACCAATAAGGAGTATGAATTGGACTTCGGTCAAAACACGAAAGTTGTAGAATAGTATGAAAACTAAACATAGGCGCAAACGGAGACTAAATCGGATAAGAGATGAAGAAGTTACAAGGCTTCAAAGTTAGCCAAAAATAAAGAAATCGCGTAAAGCGAAAACACGGGATCGACACCTCGATTTCAATCCGGACCACCCGAATTATGAAGCGATTGATTCCACAAACTTAATATGTATAACATGACATGTTAGAAGCATCAGATCATGTTCGGAGGGCTCAAAACCCATTACTCGCACTCCAACGGAGATTAAGCCTCAACCGGGCTTAAGAGAAGTTTTAAGCAGAAAATTAGAACACGGGGTATTACAGATTACGACGGGTTAAATAAGTTCTTCTTTTCGGCTTTGACCATTTACCGGTCTTCACTTATGTTATAGATCCTTAAGGCCGCAAAGTATTTTTTTCGCGACTTTTTTCCATCAGAAGGCTTCATTTTAAAAGACAATAACTCTAGGAATTCGAAATTCGAAATCCGAACGTCTACAATGGGTGAAACAAAATCTTCTTGTCAACTTTGTCGGTTTTGACCATTTACCGGTCTTCACTTCCGTTGTAGATCCTTAAGGCCGCAAAGTATTTTCTTTGCAACTTTTTTCCATCAAAAGGCATCATTTTGAATGACAATAACGCTAGGAAATTTGAAATTCGAAATCCAAATGTCTACGATGGGTTAAACAAGGTCTTCACTTCCGTTGTAGATCCTTAAGGCCGCAAAGTATTTTTTTCACAACTTTTTCGATCAAAAGGATTCATTTTAAATGACGATAACATTAGGAATTCGAATTTCGAAATCCGAACGTCTATGACGGGTTAAACAAGATCTTCTTGTCGACTTTGTCGGTTTTGACCATTTATAGGTCTACACTTTCGTTGTAGATCCTTAAGGCCGCAAATTATATTTTCGCCACTTTTTTCCATCAAAAGACTTCATTTTAAATGGCAATAACTCTAGCAATTCGAAATTCAAAATCCGAACGTCTACGATGGGTTATACAAGATCTACTTGTCGACTTTGTCGATTTTGACCATTTATCGGTCTATACTTCCATTGTAGATCCTTAAGGTCGGAAAGTATTTTTGTCGCAACTTTTTTCCATCAAAAGACCTTATTTTATATGACAATATCTCTAAGACTTCAAAATTCAAAATCTGAACGATTACGTTGGGTTAAACGAGATCTTCTTGTCTATTTTGTCAACTTTAACCATTTACCGGTCCTCACTTCCGTTGTAGATCCTTACGGCCGCGAAGTATTTTTTTCGCGACTTTTTTCCATAAAAAGGCTTCATTTAAAATGACAATAACTCTAGGAATTTGAAATTCAAAATTTGAACTTCTACAATGGGTTAACCAAGTTATTTTTGTCGACTTTGTCGGGTTTGACCATCTACAGGTCTTTACTTCCGTTGTAGATCGTTAAGGCCGCAAAGTATTTTTTTCACGACTTTTTTCCATCAAAAGGATTCATTTTAAATAACAATAACTCTAGGAATTCAAAATTCAAAATTTGAACTTCCATAATGGGTTACCCAAGATCTTTTTGTCGACTTTGTCGGTTTTAACCATTTATCGGTCTACACTTCCGTTGAAGATCCTTAAGGCGGCAAAGTATTATTTTCGCAACTTTTTTCCATCAAAAGACATCATTTTAAATCACAATACCTCTATGACTTCGAAATTCAAAATCCGAGCATCTACGATGCGTTAAACAAAATCTTCTTGTCGTCTTTGTCGGCTTTAACCATTTACCGGTCTTCACTTTCGTTGTAGATCGTTCAGGCCGCAAAGTATTTTTTTTGCGACTTTTTTCCATTAAAAGGCTTCATTTTAAATGAAAATAACTCTAAGAATTGGAAATTCGAAATTCGAACGTCTACGATGGCTTAAGTAAGTCTTCTTGTCCACTTTGTCGATTTTGACCATTTATCGGTCTACATTTCCGTTGTAGATCCTTAAGGCTGCAAAGTATTTTTTTCGCGACTTTTTTCCATCAACAGGCTTCATTTTAAATCACAATAACTCTAGGAATTCGAAATTCAAAATTCGAACGTCTATGATGGCTTAAAGAAAATCTTCTTGTCGACATTGTCGGTTTTGACCATTTATCGGTCTACATTTCCGTTGTAGATCCTTAGGGCCGCAAAGTATTTTTTTCGCGACTTTTTTCCATCAAATGACTTCATTTTAAATGACAAGAACCCTAGGACTTCGAAATTCAAAATCCGAACGTCTACGATGGGTTAAATAAGTTCTTCTTGTCGGCTTTGACCATTTACCGATCTTCACTTCCGTTGTAGATCCTTAAGGCCGCAAAGTATTTTTTTCACGTCTTTTTTCCAAGAAAAGGATTCATTTTACATGAGAATAACTCTAGGGATTTGAAATTCGAAATCCAAATGTCTATAATCGGTTAACCAAGATCTTTTTGTCGACTTTGTCGGGTTTGACCATTTACCGATCTTCACTTCCGTTGTGGATCCTTAAGGCCGCAAAGTATATTTTTTTCGAGACTTTTTTCCATCAAATGACTTCATTTTAAATGACAATAACTCTAGGACTTCGAAATTCAAAATTCGAACGTCTACGATGGGTTAAACAAGATCTTCGTGTCGACTTTGTCGGTTTTCACCATTTATCGGTCTACACTTCCATTGTAGATCCTTAAGGCCGCAAAGTATTTTTTTCGCAACTTTTTACCATCAAAAGACTTCATTTTTAATGTCAATAACTCTAGGACTGCGAAATTCAAAATCCGAACCATTACGATGGGTTAAACATCTTCTAGTCGACTTTGTCAGCTTTAAACATTTACCGGTCTCCACTTCTGTTGTAGATCCTTAAGGCCGTAAAGTATATTTTTTTTGAGACTTTTTTCCATCAAATGACTTCATTTTAAATGACAATAACTCTAGGACTTCGAAATTCAAAATCCGAACGTCTACGATGGGTTAAACAAGATCTTCGTGTCGACTTTGTCGGTTTTGACCATTTATCGGTCTACGGTTCCATTGTAGATCCTTAAGGCCGTAAAGTACTTTTTTCGCAACTTTTTTCCATAAAAAGACTTCATTTTAAATCACAATAACTGTATGACTTCGAAATTCAAAATCTGAGCATCTACGATGGGTTAAAGAAGATCCTCTTGTCGACTTTGTCGGCTTTAACCATTTACCGGTCTTCACATTCCCTGTAGATCCTTAAGGCCGCAAAGTATTTTTTTCGTGACTTTTTTCCACTAAAGGGCTTCATTTTAAATGATAATAACTCTAGGAATTTGAAAATCGAAATCCCAACATCTACGATGGGATAAAGAAGATCTTCTTGTCGACTTTGTCGGTTTTACACTTCTGTTGTTGATCCTTAAGGCCGCAAAGTATTTTTTTCGCGACTTTTTTCCATCAAAAGGTTTCAGTTTAAATGACAATAACTCTAGGACTACAAAATTCAAAATCCGAATGTCTACTATGGGTTAAACAAGATCTTCTTGTCGACTTTGTCGGTTTTGACCATTTATCGGTCTACATTTCCGTCGTAGATCCTTAAGGCCGCAGATTATTTTTTTCGCGACGTTTTTCCATCAAATGACTTCATTTTAAATGACAATAACTCTATGACTTCGAAATTCAAAATCCGAACGTCTATGATGGGTTAAACAAGATCATCTTGTTGGCTTTGACTATTTACCGGTCTTCACTTCCGTTGCAGATCTTTAAGGCAGCAAAGTATTTTTTTCACTACTTTTTTCCATGAAAAGGAATCATTTTAAATGACAATAACTTTAGGAATTTGAAATTCAAAATCCAAACGTCTACGATGGGTTAACCAAGATCTTCTTGTCGACTTTGTCGGGTTTAACCATTTACCGGTCTTCACTTCCGTTGTAGAGCCTTAAGGCCGCAAAGTATTATTTTCGCGACTTTTTTTCATCAAAATGATTCATTTAAAATAACAATAATTCTATGAATTTGAAATTCGAAATCCGAACGTCGACAATGGGTTAACCAAGATCTTCTTGTCGACTTTGTCTGTTTTGACCAGTTATCGGTCTTCACATCCTTTGTTGATCCTTAAGGCCGTAAAGTAATTTTTTTGCAACTTTCTTCCATCGAAAGACTTCATTTTAAATGACGATAACTCCGGGACTGTGAAATTCAAAATCCGAACGATTACGATGGGTTAAACAAGTTCTTCTTTTTGGCTTTGACCATTTACCGGTCTTCACTTCCGTTGTAAATCCTTAAGGCCGCAAAGTTTTTTTTTCGCGAATATTTTCCATCAAAAGGCTTCATTTTAAATGACAATAACTCTAGGAATTCGAAATTCGAAATCCAAACGTCTACAATGGGTGAAACAAAATCTTCTTGTCAACATTGTCGGTTTTGACCATTTACCGGTCTTCACTTCCGTTGTAGATCTTTAAGGCCGCAAAGTATTTTCTTTGCGTCTTTTTTCCATCAAAAGGCATCATTTTGAATGACAATAATGCTAGGAAATTTGAAATTTGAAATCCAAACGTCTACGATGGGTTAAACCAGATCTACTTGTCGAGTTTGTCGGTTTTGACCGTTTATCGGTCTTCACTTTCGTTGTAGATCCTTAAGGCCGCAAAGTATTTTTTTCACAACGTTTTCGATCAAAATGATTCATTTTAAATAACGATAACACTAGGAATTCGAATTTTGAAATCCGAACGTCTATGATGGGTTCAACAAGATCTTCTTGTGGACTTTGTCGGTTTTGACCATTTATAGGTCTACACTTTCGTTGTAGATCCTTAAGGCCGCAAATTATTTTTTTGCCACTTTTTTTCATAAAAAGACTTCATTTTAAATGACAATAACTCTAGCAATTCGAAATTCAAAATCCGAACGTCTACAATGGGTGAAACAAGATGTTCTTGTTGACTTTGTCGGTTTTGACCATTTACCGGACTTCACTTCCGCTGTAGATTCTTAAGGCCGCAAAGTATTTTTTTCGCGACTTTTTACCATCAACAGGCTTCATTTTAAATAACACTAACTCTAGGAATTCGAAATTCAAAATCCGAATGTCTACGATGGGTTATAAAAGATCTACTTGTTGAGTTTGTCGGTTTTGACCATTTATCGGTCTATACTTCCGTTGTAGATCCTTAAGGTGGGAAAGTATTTTTGTCACAAGTTTTTTCCATCAAAAGACTTCATTTTATATGACAATATCTCTAGGACTTAAAAATTCAAAATCTGAACGATTACGTTGGGTTAAACGAGATCTTCTTGTCTACTTTGTCAACTTTAACCATTTACCGGTCCTCACTTACGTTGTAGATCCTTACGGCCGCGAAGTATTTTTTTTGTGACTTTTTTCCATAAAAAGGCTTCATTTTAAATGACAATAACTCTAGGAATTTGAAATTCAAAATCTGAACGTCTACATTGGGTGAAACAAGATTTTCTTGTCAACTTTGTCGGTTTTGACCATTTACTGGACTTCACTTCCGTTTTAGATCCTTAAGGCCGCAAAGTATTTTTTTGCGACTTTTTTCCATCAACAGGCTTCATTTTAAATGACAATAACTATAGGAATTCAAAATTCAAAATCCAAACGTCTACGATGGGTTTAAACAAGATCTTCTTGTCGACTTTGTCGGTTTTGACCATTTACTGGTCTACATTTCCGTTGTAGATCCTTAATGACGCGATCCCGGATCGTCTTTTCTAGCCAGGCTAATGGATCCGCAACCCTTAACGTCGAAGACGCAAGAACCTTGGAATACGTCGAAAGATGGAAGGCGGAAACCTCAACCCAACGCTTAAACAAGCGTGAACCTCGGTATAGTGAATGACGCCACAATCTAGTGTGATTGCTAGATTGATAAGTCAAGAACAATTGAATTAATCAATTCAACATGTTCAACATGTTCTTAGAGAACACAAAGAGAAAACTCTCAATTTAATTAATCATCATAACTTATTTTAAAACAATAATGTGCCTCCTTTAAATAGGAGTAAACAAAGCCTTAGAATCCTAATTCAAAAAGGAAACTAATTCCTACTTAGAAAAGGAAAATAATAACACCTATAATATTCCTAATGCAACAAGGAAATTAATAATAAAAATAATATGGAAACTATTCAAAAAGGAAAATAATAACCTAATTCCTAATTGAATAATGAGACTCAAGAAGCCATATTAATTTAAAAACAACTTAAATTAATATCTTCTAGATTATTCCAATGGGCCACCTTGCCGTTCTACCCTCTTGAACTTCCACGCCCAATCTTTAGGAATCCCATGGAATGCATGATCATCGTT
This sequence comes from Lonicera japonica, assembly GCA_021464415.1. NCBI lineage: Eukaryota > Viridiplantae > Streptophyta > Magnoliopsida > Dipsacales > Caprifoliaceae > Lonicera > Lonicera japonica. Next base: position 77,706,653 of record CM038464.1, read on the forward strand.
TAAGCTTCTTGAATCGAACATGTGAAATTCTATGAAATTCCTTTTGAATTTCCATGCCCTATCCTTGTAATTCAGCATGTGTGGATCATCATCATTTAGAATGCCATGAACCACCATGGTTGAATAGAAACTGGAGCTAGACCGGATCATATCATACCCCTCTTCTTTAAGAAGATTCGTCCTCGAATCTTGGCTATGCATTGCTTGATTCAACCCGCATCTTCCAATTTGTTGCCTGGCCTTCTTTGACAAACGGAATTCATCGAACTTGAGGCTATGCTTCAACTCGATTAACTTTAGTTCATTGAAGAAACTTCCCGGCTGATAATTCGGATGGAAATCATACTTGTCCACACCAATGAAGTCAATATGCTCCACTTCATCAACTTCCAACTCCGGTTCTTTAGCTAGAATCTCTTCTCTTCCCTTTGCAAAGATCCTCCTCGCTTCCATGGCTGCCTTGGAAATTCCTTGCTTCCCTCTGCATTGAATCTCTGAATTCTTTTTGAACTCATCAAGCTCCACGGCTGCCATGCTACGGAACTCCCCCGCTAAAGCCGGCTTACCTACAACACTCTCATCAAAGCAAAGAAACATAGTCTCATTCGTGCCAAGAGTGCACTTCTTGAGGTTAGCGGTTAGTGCATCAAAACTCATCATAAGCAATTGATCATTCCAACTAATCGATAAGTAACAATTCAAACTACTATTGCTATGTGACAGTATGACATTCCAACGATCAAAGCCTTTCAAAACAATTTTTCCCAAGAATGGCTCAAAAATTTGATTCTTTAAACTCATAAAAGCATTATTCAAAATCAAAGAATTAGTTACCCATTCAAACAAGCCATATGTTGTTTTAAATCCAAATAATTTCTTCGGAGAACAACTTACCAATTCCAACTTAGAAAACTCACCAACTCTTTGCTTTAAAGCTTGTTGGCCATGTGCCAACTCAACTTTTCCTTGGTGTTGATCTCCAACTCCCTGCAAATAAGACACAATATATATAGGCAAAACGGGATTAAAATTGTTAGTATTTGAAAATTCTTCCTCCGATTCACTCTTTTTTGCCTCAATCTCCATCACTTCACTCAAGTCTTTTTCAAACTCATTCTCACTAAAGATCACTGAATTTTCTTTTTCTCTCTCTATTACCTCAGCCTCTCTCTTTTCATTACTCTCTTTTATTTTTCTCTCTCCTTCTTTCTTTTCATCTTCGCACTCTTTCCTTTCCACTCCTTCACCACTCTCCTCTTGTTTTCGCTCACTCTCTCTTTTTTGATCACTCTCCTTTTGTAACTTCATTTGATCTTCATAAGCTTGCTTTGGTGGCAATGGAACAAGAGTAACGGTTCTTTCATTCATCTTGAAAGAGTATTTATTGGAAACACCGTTGTAATTGACTTGCCTATCAAGTTGCCATCGTCGACCCAAAATAATGTGGCCGGCTTGCATTGGAACCACATCGCATAAAACTTCATCCTTGTACTTTCCAATGGCAAGAGAAATAAGCACTTGCTCGTTCACCCTTATCACTCCATTATCATTCAGCCATTGCAACTTATAAGGACACGGGTGCTTGAACGTAGGCAGTTTCAACTTCTCAATCATTGTTGTGCTAGCAAAGTTTGAGTAAACTCCCCCATCAATTATCAAACTACACACCTTCTCTTGCACGAGGCATCTAGTTCGAAATATATTCGCTCGCACGCTTAGGTCACCACATTCAGCTAGCAATTCACCTTCTACGGCATGCTCTTCAATTTGGTTTGGCACAAAACTTTCCCTCCTCTTAAATTGCTCATAAGTTTTGGAAAACAGTTCGTTAAACTTAGAACAATCCTCATCATCAAACAAGGAAGCCTTTTTCGTACTACTACCCAAATTTTGTTTTCTCCTTCCCCCATTAGGAGTTTCACTTAACCACTTGGGCTGTCTAATTTTTAGATTTCTTACTCGCGCACTATCCCTTTCAAACTCCTCATCACGCCAACTTTGCTCAAAATTAAAATAAGACATTCTCACTGCAAAACAAAGATTAGTATAAAGAAAATAAATTTCTCACAACACTCCCTTACGTGTTTCGCTCAAAGGAGTCACTCTAATTTTTTTTACCGCTCGTGTTTGTCACTCAAAGATGATAAACCTCAATTTTTTTTTTCTCTTTGGAACTCCAAAACAAGTTGAATAATATGAATATCACAAGTTCTCAACAATCAATCGCACACCCACAATTAAATTGGACGCGTTCAACAAGGTAATACCAAGGACTAAAGAAACCAAATTCTAGCAATATTAATGAGCCAAACGAAATTCTAGAATTGCTAGAATAAATGCAAGTAGATTTCCAAAGGAGAAGCACCAATCAAATCCTTAATTAACGCAAATCAAATATCCTATGGCTTTCTAGATTTTTCAACCAAAATAGACTTATATGGAGCAAAGCAGAAAAATAAGAATCCCAAATATAATAAAGATGCAACAATGATCAATAAGCCCCAAACGATTGAATATTATTAGGATTCTTCTAGGGTTCAATGGGAATCCTCAATTTCAACAATAGCGCACAAATTCGCAGCAATTAAAAATGCTATTCGACGAAGAATAAACAACCTAGGATTTTTGTTTCAATATTCAAACTTTGATGTATTCCAATTTGAAACAACTAAACCCTATACACTTTTTTTTTCCATGGGGTTTTGAAGCAATTTCCAGAATTCTGTTTTTTTTTTTTTTTTTTTCAGAAATCACTGTTCATCGATTACTGTTCACGCGCACTGTTCACCGATTACTGTTCACGCGCACTGTTCATCGTTACTGTTCATGCGCACTGTTCACGATTACTATTCACGGCTACTTTTCATCAGAATTTTTTTTTTTCAGAATCTATAAACCCTAACACAATTTTTTGTAATAAGATTAACAAGAATGAAGACCTAGGGTTTCAAGAATCTACTAAGAAATTAAAAGAACAAGAAACTAAGATAGAAACCTGGATAGAAAAGTTTCCTCTGATACCAATGACGCGATCCCGGATCGTCTTTTCTAGCCAGGCTAATGGATCCGCAACCCTTAACGTCGAAGACGCAAGAACCTTGGAATACGTCGAAAGATGGAAGGCGGAAACCTCAACCCAACGCTTAAACAAGCGTGAACCTCGGTATAGTGAATGACGCCACAATCTAGTGTGATTGCTAGATTGATAAGTCAAGAACAATTGAATTAATCAATTCAACATGTTCAACATGTTCTTAGAGAACACAAAGAGAAAACTCTCAATTTAATTAATCATCATAACTTATTTTAAAACAATAATGTGCCTCCTTTAAATAGGAGTAAACAAAGCCTTAGAATCCTAATTCAAAAAGGAAACTAATTCCTACTTAGAAAAGGAAAATAATAACACCTATAATATTCCTAATGCAACAAGGAAATTAATAATAAAAATAATATGGAAACTATTCAAAAAGGAAAATAATAACCTAATTCCTAATTGAATAATGAGACTCAAGAAGCCATATTAATTTAAAAACAACTTAAATTAATATCTTCTAGATTATTCCAATGGGCCACCTTGCCGTTCTACCCTCTTGAACTTCCACGCCCAATCTTTAGGAATCCCATGGAATGCATGATCATCGTTTAAGCTTCTTGAATCGAACATGTGAAATTCTATGAAATTCCTTTTGAATTTCCATGCCCTATCCTTGTAATTCAGCATGTGTGGATCATCATCATTTAGAATGCCATGAACCACCATGGTTGAATAGAAACTGGAGCTAGACCGGATCATATCACTTAAGGCCGTAAATTATTTTTTTCGCGACATTTTCCCATCAAATGACTTCATTTTAAATGACAGTAACTCTAGGACTTCGAAATTCAAAATCTGAACGTCTACGATGGGTTAACCAAGTTCTTCTTGTTGGCTTTGACAATTTACCGGTCTTCACTTCTTTTTTCCATGAAAAGGATTCATTTTACAAGACAATAACTCTAGGACACCGAAATTTGAAATTCGAATGTCTATAATCGGTTAACCAAGATCTACTTGTGGACTTTGTCGGGTTTGACCATTTACCGGTCTTCACTTCCGTTGTAAATTCTGAAGGCCGCAAACTATTTTTTTCGCTACTTTTTTCCATCAAAAGATTCATTTTAAAAAACAATAACTCTAGGAATTTGAAATTCAAAATTCGAACTTCTACATTGGGTTAACCAAGATCTTGTTGTCGACTTTGTCGGTTTTGACCATTTATCGGTCTTCACTTCCGTTGTTGATCCTTAAGGCCGCAAAGTATTTTTTTCGCAACTTTTTAACATAAAAAGACTTCATTTTAAATGACAATAACTCTAGGACAGCGAAATTCGAAATCCGAACGATTACGATGGGTTAAACAAGATCTTCTTATCGACTTTGTCATCTTTGACCACTTACCAGTCTTCACTTCCGTTGTAGATCCTTAAGGCCACAAAGTATATTTTTTTCGCGACTTTTTTCCATTAAATGGGTTCATTTTAAATGACAATCACTCTAGGATTTCAAAATTCAAAATCCGAACGTCTACGATGGGTTAAACAAGATCTTCTTGTAGACTTTGTTGGCTATGACCATTTACCGATCTTCATTTTCGTTGTAGATCCTTAAGACCCCAAAGTATTTTTTATTTACTTTTTTCCATCAAAAGGATTCATTTTCAATGACAATAACTCTAGGACTTCGAAATTGAAAATCCGAACGTCTACGATGGGTTAAACAAGATCATCTTGTCGGCTTTGACTATTTACCGGTCTTCACTTCCGTTGTAGATCTTTAAGGCCGCAAAGTATTTTTTTCGCTACTTTTTTCCATGAAATGGAATCATTTTAAATGAAAATAACTCTAGGAATTTGAAATTCGAAATCCGAACGTCTACAATGGGTTACCCAAGATCTTCTTGTCAAATTTATCGGGTTTGACTACTTATCGGTCTTCACTTCCGTTGTAGATCCTTAAGGCCGCAAAGTATTTTTTTCGCGACTTTTTTTCATCGAAATGATTCATTTTAAATAACAACAATTCTATGAATTTGAAATTCGAAATTCGAACATCTACAAAGGGTTAACCAAGATCTTCTTTTCGACTTTGTCTGTTTTGACCATTTATCGGTCTTCACATCCGTTGTTGCTCCTTAAGGCCGCCAAGTAATTTTTTCACAACCATTTTCCACCAAAAGACTTCATTTTAAATGACAATAACTCGGGGACTGTGAAATTCAAAATCCGAACGATTACGATGGGTTAAACAAGTTCTTCTTGTCGGCTTTGACCATTTACCGGTCTTCACTTTCGTTGTAAACCCTTAAGGCCGCAAAGTATTTTTTTCCATCAAAAGGCTTCATTTTAAATGACAATAACTCTTGGAATTCGAAATTCGAAATCCGAGTGTCTACAATGGGTGAAACAAGATCTTCTTATCAACTTTGTCGGTTTTGACCATTTACCGGTCTTCACCTCCATTGTAGATCCTTAAGGCCGCAAAGTATTTTCTTTGCGACTTTTTTCCATCAAAAGATTTCATTTCAAATGACAATGACTGTAGGAATTTGAAATTTGAAATCCGAACGTCTACAATGGGTTAAAGAAGATCTTCTTGTCGAGTTTGTCGGTCTTGACCGTTTATCGGTCTTCACTTCTGTTGTAGATCCTTAAGGCCGCAAAGTATTTTTTTCACAACTTTCTTTGATCAAAAGGCTTCATTTTAAATGACAATAACACTAGAAATTGGAATTTCGAAATCCGAAAGTCTATGATTGGTTAAACAAGATCTTCTTGTCGATTTTGTCGGTTTTGACCATTTATAGGTCTATACTTTCGTTGTAGATCCTTAAGGCCGCAAATTATTTTTTCACCACTTTTTTCCATCAAAAGACTTCATTTTAAATCACAATAACTCTAGCAATTCGAAATTCTAAATCCGAACGTCTACAATGGGTGAAACAAGATCTTCTTGTTGACTTTGTCATTTTTGACCATTTACCGGTCTTCACTTCCGCTATAGATTCTTAAGGCCGCAAAGTATTTTTTTCGCGACTTTTTACCATCGATAGGCTTCATTTTAAATGACACTAACTCTAGGAAATTGAAATTCGAAATCCGAACGTCTACGATGGGCTATACAAGATCTTCTTGTCGACTTTGTCGGTTTTGACCATTTATCGGTCTATACTACCGTTGTAGATCCTTATGGTCGCAAAGTATTTTTGTCACAAGTTTTTTCCATCAAAAGACTTCATTTTATATGACAATATCTCTAGGACTTCAAAATTCAAAATCTGAACGATTACGTTGGGTTAAACAAGATCTTCTTGTCTACTTTGTCAACTTTAACCATTCACCGGTTTTCACTTCTGTTTTAGATCCTTACGGGCACGAAGTATTTTTTTCGTGACTTTTATCCATAAAAAGGCTTCATTTTAAATGACAATAACTCTAGGAATTTGAAATTCAAAATCCGAACGTCTACATTGGGTGAAACAAGATTTTCTTGTCAACTTTGTCGGTTTTGACAATTTACCGGTCATCACTTCCGTTGTAGATCCTTAAGGCCGCAAAGTATTTGTTTCACGTCTTTTTTCCATGAGAAGGATTCATTTTACATGACAATAACTGACGCGATCCCGGATCGTACTCCCAACCAGGTCGTTTGTGAATCCTTGACCCGTAGTCTATATTGAGACTAGAACCTTGGAATAGGACGAATAGATGGATAATGGAACCTAAACCCAACGCTTAAAAAAGCGCGAACCTCAGTATAGTGAAAGACGCCACAATCTAGTGTGGATGCTAGACTGATAAGTCAAGAAACACGTGAATTAATCAATTCACCATGCTCAACATGTTCTTAGAGAACACAAAGAGAAAACTCTCCAATCATAATTGTATTCATAACTTCACTTTAAAAACAATATTGTGCCTCCTTTAAATAGGAGTAAACAAAACAATAGAATCCTAAAACAATAAGGAAACTATTTCCTATTAAAAATAGGAATCCTAATAAAAGGAAACAAACTAGATATTATCTCCTAATTAAAATAAAAGTCCTATTAAAGAAATAAAGAAGCTCCCAAAATAATAATAAAACTAACTACAATCTTCGCTAGCCGGTCGTGAGAACACGCTAGAAAATATAAAATTGAAATTCGGCCTTAAGCCGTGCCCACGCCTTATCAGAATAGTACTTCTGCCGAATTTCGGACTTTAAGGCGTGCCCGCGCCTTATCAAAATAGCACTTCTGCCTTTTGGTCGCAATTCCTAGCTTTGGCGTGCCCACGCTTTAGGCAAACACTTCTTCTGATTTCCTCACCTTTTAACTTCGGGCTTTCTCCATCTTAAACTCCAATGCTCAATCTTTAGGAACTCCTTGGAATGCATGATTATCATTCAAGCTTATTGCATCAAACATGTGAATTATATGGAATTCCTCTTGAATTTCCATGCTCTATCCTTGTTTGCCATCATGTGTGGATCATCATTTGGAATGCCATGAACCACCATGATTGAATAGAAACTGGAGCTAGGCTGGATCACATCATACCCCTCCTCTTCAAGAAGATTCGTCCTCGAATCTGGCCTACCCATCCCTCGGTTCAACCAATCTTTAACAACTTCGACATTCAAACGCAACTTTGGAACTTGGAATCTCCCATGCCAATAGAACAAGTACTTCGAATACTTTTCACGCTTCATTCTCAAGTCAAATTGAAACAGCTCGAATCTACCTTCCCATGAAAATAAATACTTTGAATATCTTTGACGCTTGATTCTCCTTGCAAAGCAAAACTCCTCGAAGTTCAAATCATGCTGCAATGCCATCCTCCGCAACTTCTTTAAGAATTCTATCAATAGAAAGTTTGGATGGACATCAAAGCGATCCACTCCAATGAAATCAAATATGCTCTATCTCGTCAATCTTCAACTCAGCTCGAACATTATCTCTTGGCTCTGTAAAGAACTTATTCTCATCAATAGCTTCTTCTCGAGGCTCATGCCTTTGAATTCGAACCTTTTGACTTCGCTCACACATGTTATTCTTCATTCCAATGCTTTCCAACACCTGTATACCTATTGCACTCACAACAAAGCAAACAAACACAAACTTTTCCGTGCAAATAGTACACCTTGTTAAGTTATCAAATAATCTCCTTACATTCAATACACTTAAAACAGCCCTCAAATGTAATGCACGTTCATTCAACCGCTTGTAGTAAAACAGTGTATCCTCAAAATAGATAATAACAAATCCCATGGTTGGCCTCAAAATATAATTTAACAATCTTATGGATGTATTAGTCAAACCAAACGATGCAACTAACCCCACAAATAATCCATATTTTGTTTTGAAACCCAAGAGCTTTTTTGGAATACACAAAAGTATCACTTTTTTTTTGAAACCCAACAACTCTTTTGGAAAACATCTTTTAAAATCAATTTTGGCAAACTCATGCTTTTGAAACAACCATTCCTTTAGAAGACAGCCTTTTGAATCAAATTTATAAAACTCACAAAACTCATGCCTTAAGGACTGTATTCCATTTACCAAATTGATTCGGTCGAGGCATTGAAGTGCCTTCATTCCGTTTTCAATTATCTCCCTTGCTTCTATGGCTGTCTTTGGAAACCCTTGCTCTTCCTCGCAAATAATCTCCATATTCCTCTCGAACTCATTAAGCTCCACGGCTGCCATGCTATTCAACTCCCCCGCTAAATCCGGTTTACCTACAACACTCAAAACCGAACATGCAGACACAATCTCATCCATGCCAAAAGTGCACTTTCTGAGGTTAGCAGTTAGCGCTTCAAAACTCACCATAAGCAATTGATCATTCAAACCAATCGATAAGCAACAATTCAAATTATTATTGCTACATGGCAGTATGAAATTCAAATGTTCAAAACCCTTCAAAACAATTTTTCCCCATAATGGATTCAAAACTTGATTCCTTAAATTCATTAAAGCATTATTCAAAATCAAAGAATTAGTTACCCATTCAAAACAATCCATGCTCAGTTTTAAATCCAAATAATTTCTTTGGAGAACAACTTACTAACTCCAACTTAGAAAACTCACCCAAACCTTGCCTTAGAACTTGCTTGCCAAGTTCTAACTCAACTTTCTCTTGGCTTTGGCCAACAATTTCCTGCAATGAAGACAAAATAGAAATATGCAAATTCGGGTTAAATTTGTTAGTATTTAAAAATACCTCCCCACTCATTTTTGCATAACAATTCTTTTGCCTCCCCTCGGACTCATTCTCACTAGAGACCACTAAAATTTCCTTTTCATTCTCTTTTACCTCAGCCTCTCTCTTTTCATCTCTCTTTTTTATTTTTCTCTCAAGCTGCCTCTCAATGACTACTACTTGAGTTTCTTTTCTCTCACACTCATTTTCATTGCACTCGCCTGAGATCTCACTCTCCTTTCTTTTTCTATCTACACTCTCTTTCTTTTCTTCACCACTCTTTTTCTTTTCCTCAATACACTCTTTCTTTTCCTCACTTTCTCTCTTTTGATCACTCTCCTTTTGTAACTTCATTTGATCTTCATGAGCTTGCTTTGGTGGCATTGGAACAAGAGTAATGGTTTTCTCATTCATCTTGAAAGAGTATTTATTGGAAACGCCATTGTAATGGACATGCCTATCAAGCTGCCATTGTCGACCCAAAATCATATGGCCGGCTTGCATTGGAACCACATCGCATAAAACTTCATCCTTGTACTTCCCAATGCTAAGAGAAATAAGCACTTGCTTGTTCACCCTTATCACTCCATTATCATTCAGCCATTGCAACTTATAAGGACACGGGTGCTTGAACGTAGGCAGATTCAACTTCTCAATCATTGTTGTGCTAGCAAAGTTTGTGTAAACTCCCCCATAAATTATCAAACTACACACCTTCTCTTGCACGAGGCATCTAGTTCGAAATACATTTGCTCGCACGCTTGGGTCACCGCATTCAGCTAGCAATTCACCTTCTACGGCTTGTTCCTCAATTTCTTCCAACTGGTTAATTTCCATGACCTTCAATGATGACATAGGCTCAATGGAAGCTGTACTCTCCACGGGTGGTTTGGATTTAACTTGATTCGGCATTTGGCTAGGCAACGATTTGCTCCTCTTCATAGCTTGCTCATAGGCTGTGGCAACCATCTCCTCAAACCTACGGCAATCTTCATCCTCAAACATGGAAGACTTTTTCTTCTTGAAACTACTCAAATTTTGTTTTCTCCTTCCCCCATTTGGAGTTTCACTTAGCCGCCTGTGCCTTTTAATTTCTAGATTTCTTACTCGTGCGCTATCCCTTTTAAATTCTTCATCATGCCAACTTTGCTCAAAATTAAAATAAGACATTATCGCTGCCAAAACAAGGATTAGTACAAATAAAGAAATAAAATTTCCTCACAGCACTCCCTTACGTGTTTTCACTCAAAAGATGCCACTCTGATTTTACCGCTCGTGTTTAGCACACAAAATATTGATATCCTCGCAAAACTCTTTTAAACAAGTTGAACAATATGAATTTGTCACAAGTCCCCAACAACCAATCGCATACCCAACAATTAGACTGAGTGCCTTCACAATGTATACTAAGGACTCAAGAAACCAAATTCTAGCAATATTAATGAGCCAAACGAATTTCTAGAATTGCTAGAACAATATAGCAGAGTTTCAAACAAAACACCAATGAATATCAAACCCTACGAGTATAGCAATCAAATTTTTCCTAGGGTTTTTTCTAGATTTCCCAACCAAAACAGATTTTATATAAATCAAAATCACAAGATAAAACCCAACAATAAGTATCAATGAATAATCTAGGGTTTCGAATTCCCAACTTTCAAAAGTTCACAATTTTCAATCTCAAAGCAAATCAATTCGCAGCGCTTTAAACCCTAATATCAATGAAACAAACAATTTCTAGGGTTCAAGGAATTTGACTTCTATTCTGAGCAATGGCGCCACAATATCAAAACCCAAACAATGAATGATTCAATTCTAGGGTTTCAAGAAATATTTTTTTTTTTTCAGAAATCACTGTTCACGAGATTACTGTTCATCACTGTTCACTGTTCATCGCACTGTTCACTTTTTTTTTGCTGTTCACGAAATCACTATTCACGCAGCACTGTTCACTTTTTTTTTATTTTTTTTTGTGTTTTTTTTTTCAAACAAACCCTAAATCAAGATATGGAATCCCAATTCGTAGAATCAAAGACTAGGGCTACGGAATTGAAATAACAAAAAAAATAAAAGATAGATAACCTGGAGTAGAAGTTCGCTCTGATACCAATGATGCGATCCCGGATCGTACTCCCAACCAGGTCGTTTGTGAATCCTTGACCCGTAGTCTATATTGAGACTAGAACCTTGGAATAGGACGAATAGATGGATAATGGAACCTAAACCCAACGCTTAAAGAAGCGCGAACCTCGGTATAGTGAAAGACGCCACAATCTAGTGTGGATGCTAGACTGATAAGTCAAGAAACACGTGAATTAATCAATTCACCATGCTCAACATGTTCTTAGAGAACACAAAGAGAAAACTCTCCAATCATAATTGTATTCATAACTTCACTTTAAAAACAATATTGTGCCTTCTTTAAATAGGAGTAAACAAAACAATAGAATCCTAAAACAATAAGGAAACTATTTCCTATTAAAAATAGGAATCCTAATAAAAGGAAACAAACTAGATATTATCTCCTAATTAAAATAAAAGTCCTATTAAAGAAATAAAGAAGCTCCCAAAATAATAATAAAACTAACTACAATCTTCGCTAGCCGGTCGTGAGAACACGCTAGAAAATATAAAATTGAAATTCGGCCTTAAGCCGTGCCCACGCCTTATCAGAATAGTACTTCTGCCGAATTTCGGACTTTAAGGCGTGCCCGCGCCTTATCAAAATAGCACTTCTGCCTTTTGGTCGCAATTCCTAGCTTTGGCGTGCCCACGCTTTAGGCAAACACTTCTTCTGATTTCCTCACCTTTTAACTTCGGGCTTTCTCCATCTTAAACTCCAATGCTCAATCTTTAGGAACTCCTTGGAATGCATGATTATCATTCAAGCTTATTGCATCAAACATGTGAATTATATGGAATTCCTCTTGAATTTCCATGCTCTATCCTTGTTTGCCATCATGTGTGGATCATCATTTGGAATGCCATGAACCACCATGATTGAATAGAAACTGGAGCTAGGCTGGATCACATCATACCCCTCCTCTTCAAGAAGATTCGTCCTCGAATCTGGCCTACCCATCCCTCGGTTCAACCAATCTTTAACAACTTCGACATTCAAACGCAACTTTGGAACTTGGAATCTCCCATGCCAATAGAACAAGTACTTCGAATACTTTTCACGCTTCATTCTCAAGTCAAATTGAAACAGCTCGAATCTACCTTGCCATGAAAATAAATACTTTGAATATCTTTGACGCTTGATTCTCCTTGCAAAGCAAAACTCCTCAAAGTTCAAATCATGCTGCAATGCCATCCTCCGCAACTTCTTGAAGAATTCTATCAATAGAAAGTTTGGATGGACATCAAAGCGATCCACTCCAATGAAATCAATATGCTCTATCTCGTCAATCTTCAACTCAGCTCGAACATTATCTCTTGGCTCTGTAAAGAACTTATTCTCATCAATAGCTTCTTCTCGAGGCTCATGCCTTTGAATTCGAACCTTTTGACTTCGCTCACACATGTTATTCTTCATTCCAATGCTTTCCAACACCTGTATACCTATTGCACTCACAACAAAGCAAACAAACACAAACTTTTCCGTGCAAATAGTACACCTTGTTAAGTTATCAAATAATCTCCTTACATTCAATACACTTAAAACAGCCCTCAAATGTAATGCACGTTCATTCAACCGCTTGTAGTAAAACAGTGTATCCTCAAAATAGATAATAACAAATCCCATGGTTGGCCTCAAAATATAATTTAACAATCTTATGGATGTATTAGTCAAACCAAACGATGCAACTAACCCCACAAATAATCCATATTTTGTTTTGAAACCCAAGAGCTTTTTTGGAATACACAAAAGTATCACTTTTTTTTTGAAACCCAACAACTCTTTTGGAAAACATCTTTTAAAATCAATTTTGGCAAACTCATGCTTTTGAAACAACCATTCCTTTAGAAGACAGCCTTTTGAATCAAATTTATAAAACTCACAAAACTCATGCCTTAAGGACTGTATTCCATTTACCAAATTGATTCGGTCGAGGCATTGAAGTGCCTTCATTCCGTTTTCAATTATCTCCCTTGCTTCTATGGCTGTCTTTGGAAACCCTTGCTCTTCCTCGCAAATAATCTCCATATTCCTCTCGAACTCATTAAGCTCCACGGCTGCCATGCTATTCAACTCCCCCGCTAAATCCGGTTTACCTACAACACTCAAAACCGAACATGCAGACACAATCTCATCCATGCCAAAAGTGCACTTTCTGAGGTTAGCAGTTAGCGCTTCAAAACTCACCATAAGCAATTGATCATTCAAACCAATCGATAAGCAACAATTCAAATTATTATTGCTACATGGCAGTATGAAATTCAAATGTTCAAAACCCTTCAAAACAATTTTTCCCCATAATGGATTCAAAACTTGATTCCTTAAATTCATTAAAGCATTATTCAAAATCAAAGAATTAGTTACCCATTCAAAACAATCCATGCTCAGTTTTAAATCCAAATAATTTCTTTGGAGAACAACTTACTAACTCCAACTTAGAAAACTCACCCAAACCTTGCCTTAGAACTTGCTTGCCAAGTTCTAACTCAACTTTCTCTTGGCTTTGGCCAACAATTTCCTGCAATGAAGACAAAATAGAAATATGCAAATTCGGGTTAAATTTGTTAGTATTTAAAAATACCTCCCCACTCATTTTTGCATAACAATTCTTTTGCCTCCCCTCGGACTCATTCTCACTAGAGACCACTAAAATTTCCTTTTCATTCTCTTTTACCTCAGCCTCTCTCTTTTCATCTCTCTTTTTTATTTTTCTCTCAAGCTGCCTCTCAATGACTACTACTTGAGTTTCTTTTCTCTCACACTCATTTTCATTGCACTCGCCTGAGATCTCACTCTCCTTTCTTTTTCTATCTACACTCTCTTTCTTTTCTTCACCACTCTTTTTCTTTTCCTCAATACACTCTTTCTTTTCCTCACTTTCTCTCTTTTGATCACTCTCCTTTTGTAACTTCATTTGATCTTCATGAGCTTGCTTTGGTGGCATTGGAACAAGAGTAATGGTTTTCTCATTCATCTTGAAAGAGTATTTATTGGAAATGCCATTGTAATGGACTTGCCTATCAAGCTGCCATTGTCGACCCAAAATCATATGGCCGGCTTGCATTGGAACCACATCGCATAAAACTTCATCCTTGTACTTCCCAATGCTAAGAGAAATAAGCACTTGCTTGTTCACCCTTATCACTCCATTATCATTCAGCCATTGCAACTTATAAGGACACGGGTGCTTGAACGTAGGCAGATTCAACTTCTCAATCATTGTTGTGCTAGCAAAGTTTGTGTAAACTCCCCCATAAATTATCAAACTACACACCTTCTCTTGCACGAGGCATCTAGTTCGAAATACATTTGCTCGCACGCTTGGGTCACCGCATTCAGCTAGCAATTCACCTTCTACGGCTTGTTCCTCAATTTCTTCCAACTGGTTAATTTCCATGACCTTCAATGATGACATAGGCTCAATGGAAGCTGTACTCTCCACGGGTGGTTTGGATTTAACTTGATTCGGCATTTGGCTAGGCAACGATTTGCTCCTCTTCTTAGCTTGCTCATAGGCTGTGGCAACCATCTCCTCAAACCTACGGCAATCTTCATCCTCAAACATGGAAGACTTTTTCTTCTTGAAACTACTCAAATTTTGTTTTCTCCTTCCCCCATTTGGAGTTTCACTTAGCCGCCTGTGCCTTTTAATTTCTAGAT
The DNA here is from genome assembly GCA_021464415.1 of Lonicera japonica. Classification (NCBI taxonomy): domain Eukaryota; kingdom Viridiplantae; phylum Streptophyta; class Magnoliopsida; order Dipsacales; family Caprifoliaceae; genus Lonicera; species Lonicera japonica. The sequence goes on from CM038464.1 coordinate 77,721,660, forward strand.
TTCTTACTCGTGCGCTATCCCTTTTAAATTCTTCATCATGCCAACTTTGCTCAAAATTAAAATAAGACATTATCGCTGCCAAAACAAGGATTAGTACAAATAAAGAAATAAAATTTCCTCACAGCACTCCCTTACGTGTTTTCACTCAAAAGATGCCACTCTGATTTTACCGCTCGTGTTTAGCACACAAAATATTGATATCCTCGCAAAACTCTTTTAAACAAGTTGAACAATATGAATTTGTCACAAGTCCCCAACAACCAATCGCATACCCAACAATTAGACTGAGTGCCTTCACAATGTATACTAAGGACTCAAGAAACCAAATTCTAGCAATATTAATGAGCCAAACGAATTTCTAGAATTGCTAGAACAATATAGCAGAGTTTCAAACAAAACACCAACGAATATCAAACCCTACGAGTATAGCAATCAAATTTTTCCTAGGGTTTTTTCTAGATTTCCCAACCAAAACAGATTTTATATAAATCAAAATCACAAGATAAAACCCAACAATAAGTATCAATGAATAATCTAGGGTTTCGAATTCCCAACTTTCAAAAGTTCACAATTTTCAATCTCAAAGCAAATCAATTCGCAGCGCTTTAAACCCTAATATCAATGAAACAAACAATTTCTAGGGTTCAAGGAATTTGACTTCTATTCTGAGCAATGGCGCCACAATATCAAAACCCAAACAATGAATGATTCAATTCTAGGGTTTCAAGAAATATTTTTTTTTTTTCAGAAATCACTGTTCACGAGATTACTGTTCATCACTGTTCACTGTTCATCGCACTGTTCACTTTTTTTTTGCTGTTCACGAAATCACTATTCACGCAGCACTGTTCACTTTTTTTTTTATTTTTTTTTGTGTTTTTTTTTTCAAACAAACCCTAAATCAAGATATGGAATCCCAATTCGTAGAATCAAAGACTAGGGCTACGGAATTGAAATAACAAAAAAAATAAAAGATAGATAACCTGGAGTAGAAGTTCGCTCTGATACCAATGACGCGATCCCGGATCGTACTCCCAACCAGGTCGTTTGTGAATCCTTGACCCGTAGTCTATATTGAGACTAGAACCTTGGAATAGGACGAATAGATGGATAATGGAACCTAAACCCAACGCTTAAAGAAGCGCGAACCTCGGTATAGTGAAAGACGCCACAATCTAGTGTGGATGCTAGACTGATAAGTCAAGAAACACGTGAATTAATCAATTCACCATGCTCAACATGTTCTTAGAGAACACAAAGAGAAAACTCTCCAATCATAATTGTATTCATAACTTCACTTTAAAAACAATATTGTGCCTCCTTTAAATAGGAGTAAACAAAACAATAGAATCCTAAAACAATAAGGAAACTATTTCCTATTAAAAATAGGAATCCTAATAAAAGGAAACAAACTAGATATTATCTCCTAATTAAAATAAAAGTCCTATTAAAGAAATAAAGAAGCTCCCAAAATAATAATAAAACTAACTACAATCTTCGCTAGCCGGTCGTGAGAACACGCTAGAAAATATAAAATTGAAATTCGGCCTTAAGCCGTGCCCACGCCTTATCAGAATAGTACTTCTGCCGAATTTCGAACTTTAAGGCGTGCCCGCGCCTTATCAAAATAGCACTTCTGCCTTTTGGTCGCAATTCCTAGCTTTGGCGTGCCCACGCTTTAGGCAAACACTTCTTCTGATTTCCTCACCTTTTAACTTCGGGCTTTCTCCATCTTAAACTCCAATGCTCAATCTTTAGGAACTCCTTGGAATGCATGATTATCATTCAAGCTTATTGCATCAAACATGTGAATTATATGGAATTCCTCTTGAATTTCCATGCTCTATCCTTGTTTGCCATCATGTGTGGATCATCATTTGGAATGCCATGAACCACCATGATTGAATAGAAACTGGAGCTAGGCTGGATCACATCATACCCCTCCTCTTCAAGAAGATTCGTCCTCGAATCTGGCCTACCCATCCCTCGGTTCAACCAATCTTTAACAACTTCGACATTCAAACGCAACTTTGGAACTTGGAATCTCCCATGCCAATAGAACAAGTACTTCGAATACTTTTCACGCTTCATTCTCAAGTCAAATTGAAACAGCTCGAATCTACCTTCCCATGAAAATAAATACTTTGAATATCTTTGACGCTTGATTCTCCTTGCAAAGCAAAACTCCTCGAAGTTCAAATCATGCTGCAATGCCATCCTCCGCAACTTCTTTAAGAATTCTATCAATAGAAAGTTTGGATGGACATCAAAGCGATCCACTCCAATGAAATCAAATATGCTCTATCTCGTCAATCTTCAACTCAGCTCGAACATTATCTCTTGGCTCTGTAAAGAACTTATTCTCATCAATAGCTTCTTCTCGAGGCTCATGCCTTTGAATTCGAACCTTTTGACTTCGCTCACACATGTTATTCTTCATTCCAATGCTTTCCAACACCTGTATACCTATTGCACTCACAACAAAGCAAACAAACACAAACTTTTCCGTGCAAATAGTACACCTTGTTAAGTTATCAAATAATCTCCTTACATTCAATACACTTAAAACAGCCCTCAAATGTAATGCACGTTCATTCAACCGCTTGTAGTAAAACAGTGTATCCTCAAAATAGATAATAACAAATCCCATGGTTGGCCTCAAAATATAATTTAACAATCTTATGGATGTATTAGTCAAACCAAACGATGCAACTAACCCCACAAATAATCCATATTTTGTTTTGAAACCCAAGAGCTTTTTTGGAATACACAAAAGTATCACTTTTTTTTTGAAACCCAACAACTCTTTTGGAAAACATCTTTTAAAATCAATTTTGGCAAACTCATGCTTTTGAAACAACCATTCCTTTAGAAGACAGCCTTTTGAATCAAATTTATAAAAACTCACAAAACTCATGCCTTAAGGACTGTATTCCATTTACCAAATTGATTCGGTCGAGGCATTGAAGTGCCTTCATTCCGTTTTCAATTATCTCCCTTGCTTCTATGGCTGTCTTTGGAAACCCTTGCTCTTCCTCGCAAATAATCTCCATATTCCTCTCGAACTCATTAAGCTCCACGGCTGCCATGCTATTCAACTCCCCCGCTAAATCCGGTTTACCTACAACACTCAAAACCGAACATGCAGACACAATCTCATCCATGCCAAAAGTGCACTTTCTGAGGTTAGCAGTTAGCGCTTCAAAACTCACCATAAGCAATTGATCATTCAAACCAATCGATAAGCAACAATTCAAATTATTATTGCTACATGGCAGTATGAAATTCAAATGTTCAAAACCCTTCAAAACAATTTTTCCCCATAATGGATTCAAAACTTGATTCCTTAAATTCATTAAAGCATTATTCAAAATCAAAGAATTAGTTACCCATTCAAAACAATCCATGCTCAGTTTTAAATCCAAATAATTTCTTTGGAGAACAACTTACTAACTCCAACTTAGAAAACTCACCCAAACCTTGCCTTAGAACTTGCTTGCCAAGTTCTAACTCAACTTTCTCTTGGCTTTGGCCAACAATTTCCTGCAATGAAGACAAAATAGAAATATGCAAATTCGGGTTAAATTTGTTAGTATTTAAAAATACCTCCCCACTCATTTTTGCATAACAATTCTTTTGCCTCCCCTCGGACTCATTCTCACTAGAGACCACTAAAATTTCCTTTTCATTCTCTTTTACCTCAGCCTCTCTCTTTTCATCTCTCTTTTTTATTTTTCTCTCAAGCTGCCTCTCAATGACTACTACTTGAGTTTCTTTTCTCTCACACTCATTTTCATTGCACTCGCCTGAGATCTCACTCTCCTTTCTTTTTCTATCTACACTCTCTTTCTTTTCTTCACCACTCTTTTTCTTTTCCTCAATACACTCTTTCTTTTCCTCACTTTCTCTCTTTTGATCACTCTCCTTTTGTAACTTCATTTGATCTTCATGAGCTTGCTTTGGTGGCATTGGAACAAGAGTAATGGTTTTCTCATTCATCTTGAAAGAGTATTTATTGGAAACGCCATTGTAATGGACTTGCCTATCAAGCTGCCATTGTCGACCCAAAATCATATGGCCGGCTTGCATTGGAACCACATCGCATAAAACTTCATCCTTGTACTTCCCAATGCTAAGAGAAATAAGCACTTGCTTGTTCACCCTTATCACTCCATTATCATTCAGCCATTGCAACTTATAAGGACACGGGTGCTTGAACGTAGGCAGATTCAACTTCTCAATCATTGTTGTGCTAGCAAAGTTTGTGTAAACTCCCCCATAAATTATCAAACTACACACCTTCGCTTGCACGAGGCATCTAGTTCGAAATACATTTGCTCGCACGCTTGGGTCACCGCATTCAGCTAGCAATTCACCTTCTACGGCTTGTTCCTCAATTTCTTCCAACTGGTTAATTTCCATGACCTTCAATGATGACATAGGCTCAATGGAAGCTGTACTCTCCACGGGTGGTTTGGATTTAACTTGATTCGGCATTTGGCTAGGCAACGATTTGCTCCTCTTCTTAGCTTGCTCATAGGCTGTGGCAACCATCTCCTCAAACCTACGGCAATCTTCATCCTCAAACATGGAAGACTTTTTCTTCTTGAAACTACTCAAATTTTGTTTTCTCCTTCCCCCATTTGGAGTTTCACTTAGCCGCCTGTGCCTTTTAATTTCTAGATTTCTTACTCGTGCGCTATCCCTTTTAAATTCTTCATCATGCCAACTTTGCTCAAAATTAAAATAAGACATTATCGCTGCCAAAACAAGGATTAGTACAAATAAAGAAATAAAATTTCCTCACAGCACTCCCTTACGTGTTTTCACTCAAAAGATGCCACTCTGATTTTACCGCTCGTGTTTAGCACACAAAATATTGATATCCTCGCAAAACTCTTTTAAACAAGTTGAACAATATGAATTTGTCACAAGTCCCCAACAACCAATCGCATACCCAACAATTAGACTGAGTGCCTTCACAATGTATACTAAGGACTCAAGAAACCAAATTCTAGCAATATTAATGAGCCAAACGAATTTCTAGAATTGCTAGAACAATATAGCAGAGTTTCAAACAAAACACCAATGAATATCAAACCCTACGAGTATAGCAATCAAATTTTTCCTAGGGTTTTTTCTAGATTTCCCAACCAAAACAGATTTTATATAAATCAAAATCACAAGATAAAACCCAACAATAAGTATCAATGAATAATCTAGGGTTTCGAATTCCCAACTTTCAAAAGTTCACAATTTTCAATCTCAAAGCAAATCAATTCGCAGCGCTTTAAACCCTAATATCAATGAAACAAACAATTTCTAGGGTTCAAGGAATTTGACTTCTATTCTGAGCAATGGCGCCACAATATCAAAACCCAAACAATGAATGATTCAATTCTAGGGTTTCAAGAAATTTTTTTTTTTTTTCAGAAATCACTGTTCACGAGATTACTGTTCATCACTGTTCACTGTTCATCGCACTGTTCACTTTTTTTTGCTGTTCACGAAATCACTATTCACGCAGCACTGTTCACTTTTTTTTTATTTTTTTTTGTGTTTTTTTTTTTCAAACAAACCCTAAATCAAGATATGGAATCCCAATTCGTAGAATCAAAGACTAGGGCTACGGAATTGAAATAACAAAAAAATTAAAAGATAGATAACCTGGAGTAGAAGTTCGCTCTGATACCAATGACGCGATCCCGGATCGTACTCCCAACCAGGTCGTTTGTGAATCCTTGACCCGTAGTCTATATTGAGACTAGAACCTTGGAATAGGACGAATAGATGGATAATGGAACCTAAACCCAACGCTTAAAGAAGCGCGAACCTCGGTATAGTGAAAGACGCCACAATCTAGTGTGGATGCTAGACTGATAAGTCAAGAAACACGTGAATTAATCAATTCACCATGCTCAACATGTTCTTAGAGAACACAAAGAGAAAACTCTCCAATCATAATTGTATTCATAACTTCACTTTAAAAACAATATTGTGCCTCCTTTAAATAGGAGTAAACAAAACAATAGAATCCTAAAACAATAAGGAAACTATTTCCTATTAAAAATAGGAATCCTAATAAAAGGAAACAAACTAGATATTATCTCCTAATTAAAATAAAAGTCCTATTAAAGAAATAAAGAAGCTCCCAAAATAATAATAAAACTAACTACAATCTTCGCTAGCCGGTCGTGAGAACACACTAGAAAATATAAAATTGAAATTCGGCCTTAAGCCGTGCCCACGCCTTATCAGAATAGTACTTCTGCCGAATTTTGAACTTTAAGGCGTGCCCGCGCCTTATCAAAATAGCACTTCTGCCTTTTGGTCGCAATTCCTAGCTTTGGCGTGCCCACGCTTTAGGCAAACACTTCTTCTGATTTCCTCACCTTTTAACTTCGGGCTTTCTCCATCTTAAACTCCAATGCTCAATCTTTAGGAACTCCTTGGAATGCATGATTATCATTCAAGCTTATTGCATCAAACATGTGAATTATATGGAATTCCTCTTGAATTTCCATGCTCTATCCTTGTTTGCCATCATGTGTGGATCATCATTTGGAATGCCATGAACCACCATGATTGAATAGAAACTGGAGCTAGGCTGGATCACATCATACCCCTCCTCTTCAAGAAGATTCGTCCTCGAATCTGGCCTACCCATCCCTCGGTTCAACCAATCTTTAACAACTTCGACATTCAAACGCAACTTTGGAACTTGGAATCTCCCATGCCAATAGAACAAGTACTTCGAATACTTTTCACGCTTCATTCTCAAGTCAAATTGAAACAGCTCGAATCTACCTTGCCATGAAAATAAATACTTTGAATATCTTTGACGCTTGATTCTCCTTGCAAAGCAAAACTCCTCAAAGTTCAAATCATGCTGCAATGCCATCCTCCGCAACTTCTTGAAGAATTCTATCAATAGAAAGTTTGGATGGACATCAAAGCGATCCACTCCAATGAAATCAAATATGCTCTATCTCGTCAATCTTCAACTCAGCTCGAACATTATCTCTTGGCTCTGTAAAGAACTTATTCTCATCAATAGCTTCTTCTCGAGGCTCATGCCTTTGAATTCGAACCTTTTGACTTCGCTCACACATGTTATTCTTCATTCCAATGCTTTCCAACACCTGTATACCTATTGCACTCACAACAAAGCAAACAAACACAAACTTTTCCGTGCAAATAGTACACCTTGTTAAGTTATCAAATAATCTCCTTACATTCAATACACTTAAAACAGCCCTCAAATGTAATGCACGTTCATTCAACCGCTTGTAGTAAAACAGTGTATCCTCAAAATAGATAATAACAAATCCCATGGTTGGCCTCAAAATATAATTTAACAATCTTATGGATGTATTAGTCAAACCAAACGATGCAACTAACCCCACAAATAATCCATATTTTGTTTTGAAACCCAAGAGCTTTTTTGGAATACACAAAAGTATCACTTTTTTTTTGAAACCCAACAACTCTTTTGGAAAACATCTTTTAAAATCAATTTTGGCAAACTCATGCTTTTGAAACAACCATTCCTTTAGAAGACAGCCTTTTGAATCAAATTTATAAAACTCACAAAACTCATGCCTTAAGGACTGTATTCCATTTACCAAATTGATTCGGTCGAGGCATTGAAGTGCCTTCATTCCGTTTTCAATTATCTCCCTTGCTTCTATGGCTGTCTTTGGAAACCCTTGCTCTTCCTCGCAAATAATCTCCATATTCCTCTCGAACTCATTAAGCTCCACGGCTGCCATGCTATTCAACTCCCCCGCTAAATCCGGTTTACCTACAACACTCAAAACCGAACATGCAGACACAATCTCATCCATGCCAAAAGTGCACTTTCTGAGGTTAGCAGTTAGCGCTTCAAAACTCACCATAAGCAATTGATCATTCAAACCAATCGATAAGCAACAATTCAAATTATTATTGCTACATGGCAGTATGAAATTCAAATGTTCAAAACCCTTCAAAACAATTTTTCCCCATAATGGATTCAAAACTTGATTCCTTAAATTCATTAAAGCATTATTCAAAATCAAAGAATTAGTTACCCATTCAAACAATCCATGCTCAGTTTTAAATCCAAATAATTTCTTTGGAGAACAACTTACTAACTCCAACTTAGAAAACTCACCCAAACCTTGCCTTAGAACTTGCTTGCCAAGTTCTAACTCAACTTTCTCTTGGCTTTGGCCAACAATTTCCTGCAATGAAGACAAAATAGAAATATGCAAATTCGGGTTAAATTTGTTAGTATTTAAAAATACCTCCCCACTCATTTTTGCATAACAATTCTTTTGCCTCCCCTCGGACTCATTCTCACTAGAGACCACTAAAATTTCCTTTTCATTCTCTTTTACCTCAGCCTCTCTCTTTTCATCTCTCTTTTTTATTTTTCTCTCAAGCTGCCTCTCAATGACTACTACTTGAGTTTCTTTTCTCTCACACTCATTTTCATTGCACTCGCCTGAGATCTCACTCTCCTTTCTTTTTCTATCTACACTCTCTTTCTTTTCTTCACCACTCTTTTTCTTTTCCTCAATACACTCTTTCTTTTCCTCACTTTCTCTCTTTTGATCACTCTCCTTTTGTAACTTCATTTGATCTTCATGAGCTTGCTTTGGTGGCATTGGAACAAGAGTAATGGTTTTCTCATTCATCTTGAAAGAGTATTTATTGGAAACGCCATTGTAATGGACTTGCCTATCAAGCTGCCATTGTCGACCCAAAATCATATGGCCGGCTTGCATTGGAACCACATCGCATAAAACTTCATCCTTGTACTTCCCAATGCTAAGAGAAATAAGCACTTGCTTGTTCACCCTTATCACTCCATTATCATTCAGCCATTGCAACTTATAAGGACACGGGTGCTTGAACGTAGGCAGATTCAACTTCTCAATCATTGTTGTGCTAGCAAAGTTTGTGTAAACTCCCCCATAAATTATCAAACTACACACCTTCTCTTGCACGAGGCATCTAGTTCGAAATACATTTGCTCGCACGCTTGGGTCACCGCATTCAGCTAGCAATTCACCTTCTACGGCTTGTTCCTCAATTTCTTCCAACTGGTTAATTTCCATGACCTTCAATGATGACATAGGCTCAATGGAAGCTGTACTCTCCACGGGTGGTTTGGATTTAACTTGATTCGGCAATTTGGCTAGGCAACGATTTGCTCCTCTTCTTAGCTTGCTCATAGGCTGTGGCAACCATCTCCTCAAACCTACGGCAATCTTCATCCTCAAACATGGAAGACTTTTTCTTCTTGAAACTACTCAAATTTTGTTTTCTCCTTCCCCCATTTGGAGTTTCACTTAGCCGCCTGTGCCTTTTAATTTCTAGATTTCTTACTCGTGCGCTATCCCTTTTAAATTCTTCATCATGCCAACTTTGCTCAAAATTAAAATAAGACATTATCGCTGCCAAAACAAGGATTAGTACAAATAAAGAAATAAAATTTCCTCACAGCACTCCCTTACGTGTTTTCACTCAAAAGATGCCACTCTGATTTTACCGCTCGTGTTTAGCACACAAAATATTGATATCCTCGCAAAACTCTTTTAAACAAGTTGAACAATATGAATTTGTCACAAGTCCCCAACAACCAATCGCATACCCAACAATTAGACTGAGTGCCTTCACAATGTATACTAAGGACTCAAGAAACCAAATTCTAGCAATATTAATGAGCCAAACGAATTTCTAGAATTGCTAGAACAATATAGCAGAGTTTCAAACAAAACACCAATGAATATCAAACCCTACGAGTATAGCAATCAAATTTTTCCTAGGGTTTTTTCTAGATTTCCCAACCAAAACAGATTTTATATAAATCAAAATCACAAGATAAAACCCAACAATAAGTATCAATGAATAATCTAGGGTTTCGAATTCCCAACTTTCAAAAGTTCACAATTTTCAATCTCAAAGCAAATCAATTCGCAGCGCTTTAAACCCTAATATCAATGAAACAAACAATTTCTAGGGTTCAAGGAATTTGACTTCTATTCTGAGCAATGGCGCCACAATATCAAAACCCAAACAATGAATGATTCAATTCTAGGGTTTCAAGAAATTTTTTTTTTTTTTCAGAAATCACTGTTCACGAGATTACTGTTCATCACTGTTCACTGTTCATCGCACTGTTCACTTTTTTTTGCTGTTCACGAAATCACTATTCACGCAGCACTGTTCACTTTTTTTTATTTTTTTTTGTGTTTTTTTTTTCAAACAAACCCTAAATCAAGATATGGAATCCCAATTCGTAGAATCAAAGACTAGGGCTACGGAATTGAAATAACAAAAAAAATAAAAGATAGATAACCTGGAGTAGAAGTTCGCTCTGATACCAATGACGCGATCCCGGATCGTACTCCCAACCAGGTCGTTTGTGAATCCTTGACCCGTAGTCTATATTGAGACTAGAACCTTGGAATAGGACGAATAGATGGATAATGGAACCTAAACCCAACGCTTAAAGAAGCGCGAACCTCGGTATAGTGAAAGACGCCACAATCTAGTGTGGATGCTAGACTGATAAGTCAAGAAACACGTGAATTAATCAATTCACCATGCTCAACATGTTCTTAGAGAACACAAAGAGAAAACTCTCCAATCATAATTGTATTCATAACTTCACTTTAAAAACAATATTGTGCCTCCTTTAAATAGGAGTAAACAAAACAATAGAATCCTAAAACAATAAGGAAACTATTTCCTATTAAAAATAGGAATCCTAATAAAAGGAAACAAACTAGATATTATCTCCTAATTAAAATAAAAGTCCTATTAAAGAAATAAAGAAGCTCCCAAAATAATAATAAAACTAACTACAATCTTCGCTAGCCGGTCGTGAGAACACGCTAGAAAATATAAAATTGTAATTCGGCCTTAAGCCGTGCCCACGCCTTATCAGAATAGTACTTCTGCCGAATTTCGGACTTTAAGGCGTGCCCGCGCCTTATCAAAAATAGCACTTCTGCCTTTTGGTCGCAATTCCTAGCTTTGGCGTGCCCACGCTTTAGGCAAACACTTCTTCTGATTTCCTCACCTTTTAACTTCGAGCTTTCTCCATCTTAAACTCCAATGCTCAATCTTTAGGAACTCCTTGGAATGCATGATTATCATTCAAGCTTATTGCATCAAACATGTGAATTATATGGAATTCCTCTTGAATTTCCATGCTCTATCCTTGTTTGCCATCATGTGTGGATCATCATTTGGAATGCCATGAACCACCATGATTGAATAGAAACTGGAGCTAGGCTGGATCACATCAATAACTCTAGGAATTTAAAATTCGAAATCCGAATGTCTATAATCGGTTAACAAAGATCTTCTTGTCGATTTTGTCGGGTTTGACCATTTACCGGTCTTCACTTCCGTTGTAGATCTCTAAGGCCGCAAAGAATTTTTTCGCGACTTTTTACCATCAACAGGCTTCATTTCAAATGACACTAACTCTAGGAATTCGAAATTCGAAATCCAAACGTCTACGATGGGTTAAACAAGATCTTCTTGTCGACTTTGTCTGTTTTGACCATTTATCGGTCTATACTTCCGTTGTAGATCCTTAAAGTCGCAAAGTATTTTTGTCGCAACTTTTTTCAATCAAAAGACTTTATTTTATATGACAATAACTCTAGGACTTCAAAATTCAAAATCTGAACGATTACGATGGGTTAAACAAGATTTTCTTGTCTACTTTGTCAACATTAACCATTTACCGGTCTTCACTTTCGTTGTAGATCCTTAAGGCCACGAAGTATTTTTTTCGAGACTTTTTTCCATAAATAGGGTTCATTTTAAATGACAATAACTCTAGGAATTTGAAATTCAAAATCCGAACGTCTACATTGGGTGAAACAAGATTTTCTTGTCAACTTTGTCGGTTTTGACCACTTACCGGTCTTCACCTTCGTTGTAGATCCTTAAGGCCGCAAAGTATTTTTTTTCGCGACTTTTTTCCATCAACAGACTTCATTTTAAATGACAATAACTCTAGGAATTCGAAATTCAAAATCCGATCGTCTACGATGGGTTAAACAAGATCTTCTTGTCGACTTTGTCGGCTTTGACCATTTACCGGTGTTCACTTCTATTGTAGATCCTTAAGGCCGCAAAGTATTTTTTTCACGTCTTTTTTCCATTAAAAGGATTCATTTTACATGACAATAACGCTAGGAATTTGAAATTCAAAATCCGAATGTTTATAATCGGTTAACCAAGATCTTCTTGTCGACTTTGTCGGGTTTGACCATTTACCGGTCTTCACTTCCTTTGTAGATCCTGAAGGCCGCAAAGTATTTTTTTTCGCAACTTTTTATCATCAAAAGACTTCATTTTAAATGACAATAACTTTAGGACTGCGAAATTCAAAATCTGAACAATTACGATGGGTTAAACAAGATCTTCTTGTCGACTTTGTCAGCTTTAGCCATTTACCGGCCTTCACTTCCGTTGTCCATCCTTAAGGCCGCAAAGTATATTTTTTTCGCGACCTTTTTCATCAGAAGGCTACATTTTAAATGACAATAACTCTAGGACTTCAAAATTCAAAATCCAAACGTCTACGATGGGTTAAGCAAGATCTTCTTGTAGACTTTGTCGGCTATGACCATTTACCGGTCTTCATTTTCGTTGTAGATCCTTAAGACCCCAAAGTATTCTTTTCGTTACTTTTTTCCATCAAAAGGATTCATTTTAAATGACAATAACTCTAGGACTTCAAAATTCAAAATCCGAACGTCTAGGATTGGTTAAACAAGATCTTCTTGTCGACTTTGAGTATTTACCGGTCTTCACTTCCGTAGTAGATCTTAAAGGCTGCAAAGTATTTTTTTCGCTACTTTTTTCCAGGAAAAGGAATCATTTTAAATGACAATAACGCTAGGAATTTGAAATTCGAAATCCGAACGTCTACAATGGGTTAACCAGGATCTTCTTGTCGACTTTGTCGGGTTTGACCATTTACCAGTCTTCACTTCCGTTGTAGATGCTTAAGGCCGCAAAGTATTTTTTTCACAACTTTTTTCCATCAAAAGGCTTCATTTTAAATGACAATAACACTAGGAATTCGAATTTTGAAATCCAAACGTCTATGATGGGTTAAACAAGATCTTCTTGTCGACTTTGTCGTTTTGACCATTTATCGGTCTACATTTTCATTGTAGATCCTTAAGGCTGCAAATTATTTTTTCGCCACTTTTTTCCAACAAAAGACATCATTTTAAATGACAATAACTCTAGGAATTTGAAATTCTAAATCCGAACGTCTACAATGCGTGAAACAAGATCTTCTTGTTGACTTTGTCGGTTTTGACCATTTACCGGTCTTCACTTGTAACGACCCGGTCGCACCTCAGTACGATATTGTCCGCTCTGGGTAGCGTCCTAGACAGGCCTCAGCCCCAGGACATCTACCCTCACGGCTTTGTTTTTGGGAGCTCACGACCAGCTTCCCAGGGGGTCACCCATCCCTGGATTTCTCTGGTCCAAGCACGCTTAACTTCGGAGTTCTCATGGGATCCGAAGCCAGTGAGCTACCCAAAAGGCCTCGTACTTAATTAGCGACCATATCTTACTTATATGGGTCTCCAAGGATCCCCCAACTTCCGGTGTGGGATGCCCCCTTTGAGCTACCATTCCTCCACACAAGGGAGTACTCATCGCTCGAGCTACCATTCCTCCACACAAGGGAGTACTCATCACTCAGGGCGTCACATCCTTCCCCCCAAGGGAATCGACGTCCTCGTCGACACACCGTACTCTGTGGGGTCCGCTCTGATACCATTTGTAACGACCCGGTCGCACCTCAGTACGATATTGTCCGCTCTGGGTAGCGTCCTAGACAGGCCTCAGCCCCAGGACATCTACCCTCACGGCTTTGTTTTTGGGAGCTCACGACCAGCTTCCCAGGGGGTCACCCATCCCTGGATTTCTCTGGTCCAAGCACGCTTAACTTCGGAGTTCTCATGGGATCCGAAGCCAGTGAGCTACCCAAAAGGCCTCGTACTTAATTAGCGACCATATCTTACTTATATGGGTCTCCAAGGATCCCCCAACTTCCGGTGTGGGATGCCCCCTTTGAGCTACCATTCCTCCACACAAGGGAGTACTCACCGCTCGAGCTACCATTCCTCCACACAAGGGAGTACTCATCACTCAGGGCGTCACATCCTTCCCCCCAAGGGAATCGACGTCCTCGTCGACACACCGTACTCTGTGGGGTCCGCTCTGATACCATTTGTAACGACCCGGTCGCACCTCAGTACGATATTATCCGCTCTGGGTAGCGTCCTAGACAGGCCTCAGCCCCAGGACATCTACCCTCACGGCTTTGTTTTTGGGAGCTCACGACCAGCTTCCCAGGGGGTCACCCATCCTTGGATTTCTCTGGTCCAAGCACGCTTAACTTCGGAGTTCTCATGGGATCCGAAGCCAGTGAGCTACCCAAAAGGCCTCGTACTTAATTAGCGACCATATCTTACTTATATGGGTCTCCAAGGATCCCCCAACTTCCGGTGTGGGATGCCCCCTTTGAGCTACCATTCCTCCACACAAGGGAGTACTCATCGCTCGAGCTACCATTCCTCCACACAAGGGAGTACTCATCACTCAGGGCGTCACATCCTTCCCCCCAAGGGAATCGACGTCCTCGTCGACACACCGTACTCTGTGGGGTCCGCTCAGATACCATTTGTAACGACCCGGTCGCACCTCAGTACGATATTGTCCGCTCTGGGTAGCGTCCTAGACAGGCCTCAGCCCCAGGACATCTACCCTCACGGCTTTGTTTTTGGGAGCTCACGACCAGCTTCCCAGGGGGTCACCCATCCCTGGATTTCTCTGGTCCAAGCACGCTTAACTTCGGAGTTCTCATGGGATCCGAAGCCAGTGAGCTACCCAAAAGGCCTCGTACTTAATTAGCGACCATATCTTACTTATATGGGTCTCCAAGGATCCCCCAACTTCCGGTGTGGGATGCCCCCTTTGAGCTACCATTCCTCCACACAAGGGAGTACTCATCGCTCGAGCTACCATTCCTCCACACAAGGGAGTACTCATCACTCAGGGCGTCACATCACTTCCGTTGTAGATCCTTAAAGCCGCAAAGTATTTTTTTTCGAAACTTTTTTCCATCAACAGGCTTCATTTTAAATGACACTAACTCTAGGTATTCGAAATTCGAACGTCTACGATGGGTTAAACAAGACCTTCTTGTCGACTTTGTCGGTTTTGACCATTTATCGGTCTATACTTCCGTTGTAGATCCTTAAGGCCGCAAAGTATTTTCTTTGCGACTTTTTTCCATCAAAAGGCTTCATTTTAAATGACAATAACTCTAGAAATTTTAAATTCAAAATTCGAACGTCTACAATGGCTTAAACAAAATCTTTTTGTCGAGTTTGTCGGTTTTGACCATGTATCGGTCTTCACTTCCGTTGTAGATCCTTAAGGCCGCAAAGTATTTTTTCACGTCTTTTTCTATGAAAAAGATTCATTTTACATGACAATAACTCTAGGAATTTAAAATTCAAAATCCGAATGTCTATAATCGGTTAACCAAGTTCTTCTTGTCGACTTTGTCGGGTTTGACCATTTATCGGTCTTCACTTCCGTTGTAGATCTTTAAAACCGCAAAGTATTTTTTTTGGTACTTTTTTTCATGAAAAGGAATCATTTTAAATGACAATAAATCTAGGAATTTGAAATTCAAAATCCGAACGTCTACAATGGGTTAACCAAGATCTACTTGTCGACTTTGTCAGCTTTAACCATTTACGGGTCTTCACTTTCGTTGTAGATCTACTTGTCGAATTCCTAGAGTTAAATGACAATAACTCTAGGAATTCGAAATTCGTAATCCGAACGTCTACAATGGGTGAAACAAGATCTTCTTGTCAAATTTGTCGGTTTTGACCATTTATTGGTCTTCACTTCCGTTGTAGATCCTTAAGGCCGCAAAGTATTTTTATCACAACTTTTTTCCATCAAAAGGCTTAATTTTAAACGACAATAACACTAGGAAATTTGAAATTCAAAATCCGAACGTCTACGATGAGTTAAACAAGATCTTCTTGTCGACTTTGTCGATTTTGACCGTTTATCGGTCTTCACTTCCGTTGTAGATCCTTAAGGCCGCAATGTATTTTTTCACAACTTTTTTCCATCAAAAGACTTCATTTTAAATGACAATGACACTAGGAATTTGAATTTCAAAATCCGAACGTCTATGATGGGTTAAACAAGATCTTTCTTATCGACTTTGTCGGTTTTGACCATTTATCGGTCTACACTTTCGTTGTAGATCCTTAAGGCCGCAAATTATTTTTTCTCCACTTTTTTTCATCTAAAGACATCATTTTAAATGACAATAACTCCATGAATTCGAAATTCTAAATTCAAACGTCTACAATGGGTGAAACAAGATCTTCTTGTTGACTTTGTCGGTTTTGACCATTACCGGTGTTCACTTCCGTTGTAGATCCTTAAGGCCACAAAGTATTTTTTTCGCAAGTTTTTTCCATCAAACGGCTTCATTTTAAATGACAATAACTTTTGGAATTTGAAATTCAAAACCCGAACGTCTACGATGGGTTAAACAAGATCTTTTTGTCGACTTTGTCGGTTTTGACCGTTTATCGGTCTTCACTTCCGTTATAGATCCTTAAGGCCGCAAAGTATTTTTTCCACAACTTTTTTCCATCAAAAGGCTTCATTTTAAATCACAATAACACTAGGAATTCGAATTTCGATATCTGAACGTCTATGATGGGTTAAACAAGATCTTCTTGTCGACTTTGTCGGTTTTGACCATTTATCGGTCTACACTTTCGTTGTAGATCCTTAAGGCCGCAAATTATTTTTTGTGACGCCCTGAGCGATGAGTACTCCCTTGTGTGGAGGAATGGTAGCTCAAAGGGGGCATCCCACACCGGAAGTTGGGGGATCCTTGGAGACCCATATAAGTAAGATATGGTCGCTAATTAAGTACGAGGCCTTTTGGGTAGCTCACTGGCTTCGGATCCCATGAGAACTCCGAAGTTAAGCGTGCTTGGACCAGAGAAATCCAGGGATGGGTGACCCCCTGGGAAGCTGGTCGTGAGCTCCCAAAAACAAAGCCGTGAGGGTAGATGTCCTGGGGCTGAGGCCTGGCTAGGACGCTACCCAGAGCGGACAATATCGTACTGAGGTGCGACCGGGTCGTTACAAATGGTATCAGAGCGGACCCCATAGAGTACGGTGTGTCGACGAGGACGTCGATTCCCTTGGGGGGAAGGATGTGACGCCCTGAGCGATGAGTACTCCCTTGTGTGGAGGAATGGTAGCTCAAAGGGGGCATCCCACACCGGAAGTTGGGGGATCCTTGGAGACCCATATAAGTAAGATATGGTCGCTAATTAAGTACGAGGCCTTTTGGGTAGCTCACTGGCTTCGGATCCCATGAGAACTCCGAAGTTAAGCGTGCTTGGACCAGAGAAATCCAGGGATGGGTGACCCCCTGGGAAGCTGGTCGTGAGCTCCCAGAAACAAAGCCGTGAGGGTAGATGTCCTGGGGCTGAGGCCTGGCTAGGACGCTACCCAGAGCGGACAATATCGTACTGAGGTGCGACCGGGTCGTTACATTTTTTCTCCACTTTTTTCAATCAAAAGACATCATTTTAAATGACAATAACTCCAGGAATGTGAAATTCTAAATCCGAATGTCTACAATGGGTGAAACAAGATCTTCTTGTTGACTTTGTCAGTTTTGACCATTTACCGGCCTTCACTTCCGTTGTAGATCCTTTAGGTCGCAAAGTATTTTTTTTGCAACTTTTTTCCATCAACAGGCTTCATTTTAAATAACACTAACTCTAGGAATTCAAAATTCGAAATCCGAACGTCTACGAAGGGTTAAACAAGATCTTCTTGTCGACTTTGTCAGTTTTGGCCATTTATCGGTCTATACATCCGTTTTAGATCCTTAAGGTCACAAAGTATTTTTTTTGCAACTTTTTTCCATCAAAAGACTTCATTTTATAAGACAATAACTCTAGGACTTCAAAATTCAAAATCTGGACGATTACGTTAGGTTAAACAAGATCTTCTTGTCACTTTGTCAACTTTAACCATTTACCGGTCTTCACTTCCGTTGTAGATCCTTACAGCCGCAAAGTATTTTATTCGCGACTTTTTTCATAAAAAGGCTTCATTTTAAATGACAATAACTCTAGGAATTTGAAATTCAAAATCCGAACATCTACATTGGGTGAAACAAGATTTTCTTGTCAACTTTGTCGGTTTTGACAATTTACCGGTCTTCACTTCCGTTGTAGATCCTTAAGGCCGCAAAGTATTTTTTTCGCGACTTTTTTTCTTCAACAGGCCTCTTTTTAAATGACAATAACTCAAGGAATTCGAAATTCAAAATCCAAACGTCTACGATGGGTTAAACAAGATCTTCTTGTCGACTTTGTCAGTTTTGACCATTTAACGGTCTAGATTTCTATTGTAGATCCTTAAGGCCGCAAAGTATTTTTTTCGCGACTTTTTTCCATCAAATGACTTCATTTTAAATGACTATAACTCTAGGACTTCGAGATTCAAAATCTGAACGTCTATGATGGGTTAAACAAGTTCTTTTTTGTCAGCTTTGACCATTTACCGGTCTTCACTTCCGTTGTAGATCCTTAAGGCCGCAAAGTATTTTTTTCGCAACTTTTTGCCGTCAAAAGACTTCATTTTAAGTGACAATAACTCTAGGACTGTGAATTTCGAAATCCGAACGATTACGATGGGTTAAACAAGATCTTCTTGTCGACTTTGTCAGCTTTAACCATTTACCGGTCTTCACTTCTGTTGTTGATCATTAATGCCGCAAAGTATATTTTTTTCGCGACTTTTTTCCATCAAAAGACTTCATTTTAAATGACAATAACTCTAGGACTTCAAAATTCAAAATCCGAACATCTACCATGGGTTAAACAAGATCTTTTTGTAGACTTTGTCGGCTATGACCATTTACGGGTCTTCATTTCCGTTGTAGATCCTTAAGACCCCAAAGTATTTTTTTCGTTACTTTTTTCCAACAAAAGGATTCATTTTAAATGATATTAACTCTAGGACTTCGAATTTCAAAATCCGAACGTCTATGATGGGCTAAACAAGATCTTCTTGTCGGCTTTGACTATTTACCGGTCTTCACTTCCGTTGTAGATCTTTAAGGCTGCAAAGTATTTTTTTCGCGACTTTTTTCATCAAAGGCTTCATTTTAAAAGACAATAACTCTCGGAGTTCAAAATTCGAAATCCAAACGTCAACAATGGGTTACCCAAGATCTTCTTGTCGACTTCGTCGGGTTTGACCATTTATCGGTCTTCATTACCGTTGTAGATCCTTAAGGCCGCAAAGTATTTTTTTCGCGACTTTTTTCCATCAAAATGATTCATTTTAAATAAGAATAAATCTAGGAATTCAAGATTTGAAATCCGAACATCTACAATGGATTAACCAAGATCTGCTTGTCGACTTTGTCAATTTTGATAATTTATCGGTCTACACTTCCATTGTAGATCCTTAAGTCCCCAAAGTATTTTTTTCGCTACTTTTTTCCATTAAAAGGCTTCATTTTAAATGTCAATAACTCTAGGAATTTGAAATTTGAAATCCTAACGTCTACGATGGGTTAAACAATATCTTGTAGTCGACTTTGTCGGTTTTGACCATTTATTGGTCTACACTTCCGTTGTGGATCCTTAAGGCCGCAAAGTATTTTTTTCGTGACTTTTTTCCATCAAATAACTTCATTTTAAGTGACAATAACTCTAGGACTTTGAAATTTGAAATCCAAACGTCTATGATGGGTTAAACAATATCTTCTTATCAACTTTGTCGGTTTTGACCATTTATTGGTCTACACTTCCGTTGTAGATCCTTAAGGCCGCAAAGTTTCTTTTCGCGACTTTTTTCCCTCAAAAGGCTTCATTTTAAATGACAAGAACTCATGAAATTCGAAATTCAAAATTCGAAATTCGAACGTTTACAATGGGTTAACCAAGATCTTCTTGTCGACTTTGTCGGTTTTGTCCATTTACCAGTCTTCACTTTCGTTGTAGATCCCTAAGGCCGCAAAGTATTTTTTTCGCGACTTTTTTCCATTAAAAGGTTTCATTTTAAATGGCAATAGCTCTTGTTATTTGAAATTCAAAATCCTAACGTCTACGATGGGTTAAACAAGATCTTCTAGTCGACTTTGTCGGTTTTGACCATTTATCGGTCTACACTTCCATTGTGGACCCTTAAGGCCGCAAAGTATTTTTTTCGCGACTTTTTTCCATCAAATAACTTCATTTTAAGTGACAATAACTCTAGGACTTTGAAATTCGAAATCCGAAGGTCTATGATGGGTTAAACAAGATCTTCTTATCAACTTTGTCGGTTTTAACCATTTATTGGTCTACACTTCCGTTGTAGATCCTTAAGGCCGCAAAGTTTCTTTTCGCGACTTTTTTCCCTCAAAAGGCTTCATTTTAAATGACAAGAACTATAGAAATTCGAAATTCAAAATCCGAACGTTTACAATGGGTTAACCAAGATCTTCTTGTCGACTTTGTCGGTTTTGACCATTTATCGGTCTTCACTTCCGTTGTTGATCCTTAAGGCCGCAAAGTATATTTTCGCAACTTTTTTCCATCAAAAGACTTCATTTTAAATGACAACAACTCTAGGACTTCGAAATTGAAAATCCGAACAATTACGATGGGTTAAACAAGATCTTTTTGTCGACTTTGTCAGCTTTAACCAGTTACCGGTCTTCACTTCCGTTGGAGAGCCTTAAGGCCGCAAAATATTTTTTTCGCGACTTTTATCCATCAAAAGGCTTCATTTTAAATGACAATAACTCTAGGAATTCAAAATTCGAAATTCGAACGTCTACAATGGGTGAAACAAGAACTTCTTATCAACATTGTCAGTTTTAACCAGTTACCGGTCTTCACTTTCGTTGCAGATCCTTAAGGCCGCAAAGTATTCTTTTCGTGACTTTTTTCCATCAAAAGGTATCATTTTAAATGACGATAACTCTAAGAATTCGAAATTCGAAATCTGAACGTCTACGATGGGTTAAACTAGATCTACTTGTCGACTTTGTCGGTTTTGACAATTTATCGGTCTTCACTTCCGTTGTAGATCCTTAAGGCTGCAAAGTATTTTTTTCACAACTTTTTTCCATCAGAAGGCTTCATTTTAAATGACAATAGCACTAGGTATTCAAAATTCAAAATCCGAAAGTCTACGATGGGTTAAACAAGATCTTCTTGTCGGCTTTGACCATTTACCGGTCTTCACTTCCGTTGTAGATGTTTAAGGCTGCAATGTATTTTTTTCGCGACTTTTTTCCATCAAAAGTCTTCATTTTAAATGACAATAACTCTCAGAATTAGAAATTCGAAATCCGAACGTCTAAAATGGGTTAACCAAGATCTTCTTGTCGACTTTGTCGGGTTTGACCATTTATCGGTCTTCACTACCGTTGTAGATCCTTAAGGCCGCAAAGTATTTTTTTCGTGACTTTTTTCCATCAAAATGATTCATTTTAAATAACAATAACTCTAGGAATTCGAGATTCGAAATCCGAACATCTACAATGGGTTAACCAAGATCTGCTTGTCGACCTTGTCAGTTTTGACCATTTATCGGTCTACATTTCCATTGTAGATCCTTTAGGCCGCAAAGTATTTTTTTCACAACTTTTTTCTATCAAAAGACTTCATTTTCAATCACAATAACTCTATGACTTCAAAATTCAAAATCCGATCATCTACGATGGGTTAGACAAGTTCTTCTTGTCGACTTTGTCGGCTTTAACCATTTACCGGTCTTCACTTCCGTTGTAGATCCTTAAGGCAGCAAAGTATTTTTTACGCTACTTTTTTTCATTGAAAGGCTTCATTTTAAATGACAATAACTCTAGGAATTTGAAATTCGAAATCTGAGCGTCTACGATGGGTTAAACAAGATCTACTTGTCGACTTTATCTGTTTTGACCCTTTATCGGTCTTCACTTCCGTTGTAGATCCTTAAGGCCGTAAAGTTTTTTTTCGCGACTTTTTTCCACCAAATAACTTCATCTTAAATGACATTAACTCTAGGACTTCAAAATTTAAAATCCGAACGTCTACGATGGGTTAAACAAGATCTGCTTATCAACTTTGTCGGTTTTGACCATTTACCGGTCTTCACTTTCGTTGTAGATCTTTATGGCCGCAAAGTATGTTCTTCACGACTTTTTTCCATCAAAAGACTTCATTTTAAATGACAATAATTCTAGGAATTCGAAATTCGAAATCTGAACTTCTACGATTGGTTAAACAAGATCTACTTGTCGACTTTGTCGGTTTTGACCATTTACCGGTCTTCACTTCCGTTTTAGATCCTTACGGACGCAAAGTATTTTTTTCGCGACTTTTTTCCATCAAAAGGATTCATTTTAAATGACAATAACTCTACGAATTCGAAATTCAAAATCCGAACAATTACAATGGGTTAAACAATATCTTCTTGTCGACTTTGTCAGCTTTAACCATTTATCGGTCTTTATTACCGTTGTAGAGCCTTAAGGCCGGAAAGTATGTTTTTCGCGAATTTTTTCCATCAAATGGCTTTATTTTAAATGACAATAACTCTAGCAATTTGAAATTCGAAATCCAAACATCTACGATGGCTTAAACAAGATCTACTTGTCGACTTTGTCGGTTTTGACAATTTATCGGTCTTCACTTCCGTTGTAGATCCTTAAGGCTGCAAAGTATTTTTTTCACAACTTTTTTCCATCACAAGGCTTCATTTTAAATGACAATAGCACTAGGTATTCAAAATTCAAAATCCGAACGTCTACGATGGGTTAAACAAGATCTTCTTGTCGAATTGTCGATTTGGACCATTTATCGGTCTACACTTCCTTTGTAGATCGTTAAGGACGCAAAGTATTTTTTTCAAGACTTTTTTCCATCAAAAGACTTCATTTTAAATGACAATAACTTTAGGACTTTGAAATTCAAAATCCGAACGTCTACGATGGGTTAAACAAGAACTTCTTGTCGGCTTTGACCATTTACCGGTATTCACTTCCGTTGTAGGTCTTTAAGGCCGCAAAATATTTTTTTCGTGTCATTTTTCAATCAAAAGGCTTCATTTTAAATGACAATAACTCTGGGAGTTTGAAATTCAAAATTTGAGCGTCTACAATGGGTTAACCAAGATCTTCTTGTCGACTTTGTCGGGTTTGACCATTTACCGGTCTTCACTTCCATTGTAGATCCGTAAGGCCGCAAAGTATTTTTTTTTGTGAGTTTTTCCCATAAAAATGATTCATTTTAAATAACAATAACTCTCGGAATTTGAAATTCAAAATCCAAACTTCTACAATGGGTTAACCAAGATCTTCTTGTCGACTTTGTCGGGTTTGATCATTTACCGGTCTTCACTACCGTTGTAGATCCTTAAGGCCGCAAAGTTTTTCTTTCGCGACTTTTTTCCATCAAAATGATTCATTTTAAATAACAATAACACTAGGGATTTGAAATTCGAAATCCGAACGTCTACATTGTCTTAACCAAGATCTTCTTGTCGACTTGGTCGGTTTTGACCATTTATCGGTCTTCACTTCCGTTGTTGATCTTTAAGGCCGCAAAGTATTTTTTTTGCAACTTTTTTCCCTCAAAAGTCTTCATTTTAAATCACAATAACTCGAGTACAGCGAAATTCAAAATCCAAACGATTACGATGGGTTAAACAAGATCTTCCTGTCGACTTTGTCAGATTTAACCATTTATCGGTCTTCACTTCCGTTGTAGATCCTTAAGGCCGCAAAGTATTTTTTTCACAACTTTTTTCCATCAGAAGGCTTCATTTTAAATGACAATAGCACTAGGTATTCGAAATTCGAAATCCGAACGTCTACGATGGGTTAAACAAGATCTTCATGTCGAATTGTCGATTTCGACCATTTATCGGTCTACACTTCCTTTGTAGATTGTTAAGGACGCAAAGTACTTTTTTCAAGACTTTTTTCCATCAAAAGACTTCATTTTAAATGACAATAACTCTAGGACTTCGAAATTCAAAATCCGAACATCTACGATGGGTTAAACAAGAACTTTTTGTTGGCTTTGACCGTTTACCAGTATTCATTTCTGTTGTAGGTCTTTAAGGCCGCAAAGTATTTTTTTCGCGTCTTTTTTCAATCAAAAGGCTTCATTTTAAATGACAATAACTCTAGGAGTTTGAAATTCGAAATCTGAGCGTCTACAGTGGGGTAACCAAGATCTTCTTGTAGACTTTGTCGGGTTTTGTTAAGACCCGGTCCCACCTCAGTACGTTATTGTCCGCTCTGGGTAGCGTCCTAGACAGGCCTCAGCCCCAGGACATCTACCCTCACGGCTTTGTTTCTGGGAGCTCACGACCAGCTTCCCAGGGGGTCACCCATCCTGGGATTTCTCTGGCCCAAGCACGCTTAACTTCGGAGTTCTCATGGGATCCAAAGCCAGTGAGCTACCCAAAAGGCCTCGTACTTAATTAACGACCATTTCTTACTTATATGGGTCTCCAAGGATCCCCCAACTTCCGGTGTGGATGCCCCCTTTGAGCTACCATTCCTCCACACAAGGGAGTACTCATCGCTCGAGCTACCATTCCTCCACACAAGGGAGTACTCATCACTCAGGGCGTCACAGGTTTGACCATTTACCGGTCTTCACTTCCATTGTAGATCCGTAAGGCCGCAAAGTATTTTTTTATGACTTTTTCCCATAAAAAGACTTCAGTTTAAATCACAATAACTCTATGACTTCTAAATTCAAAATTCGAACTTCTACGATGGGTTAAACAAGATATTCTTCTCGACTTTGTCGGCTTTGACCATTTACCGGTCTTCATTTTCGTTGTAGATCCCTAAGGCCGCAAAGTATTTTTTTCGCGACTTTTTTCCATTAAAAGGTTTCATTTTAAATGGCAATAGCTCTTGGAATTTGAAATTCAAAATCCTAACGTCTACGATGGGTTAAACAAGATCTTCTAGTCGACTTTGTCGGTTTTGACCATTTATCGGTCTACACTTCCATTGTGGACCCTTAAGGCCGCAAAGTATTTTTTTCGCGACTTTTTTCCATCAAATAACTTCATTTTAAGTGACAATAACTCTAGGACTTTGAAATTCGAAATCCGAAGGTCTATGATGGGTTAAACAAGATCTTCTTATCAACTTTGTCGGTTTTAACCATTTATTGGTCTACACTTCCGTTGTAGATCCTTAAGGCCGCAAAGTTTCTTTTCGCGACTTTTTTCCCTCAAAAGGCTTCATTTTAAATGACAAGAACTATAGAAATTCGAAATTCAAAATCCGAACGTTTACAATGGGTTAACCAAGATCTTCTTGTCGACTTTGTCGGTTTTGACCTTCCGTTGTTGATGGTTTATCTAGATGTTTAAGGCTCACTTCCGTTGTTGATCCTTAAGGCCGCACTTTGTTAAGTATATTTTCGCAAAGTATTTTTTTAGCTTTTTTCCATTTTAAATAACAAAAGACTTCATTTTAAATGGCAATAACACTAGGAATGCAAAATTCAAATCATTCGAAAGTCTACGATGGGTTTCTTGTTGAAATAAGATCTTCTTGTCGGGAAATTTGAAATTTAAAATCTTTGACCATTTACCGGTCTTCACTTCCGTTGTAGATGTTTAAGACAATAATTCTAGCTGCTTCTGCGAAAATAATTTTTTCGCGACTTTTTTCCATCAAAAGTCTTCATTTTAAATGACAATAACTCTCGGAATTAGAAATTCGAAATCCCACTTTTTTCCAACAAAAGAACGTCTACAATGGGTTCTTCTTGTTGAACCAAGGTCTTCATCTTTTTGTCGACTTTGTTAGGTTTGACCATTTATCGGTCTTCATTACCGTTGTCCGAGATCCTTACTTAGGCCGCAAAGTATTTTTTTTCCACACAAGCGACTTTTTCCATCAAAATGATTCATTTTAAATAACAATAACTCTAGGAATTCGAGATTCGAAATCCGAACCCTAAGGCCGCAAAGTCTACATTTTAAATGAATGGGTTAAATTCAAAATCTTAACGTTTACAAAATCTTCTTGACTTGACTTTGTCACTTCCATTGGCTTTAACCATTTACCGGTCTTTACTTCTTATCAACTTTGTTGTACACTTCCGATCCTTAAGGCAGCTTTTCGCGACTTTTTTCCCTCAAGTATTTTTTTAGAAATTCGCTACTTTTTTTCATTGAAAGGCTTCATTTTAAATGACAATAACTCTAGAAATTTGAAATTTAAAATCTGAACGTTTACGATGGGTTAAACAAGATTTACTTATCAACTTTGTCGGTTTTGACCATTTACCGGTCTTCACTTTCGTTGTAGATCCTTATGGCCGCAAAGTATTTTTTTCACGACTTTTTTCTGTCAAAAGACTTGATTTTAAATGACAATAATTCTAGGAATTTGAAATTCAAAATCTGAACTTCTGCGATTGGTTAAACAAGATCTACTTGTGGACTTTGTCGGTTTTGACTATTTACCGGTCTTCACATCCGTTGTAGATCCTTACGGACGCAAAGTATTTTTTTCGCGACTTTTTTCCATCAAAAGGCAATCATTTTAAATGACAATAACTCTTGGAATTCGAAATTCAAAATCCGAATGTCTACGATGGGTTAAACAAGATCTTCTTGTCGACTTTGTCGGTTTTGACCATTTATCGGTCTACACTTCCGTTGTAGATCCTTAAGGCCGCAAAGTATTTTTTTCGCGACTTTTTACCATCAATTGTCTTCATTTTAAATGAAAATAACTCTAAGGCTTCGAAATTCAAAATCCCAACGTCTACGATGGGTTAAACAACATCTTCTGGTCGACTTTGTAGGTTTTGACCATTTATCGGTCTTCACTTCAGGTGTAGATCCTTAAGGCCGTAAAGTCTTTTTTTCGCGTCTACGATGGGTTAAACAAGATCTTCATGTCGAATTGTCGATTTGGACCATTTATCGGTCTACATTTCCTTTGTAGATCGTTAAGGACGCAAAGTACTTTTTTCAAGACTTTTTTCCATCAAAAGGCTTCTTTTTAAATGACAATAACTCTAGGAGTTTGAAATTCGAAATCTGAGCGTCTGCAGTGGGTTAACCAAGATCTTCTTGTAGACTTTGTCGGGTTTGACCATTTACGGTCTTCACTTCCGTTGTAGATCCGTAAGGCCGCAAAGTATTTTTTTGTGACTTTTTCCCATAAAAAGGATTTATTTTAAATAACAATAACTCTCGGAATTTGAAATTCAAAATCCAAACGTCTACAATGGGTTAACCAAGATCTTCTTGTCGACTTTGTCAGGTTTGATCATTTACCGGTCTTCACTACGGTTGTAGATCCCTAAGGCCGCAAAGTATTTTTTTCGCGACTTTTTTCCATCAAAATGATTCATTTTAAATAACAATAACACTAGGGATTTGAAATTCGAAATCCGAACGTCTACATTGGGTTAACCAATATCTTCTTGTCGACTTGGTCGGTTTTGAACATTTATCGGTGTTCACTTCCGTTGTTGATCATTAAGGCCGCAAAGTCTTTTTTTTGCGTCTTTTTTCCATGAAAAAGGATTTATTTTACATGACAATAACTCTAGGAATTTGAAATTCGAAATCCGAATGTCTATAATCGGTTAACTGAGATCTTCTTGTCGACTTTGTCGGGTTTGGCCATTTACCGGTCTTCACTTCCGTTGTAGATTTTAAGGCCGCAAAGTATTTTTTCGCGTCTTTTTTCAATCAAAAGGTTTCATTTTAAATGATAATAACTCTAGGAGTTTGAAATTCGAAATCTGAGCGTCTATAATGGGTTAACCAAGATCTTCTTGTCGACTTTGTCGGGTTTGACCATTTACTGGTCTTCACTTCCGTTGTAGAGCCTTATGGCCGCAAAGTATTTTTTTGCGACTTTTTCCATTAAAATGGGTCATTTTAAATAACAAAAACTCTCGAAATTCGAAATTCAAAATCCAAACGTCTACAATGGGTTAACCAAGATCTTCTTGTCGACTTTGTCGGTTTTGACCATTTATCGGTCTTTACTTCCGTTGTTGATCCTTAAGGCCACAAGGTATTTTTTTCGCAACTTTTATCCATCAAAAGAGTTCATTTTAAATGACAATAACTCTAGGACTGCGAAATTCAAAATTCGAACGATTACGATGGGTTAAACAAGATGTTCTTGTCGACTTTGTCAGCTTTAACCATCTACCGGTCATCACTTCCGTTGTAGATCCTTAAGGCCGCAAAGTATTTTTTTCGCGAGTTTTTTCCATCAAAAGGGATCATTTTAAATGACAATAATTCTAGGAATTCGAAATTCGAAATCTAAACGTCTACGATGGGTTAAACAAGATCTACTTGTCGACTTTGTCGGTTTTAACAATTTATCGCTCTTTACTTTCGTTGTAGATCCTTAAGTGTAACACCCGGTTCCCTTATCTCTTGCAGATCATGACCCATATCGCGTCTAAAACAGAATTTGGTTTCGGATGGCCAAATTGGGTTCTGTAAAAGTTGGTATGGTTTGGAAACTTCCAACAAGTCATATTAACATATATAAGTGTGTTACAATGACCCAAAGTCATTTCGGGTGGTTCGGACGGAAATCGGCTCGAAAAATCACCAGTTTCGATCCTACGCGATTAATGATTTTTACCCGACTTTGGAAGACCATAACTTCTTCATCGAACTCCAAATGAGTCCCTGGTTTTTTCCATGTCTTCATTTTAATGCCCTCTACAACTTTCGTGTTTTGAACGAGACCCAATTCCAACTCCTTAATTCCCAAAAGTGCGTGCAAAGTCGGGTTGTTGACCAAAAACTGAATGAGGCAGAAATTACCTCATGTAGTCGACTACATGAACAGTGAGGAGTCGACTACATCGCGCTGGATAGGTTTTTTATATATTTCTTCTTCTCCTTTCTTCCCCATTTCACCCCACCATTAGGAAGCCTTTAGAGAGAGAAGTGAGGAGGGATTTGAGGGGAAATTGGGGGATAAATCTATGTGTATTATTCCCCACCAAACTAACATCAACACCATCATCTCCATCATCATCTTCATCATATTCTCCACCTTCATCCACCATTTCTAGGGTTTATAGCTACAACTTGGAGGTTTTCGCTTCTACGCGGTTCTGGCTTGATTCAACGGCATTTCTTCGAGGGATTGACCCTCTTAAGGTGGGAACAATAGTATTTAAACTTCTTTTCAAGTTATTACAACATATTTACACCAAATCAAACTAAACCTAGGGTTTTTATTCAAAGTTGCATATGCATGGGGCTTGGGTCAATTTCTTTGGATATTTTTGATAGATTTACATCATATATGACATCAATAACTATTTTAAACAAAAAGCCCTAATTTTAAATTATTTATGAGAAAGTTTGGTATATAACCTTCAAGTACGCATATGAGTATTGTGAGAATCCGCAAATGCGACCCCCGGGTGTCGTCCCCGTTTGTTAGGCGTCTAGAAACGTCGGAACGGATCCCGTCGTTCCATTTGCTTGGAGTTTGTTTTGATAATTCATATCGGGTGTCCCTACGTCTATTCTAGATGCAAAGGGGTTCGTTCAGAGTCGCCAGTACGTTTTACGAGAAAACGGACAAAAAGGGTCGTGTAAGGGGAAAGGCTACAGATAAGCCTTTCTTTACACGTTTGTCTGCGAAACCAGGATTCTATAGGGTTCGGGAACTATATTACGGTTTGGGAAGGTGTTAAGCACCCATTCCGCCCTTTCGGTCTCTAGTGGACTTATATGTTTATTCTATGTTGAAAAACTTGGATGCTTTTACTGACAGTCTACTACTTTTCAAATGAAAGCCCTAATTTCTGGGGGAAAACGGTAAAGGGATAGAAACCTTTGTGTTCCGAGATCCGGTGTTTTTATTATTGAAAGATGTAAATACAAATGACAAAAAAACCTTTTATTTTGAAAGAGTATCCCGTATTATTTCCTCAGATAATGACGGTTTTCTCGTGTTGTGATTGCTTTTGTAAAAAATTCGGATCTTGTATTGGAACTAATTTAATGTGGAATCAGAACTCTTGAGGAGAGTTATCAGACACATCGTTAGAAAAAATAGAATTCTAAAAGTTTACAATAAAACAAATGTTTAATTACTAGAAGAGACTTTATTTACCTTCCCGACGAGAATAATAATAAGAAAGAGAATATAATACGGCAGAGAGATCTCCGGCGATAATAATCTTCTCCTTCTTCAGATATTTCCGAGAATTCGATTCCCGAGACTGGACACGTCGAGTGTCGAGAATAGATTCGATAATTCTTCAGAAATAAGACGATAATAGAAAATACTAGACGAAAGATTAGAAAATTAGATCGTAGACCCGCAATTCTACTCTAAAATTGCTGTTTTTTGCTCTGTTGTTGGTGTCCCTCAAACCCTTGGGGGTGATGGCCTATTTATAGTGCCGAAAAGGTGTATGTCGCGCGACATTTGGTGTATGTCGCGCGACAATCTTGACTGTCGCGCGACAATCTTGACTGTCGCGCGACAATCTTGACTGTCGCGCGACATTTACTTTAATGATGATGTGGTGGGGCAAATGTCGAGCGACATTTGGTGTATGTCGCGCGACAATCTTGACTGTCGCACGACATTCTACTTTAATGATGATTCTGACTCATTGCTGAGTCAGAAAGTGGAGTGGTGGGGTGTTTGTCGCGCGACATGTTCCCCAAAAGTGAGGATTGTCGCGCGACATACTTGTGTATGTCGGTGCGACAATCTTGAATGTCGCGCAACAATCTTGACGTCGCGCGACAAACTTTCGTGCGACTTTCACTTGAAAACATGTTTGTTTGGCCACCAAACCCTTTCGGGGCAGTTTCGGGTGTTCGGGTGAGTTTCGGACTCAAAAACAGCAGTTCTAGAAGGTTGTTAGGGTTCTTGCGGGGGTCACGGATCGGGGTGTCTACAGACCCTCTCGACTCAAGCTCCTTGCTTGCAAGGAATTGAGGCGACTGGAAGAGACCATGATCGATGGCTCCCGCAAGAACTCTAAAGGAGTGTGTGTATGCAACAGGTGCTCGTGAGTGCCTCCGGAGAGGGCTTTTGTGTTTAGTTTTGCCTCCGGAGAGGGCTTTTGTTACCTCATTGCCTCTTTCGAGGGCTTTTTGCTCCACGTGCCTCCCCCCGGAAGGACTTTTTGCTCCACGTGCCTTCCCCCGGAAGGACTTTTTGCTCCACTTGCCTCCCCTCGGAAGGACTTTTTGCTCCAATAGCCTCTCTGGGAGGACTTTTTGCTCCACGTGCCCCCCCCGGAAGGACTTTTTGCTGCACGTGCCTCTCCTCGAGAGGACTTTTTGCTCCACTTGCCTCCCCCCGGAAGGACTTTTTGCTCCACTTGCCTCTCCTCGAGAGGACTTTTTGCTCCACGTGCCTCCCCCCGGAAGGACTTTTTGCTCCGCGAGCCTCTCTGGGAGGACTTTTTTGCTCCACGTGCCTCCCCCCGGAAGGACTTTTTTGCTCCACTTGCCTCCCCCCGGAAGGACTTTTTGCTCCACGTGCCTCTCTGGGAGGACTTTTTGCTCCACGTGCCTCCCCCCGGAAGGACTTTTTGCTCCACTTGCCTCCCCCCGGAAGGACTTTTTGCTCCACGTGCCTCTCCTCGAGAGGACTTTTTGCTCCACGTGCCTCTCTGGGAGGACTTTTTGCTCCACTTGCCTCCCCCTGGAAGGACTTTTTGCTCCACTTGCCTCCCCCCGGAAGGACTTTTTGCTCCACGTGCCTCTCCTCGAGAGGACTTTTTGCTCCACTTGCCTCCCCCGGAAGGACTTTTTGCTCCACTTGCCTCCTCCCGGAAGGACTTTTTGCTCCACGTGCCTCTCCTCGAGAGGACTTTTTGCTCCACGTGCCTCTCTGGGAGGACTTTTTGCTCCACTTGCCTCCCCCCGGAAGGACTTTTTGCTCCATGTGCCTCTCCTCGAGAGGACTTTTGATCTGTAAAAGAAAGAAAAAAGAAAAGAAAAGAAAAGAAAATAATTTGCCTCCGGAGAGGGCTTGTGCCTGTGTTAAGGACTTGATGACCGGTTTGCCTGTAGAAAGGGCTTAGGTGAATGGATTGCCTCCGGGGAGGGCTTGTGCCTGTAGAAAGGACTTGTGGGTGATGTTTTGCCTGTAGAAAGGGCTTATGTGAATGGATTGCCTCCGGGGAGGGCTTCGCCTCAGGTGGGAGGACTACCATTGCTCCGCTGTGCCTCCTCATGAGGGCTTTTTGATCTGTAAAAGAAAGAAAAAAGAAAAGAAAATAAAATAAAATAAATTGTCTCCGGAGAGGGCTTGTGCCTGTGTTAAGGACTTGATGACCGGTTTGCCTGTAGAAAGGGCTTAGGTGAATGGATTGCCTCCGGGGAGGGCTTGTGCCTGTAGAAAGGACTTGTGGGTGATGTTTTGCCTGTAGAAAGGGCTTATGTGAATGGATTGCCTCCGGAGAGGGCTTGTGTTTGTGAATTGCCTCCGGAGAGGGCTTGTGTTTGTGAATTGCCTCCGGAGAGGGCTTGTGTTTGTGAATTGCCTCCAGAGAGGGCTTGTGTTTGTGAATTGCCTCCAGAGAGGGCTTGAGTGAGAGAGAGAAATCTTGCGAAGGTGAAAAGAGCTTCTCGGGGTCTAATCGGGATGTCCGTTTCCCTGTATCTTTCTGAACTTTACTCTCATGTTTTCCTCGAGTGAAGATACTTCACTCAGAAGGCAGTTTTCGGATTTATGTGCTCTCCGCAGAGTGATGGTCCGAGGTTTTCCAAATCATCTCTTCTGTATCGTGCTGAAAAGAAAATTTGTTCGAAAGGTCAATCTCTGATCTCTTGTTCTCTTCTTAGTTCTCATTTTTGGAGGGCCCACATCGTTTTCTATTTTTCGATGCCCTTATTCCTCCCTCTTTTGGGAAAGACTTTTCCAGGCCCTTTCTGTTTTTGACCAGGAGTCTTTTCATCCCTTTGTCGTGATCAGGAGCCTTACTCACCCAAAACGAAGCCCTGAGCCGGTTTTGGCCTAGCTGTCACTTTTGGTGTGGCTCTCCCTGTCACTCTGCATTTCTGTTTCTCTCACTCACTTTGGGCGCTCATGCGGGTTCTTTCTCTTTTCTACTCTTTCAATTTTTTCTATTCCCGTCTTATCTTGTTTTTTTTTCATTTGATGGTCTCGGTTCTTCTTGGGAGATCAGAGACTACTTTAACTATTCGCATTTCGTCCTCGCCTTTTCGGAGAGATGATTTGGAAGTCCTTCCTCGTGTTCTCATCCTGGGTGTGCGGTCTTTTACCAATTTTTTTCGAAAACTGCTTTTCGGAAATCCTCCTGCGTGAGATAAAATGAGACAAAGGTCAAAAAATCAGGGGAAAGGTTAATATGTCGCGTGACATTTCGGTGGCAAGGCCCTTTGTCGCGCGACAATGAGGCTGTTTGTCGCGCGACATTTTGATCCACTATATATACTCCCTGCTGAGCTCATTCCACCTCATTCTCTCCTTCCTCTTTCTCTCTCTAGCTCTCTTTCTCTCTCTTTCTCTCTTCTCCTAAGCGCGGAAGCCCCGCTGCTTTTCCGACTTTCTCGTTTATTCCACTCATATATATACAGATGGATCCTCCAGAGCCTGATAGATTGGAGGGTGACCAGGAGGAGGTCACCTTTACTGACGCTCAGGGCGTTCTCCGCTGCAGTCCTCATCACGATGACTGGGAGGACTTGGATTGGTATGCCGAGGATGGGATAGACCGCGGTCGGGCGGTGGTCTACCGAGATGCTACCCGGGCTGCTCCAGTCCCGGATATTCCATGGCTCTTGATGGAGCCTGCTTCCCATGAGATTCGTCGACGATCTCTCGTACGTCTTCTTTTCTATCTTCTTTTGATTTATTTCTGCCGTTTCCTGCACGTATTTTAAACAATTCATATTTAGCATACATGTCTGCCTAGGAATAGCGTCCGATTTTGTGAGTCCGTACTTTTACTTGTGATACCTTCTAGGTTTTTAGAAAATTACATAATTTTACCCTATAACCCTATAACTCTCATAATTACACCAAAATACCCTCAAGTTTGAAAAATTACATAATTTTACCCTATAACCCTATATCTCTCATAATTACACCAAAATACCCTCAGGTTTGGAAAATTACATAATTTACCCCTATAGCCCTATAACTCTCATAATTACACCAAAATACCCTCAGGTTTGGAAAATTACATAATTTTACCCTATAACCCTATATCTCTAATAATTACACCAAAATACCCTCAGGTTTGGAAAATTACATAATTTACCCCTATAGCCCTATAACTCTCATAATTACACCAAAATACCCTCAGGTTTGGAAAATTACATAATTTACCCCTATAGCCCTATAACTCTCAAAATTACACCAAAATACCCTCAGGGTTGGAAAATTACATAATTTACCCCTATCACCCTATATCTCTCATAATTACACCAAAATACCCTCAGGTTTGGAAAATTACATAATTTACTCCTATAACTCCACATCTCTCATAATTACACCAAAATACCCTCAGGTTTGGAAAATTACATAATTTACTCCTATAACTCCACATCTCTCATAATTACACAAAAATACCCTCAGGTTTGAAAAATTACATAATTTTACCCTATAACTCCATATCTCTTATAATTACACCAAAATACCCTCAGGTTTGGAAAATTACATAATTTTACCCTATAACCCTATATCTCTGATAATTACACCAAAATACCCTCAGGTTTGGAAAATTACATAATTTTACCATATAACTCTATATCTCTCATAATTACACCAAAATACCCTCAGGTTTGGAAAATTACATAATTTTACCCTATAACTCTATATCTCTCATAATTACACCAAAGTACCCTCAGGTTTCTTATATCCATATCTTCATTTGGTTTGTAGTGGGTTGGCCGAGGTTGGGGTTCTCCCAACACTATATCTTCGGAGTGGCGACGGGCACCGGCCCCTGTCCAGGAGTTGCTCCTTGCGACTCCTTTTGGCTCCCTCTTCGACGCCCTCCCAGAGCGTGTTTCTAGGGCGACGGTTTTGGTGTCGGCACTGGCTTGCCATTGGTGGGATACTACTCATACCTTCCATTGGAGCTGGGGTGAGATGACGATGACACCTCTTGATCTTTTTGCTTTGACTGGGATTTCTTCAGGGGGGATCCCTATTCAGATTGACGTCCCTTTGCGTCTGACGGCGGAGGGCATTGTGGGCGCACTTGGGTGGTTCCCCGAGCGACGGAGTTCGGGTGATACGATTCCTCGGGGTGTCTTAGTCACGCGACTAGCCACAGAGAGAGCTCGACTAGTTGCTTCGGGGGTGTCGATGACCCGTCAGGAGGCGCGTCAGTATGCCCGCGTCCTTCTCCTATTGACACTCCATGACCTATTCGAGGCGCGTGGGGGGGACACGGCCCATCTTTGGTGGTTGCCCTATCTTCGGGACTTCAGCCTCATTTTTGACTATGACTGGGGCGGCCTCATTCTCGCTGTCCTGTATGACGCCATGGACCAG
Organism: Lonicera japonica; assembly: GCA_021464415.1. NCBI lineage: Eukaryota > Viridiplantae > Streptophyta > Magnoliopsida > Dipsacales > Caprifoliaceae > Lonicera > Lonicera japonica. Next base: position 77,757,295 of record CM038464.1, read on the forward strand.
GTCTCTCGCCATTTAGCCCTGAACCTCAAGGGCTTCTCATTGTTGTGGGAGGTATATACTTTAGTCCTTTTGTCTTTGTTTTGGATCTTCATATATCACCTGTAGATTATTGCTGAAATCCTTTATCTTTCCTTTTCAGAGTTGGTTCGTTGCTTATACCCGCCTGGGTCGCGCCCAGGTGGATCTCTTCGTTGAGAACGAGGACCAGTTTCCCTTTCTCCGCCAATTCATTGCGGGGAACTACAGGGCTCCCTACGTATACCGGACTCGGGAGACCGGAGCTGCTGCTGTCCACGACCTGTTGGAGGAGCAGGTAAATATTTTAGTTTTCTCCTTTTTCAATAGATAATAAAATAGAGAATAAATTACTGAAATAAAATCTTATTCTTCTCTTTCAGATTGAGTGGGCCCCTTGGGGCGATCTGGGCCTCCATTTTGGATATGGCCGTTCTCTGACTGCTTCGAGGACCAGGCGGCTTATCAGGGACGAGTACGGTCCTCACTTCTATCTGGGCGAGAGGGTTATTCGCCAGCATTCACCAGCTCAGTGGCCTCGGGTTCCTTTATTTCTGCCAGTTCTGATGAGGCGGACAGGTGAGATTGATTCCGTGACGATACAGGCCCTTGTAGACGGACTCGGCTTCCAAACGTTTACTGAGGAGGGGGACTACGTGTCTTTGCTGCCCGTTATCTGATGAGGGAGCCGAAGGGGACTCGGGGACGGGTCTTCTACGAGAGGTACCGGGCGTTGGGAGGCGATCCCAACTTCATACGAGGGCAGACTCACTTGTCCAGGACGGTCCCTGGCTACTTGCCGCCTATCCCTGATCAGAGGGATAATATTTTGGACTCTGACGATGATGATCCTGATGGCGAGAGGGACGTCCCTGCTGCTGCCGAGGGAGGTGATGGTGGACCTGAGGGTGGCGATGATAGGCCTGAGGGCGACGAGGGAGGTGCGACAGCGGTTCCCGAGCAGCCGTCTCAGACTTCACCGGGAGAGGGACAGCCTGCTGAGAGAGGGGGAGGTGATTTTCCCGAGCGGTCCTGGGAGCCTACAGACCTCGGGGTTGACTACGAGCAGTTTGGGCGGACTCCTCCTGTTGCTGCTGCTGTTTCTAGTGGGGTCCCGCCTCTGAGGGCGACGGCCGTAGTGGACCCTCCGGGTGTTCGTACTTTTGCCACGCTGACTCCCCTCCCATCTGCTGTCATGGGTCCTCCGGTCAGATCTACAGGTCTTGGTGGCTCATCTTCTCGTCCTCCTTTGTTCCCGATTTATGAGGAGGGCGGGTCTACTTCTGCTGCTATGCCGGGGAGTTCGTCCATTCATCCGGTAGATCTACCGTCACTTCCCCGAGACTTCTCCTATGTTGGCGCTGGCTTACGTCGATATGCGGTGCCTGAGTATCCTCTCCCTGGAGACACGTTTGACTATTTGGGTGGCCGTTCTGATGATGAGGTATGTGCTTTCCTTCTTTCAATAACTTTTCATATCCATGCTTACTTATTTTATCGGTGCTGATTCTTCTTTCTTTTCTTTTCAGCGGGTGAGCGTGCGAGTGGCGGACCTGAGAGCTTGGCACTCCCAGTACCTCTATACCTGGAACCTGCTCCAGTACGTTGGTCGAGACCCTACGACATACATGCGGGATTATCAGAGGGCGATCGATGTTTCCTTACGGGCAGATGACCCTCTGTCTCCCTCTCGGGGTCGGACGGAGTCTCGGAGGAGCAGTAGCCGGACTTCCAGGCGGTCTCGATCCTCGGTGATCCGGTCCAGCCGACAGGGCCTTCGCAGGCAGCGGCTCCTTCGACTCAGGGTGTCCCAGAGGTCGATCCTACTCCTGAGGAGGATTCTGGTGATAGTGGGAGTGTGTCCAAACGCTCCCGATTAGATTAGCTTTCTTTCCTGCATTTAGTTAGTATCGACAAACATGTAGTTTTATTTTTAGATTTTTTTAGACAAGATTTTTGTAGAAAAAACTGTTCTTTTATTAGTTTTATAAAAAATCTTCATTTGTGTCTGATGATGCGTATTTATTTATCTAATGATGAAAAATAAATTATGCGAACCGATAAAGTAGGAATTGTACCTTTGTGATGCTACTGAGGTTATCTGCAAAAGAACAAAGTGAGCACAAATGCATACAAAAGTGGATCTTTTGGCAAAACTGACTCTTATGTGTATGAAAAACTCAAAAACAGAGCACATCAAGGGAGTTTGTCGCGCGACATTCCCTCCTGAATATGGGTTTGTCGCGCGACAAACAGGTACAGGAGCTCTCCTTTTTTGCTATAAATACACCCATCCTCCTTCCTTCATCCTCACACCTTCCTCACAATGTCTTCTTATCTCACAAATTCTAATTTTTCTTACGTTGAAGCCCGAGATGCTCTGATATCTTCTGAGAATGGCTTGAACTTTGGTGTATTCAGTCCTTTAGCGAGCTGGCGCCATCGTCCTGTAGATTTCTCCTTTTTGCTTGGCGCTCTGTACTTCTGGAGTCCTGCCGATCATCTTTTCCGTTTCGGATTAGACGAGCTCTGCCCGACTTATGAAGAATTCTCCTGGTTATTGCGTTCTGATGTTCGTCTCCCGATGGCTATTCCCATAGAAGAAATCGGTCCTCGAGATATGCTGATTGCTCTGCTAGCCATTCCCCAAGCGGCCTGTGATGGCTTTCTTATCGACGGACTCCTTGATCTCTACAAAATGGTGAGGTTCTTTCATCGCTATGAAGAGAGAGCTTCTTATAGTGCGGGACGTACTGTGGCAGCCTTGATTTGTCTGGTTTCTGATATGCTACTGGTTACGGGCTCTTCCCGTGTTGATCCGACTATTCTGAGTCTGATTTATCATGCTAGGAATGGGGAATCCATAGTGCCCATAGTTTTGGCAGAGACTCTGAATGGTCTAGATGATGTCCAAAGGGGAGCTTCACCCTTCTTCAGGGGAAGTCCACGCTTGCTATACATGTGGCTATTGGAGCGTTTCCGATCAGTGGGCTTTAATGGGGTTCAGCTTGACAACCCGACATTCTTCTTCCGTCGTCCCCTCTTTGGTGCCTTGACCATGTCCTCCTCTGATTGGACGATATGGTTTTCAGAGAATTCGAGGGCCATTCGGTGGAACATTCCTTGGTGGAAGCTGAGGGCGATAGTGCTTAGTACCGGGGGGCAACATTACGTTCGGCTCCGTGGACTCTGGTTCACTTCTTTTTATCTCCCAGGACGTCTTCTTCGGCAGTTTAACATTCCCCAGGGCATTCCCCTTGGCCTGTACAACTTTTCTTCCGAGTCTAAATATTTGACCCAGCATATTTCTTCATCGATGGAGAGAATGTGGCGTGCTCGACTGACTCGTCAGTTCAACCCTACCTGTTTCGGTATTTCCAGGCCCCTCCGGGCTGATATCATCCGTTCTCTTTGGGGGTCTCTTGAAGACGAGCTGATCGATGACCCTTTTCAGATGGAGTGGTTTCGGTTTATGGATTCCGAGCCTACAGAAGAAAGCATTGTCTCTGCGTACCAGATTCTGGACGAGGCCCGAATTGACTTGGCTACCGAAGACCCTCATTGGCCAACCCCTAAGGATTAGTTTCTTTTTGTATGATGTATCTCCTTTGTAACTTTCGGTGTTCTGAACCACCTTGATAATAAACAAAGGACTTTTATTGCTTCATAATGTTTAAACCGGGCCTGAAGTCACTTCTCAGGTTGCCTACGTTCCCCTTTTGATTTTTTCCGAAAACATAATTTTGGGTTGGGGCTCAGGTTTACGTAGTTCTTATCATACATGTTACATCTATTGATAATACTTCTTCAGTCGATCCATGTTGACCGGAGAATGCAGTAACTGTCCATCCAAATCAGCGAGAATAGCGGCACCCCCTGTATCAATCTCTTTGACGATGTATGGCCCTGTCCACTTTTGACCGAACTTTCCCTTTGGGTCTCTAGCTGGTTCTCGAATTTCTTTCAGCACGATGTCGTTCTCATTGATGCCCCGAGTCTTTACTTTCCGATTAAATGCTCGAGCGATTCTCCTCTGATACCCTTGGTGGTGATACGCGGCTTTCAATCTTTTCTCATCTAATAATGCCAATTCGTCGTAACGTGCCTGGACCCATTCCAGCTCATTAACTTGATTCTCTAGCATTACTCTGAGGGAGGGAACCTCTAATTCAACAGGGAGGATTGCTTCCATCCCGTATGTAAGTGAAAATGGTGTTGCCCCAGTAGAGACCCTTTCAGTGGTGCGGTATCCCCACAATGCGTACGGCAATTTCTCTGGCTAGTCTCGACAGGTGTCGGTCATCTTGCTCAGGATGTTCTTCAGATTCTTGTTGGCGGCCTCAACTGCCCCATTGGTTTGCGGTCTGTATGGCGAGGATCTGTGTCGGGTAATACCGTATTCCTCCATGATTATATTAGCTTCTCCTTCGAAGTGGGTGCCATTGTCCGAGATGATTTCGTGTGGGACCCCATATCGACAGATGATATTTCGTTTGATGAATCGGGCAACTTTCTTGGCGTCAAGGGTCTGGAAAGACTCGGCCCCTACCCATTTGGTGAAGTAGTCGATGGCCACTAGTATAAATTCGTGACCGTTGCTGGCTTTGGGCGAAATCTTTCCAATGATGTCAATTCCCCAGGTAGCGAAAGGCCAGGGAGCAGTCATGTTGTACAACTCTTTCGGAGGAAGTTTCTGGGATTTAGCATAAATTTGGCACTTGTGACAACGGCGTACGTGGTTAACGCAGTCGTTTTGCAGGGTAGACCAGAAATAACCTTATCTGATGATTTTGCGGGCAAGTGGATGGCCGCTCATATGAGGTCCGCAATTGCCCCCATGCATCTGATCCATCACTTTGACAGATTCTTCTTCGGTGAGACATTGAAGATGAGTCCCATCGCAGTTCCTCTTATACAATCTTCCGGCACAAAGTATGAACCCGGATGCTAACCTTCTGAGTGTGACCCGCGTTTTCTTATCTGTTTGCTTGGGATACTGATGGTTCTTCAGCAAGTTCTAGATGTCGTAAAACCAGGCGGTTGAGTCACCGTCTTTTCCATTCTCTACCTCAAGGGCCATGCAGTGTGCCGGTCCTGATTTCTTTTGTACTGTAAGAGTTATTTCTTCCATCCCCTCCGGGATATCAATCATAGATGCCAAGGTTGCCAGTGCGTCAGCAAAACTGTTCTGTGACCTGGGGACATAGTAAAACTCTGCATGCTCGAACTTTCCTGCGACATCCTCCAATCGGGTGAGGTAAGGGACTAATTTCTCATCTCTGATCTTCCATTCCTTCAGAACTTGGTGGACCACTAGTGCTGAATCTCCGTATACCTGTATTCTCTGTATACCCCTTTGGAGCGCAATTTCCAACCCGAGTATGCAGGCTTCATATTCGGCCATGTTATTGGTGCAGAAGAAGTTCAGACGATATGATATCGGAGAATGAGTTTGGTCTGGAGAGACTAACAGGATGCCTACTCCATTCCCATTTTGGTTGGCAGCCCCGTCAAAATATAATTTCCAGTCTTCATCGATCTCGACCTTCATGATAGTTTCATCTGGGAATTCGGCTTCTTCTAACATGTCCCCCAATATCGGATTCTGGGCCAGGTAATCAGCTATGATCTTGCCTTTGACTGCCTTCTGGGTCATGTAAGTGATGTCAAATTCGGAAAGCATGAATAACCACTTTGCCATACGGTTCGAGAGAGCTAGTTTCTCGAAAAGGTATTTTAGCGGATCAATTCGTGATGTCAGGATGACCGGGAAGACCAGCATATAGTGACGTAATTTCTGCGTTACCCAGACGAGAGCGGCACATGACTTCTCTAATGGCGTGTAGTTTATCTCGAATGGGGATAACTTTTTGCTGACGTAGTAGATGGCTTGTTCTTTTCGAGTATCAACTACATGTTGGGCTAGCATAGCTCCTGCAGCTGAATCCATAACCGTTAGGTATAAGATTAGTGGCAGTCCGGCCTGTGGTGGGGCTAATACTGGGGGATTGGAGAGATAGTCCTTGATTTTATCGAAAGCCTCCTGGCACTGATCGTCCCACTCTCCTGGTGAAGATTTCCTCAGGAGTTTGAAGATAGGCTCGCAAGTCTGAGTGAGCTGAGAGATGAACCTACTGATGTACTGCAGATTACCCAAAAATCCCCGGACTTCTTTCTCGGTACGAGGCTCAGGCATTTCTTGGATAGCTCGAACCTTGGCAGGGTCTACCTCGATTCCTTTCTTACTGACAACATAACCCAGGAGTTTTCCCTTGGTCACCCCGAATACACATTTCTGCGGATTGAGCCTCATCTGGTACTGGCGGAGGCGATCGAAAAAGGCCCGTAAAGCTGGTACATGGCCTTCTCTCTCCTTTGACTTGATTATCATGTCGTCCACATATACTTCTACCTCTTTGTGAATCATGTCGTGGAAGATAGCAGTAGTAGCCCTCTGATACGTTGCCCCGGTGTTCTTTAGCCCGAATGGCATAACGGTGTAGCAGTAGGTTCCCCATGGCGTGATAAATGCTGTTTTCTCTTGGTGATCTGGGTGCATCTTGATCTGATTATACCCGGCAAAACCGTCCACGAATGACTTCAAGGCATGGTTGGCGGTATTGTCTACTATCAAATCAATGTTGGGTAATGGGAAATCGTCTTTTGGGCAAGCTTTATTGAGATCCCGGTAATCCACACACATGCGGACTTTCCCATTTGCCTTTGGAACGGGCACAATGTTGGCTAACCATAAAGGGTACTCGATCACCCGCAAAAACCCTACACTCAGTTGTTTCATCACTTCTTCTTTTACTTTCAGGGACCATTATGGCGTAAGCTTTCTCAACTTTTGCTTGACGGGCCTGAATTCCGGCTTGGTGTGTATCTCGTGCATGACTATCTGGCTGTTCAAACCTGGCATATCAGCATAGGACCAGGCGAAGACATCCACGTACTCATTCAGAGTTTGTGTGAATTCCTCTCTTTCTGCTTCATTTAGACTTGCCCCAATGTGGACTTCTTTCTTTTCCTCTTCCGTTCCGAGGTTAATTATAAGAGTGTCTCCTTCTTCACTTTGTATACGCTGACCCTCCCGTTCAGGGTGTTCGTTTAGTCTTTCCAACTCCATATAAGCAATTACAGAATTGAAACTAACAGGATAACGCAAAATAGAGTTTTCCTCATTAATGATAGTGCTTACAGGTACAAGTTTGAAAAGTAAATTTAGGAAAGACTCTTCCCTACCCTTTCCCCCACTCTTATCTTTCACCCTTACAATTTCACTCTTTTCCCCCTCTTTCTGGTAATCTGGATCAGCGTGTATCAAGTGTACAGGGTCGTCTCTTGGCTCGTCATCCCCTAGAGCCATGACATCGAAGAGATTTCCGATCATTTTTTCCTCTTCCTTGTCTTCACTTTCTTTTCCTAGTCCGATCGTTAACTTGGCAGAGAAGCTGTGTGTGACACTTTCTTTGAGGTAAAGGTCTTCTTCATAGAAGATTTCTCATCCCGGAAGATTATCTTCGTTGCTATTCCTCCAGGGCTCTTGAAAGCCACAAAAGGGGAAGTCTTCTCCTTCCTTGACAAAAAAACCCGTTCAGAGAGCTAAAACTCGGATACTGATGCCCTCGGCTCATTTTCTCTTGGTCGTCCTCTCCGGTGTGTTGATACCCCAAACCTTCTCTCTCGTACCTCGTTACCGGTTCCAAGGCTTGAAGTAATCCGAACTGTCCCATTCCCAAACTGGCTCCAGGTAAGTATTTCATCTTTCTCAGCATGTTCGTGATCTTGGTACTGAGACCGGGGATATTATCAGGGGGTAGATACTCGATTCTTTGGGTGGTGAGAGCTTGTACTTGAGGCTCGTAAGAAAAGCCTCCCAACTGTATGCTTTGACTCCCGATGCCTAACACAGGTAATTCCAGATCTGCCAAGGTCCTTTCAGGATCTCCTTGGATTGTGATTACATTCCCTTCGAATGGTATTTTGATCTTCTGATGTAAGGAGGAGGGGAGTGCTCCTATGTCATGTAGCCAGGCTCTTCCCAACAGTAGGTTGAAACTGGAGGGAATGTCTATGATTTGGAACTCGGCCGGAAAGTTTCTGGGACCCACCATGAGATCAAGCTTCAAAGAACCCAGAATGGCCCTCCTGGTGTTGTCATAGGCCCTGACGGTTACGGCTGATGGAGAAAGTTCTGAATTCAATATACCCAGGCATCTGGCGGTCTTCAGGGGGCAAACATTTATAGTCGACCCGTTATCGATGAGAACCTGCGGCAGGATTTTTCCTCGAGTCCGAACAGTGATGTGGAGAGCCAGGCTGTGTTTCTTCCCCAATGGAGATAAGTCTTCATCTGAAAATGACAGACTTCTTTGAACTGTAAGTGACCCAATCATGTTTGGCAGTTGTTCGGGCGTAGAGTCTGGCGATATGACAGCCTCATCTAGGACTTTGATGAAAGCGGTCCTGTGAGGTTTGGAGGCAACCAGGAGGCCCCAAATGGTGATGTGGGCCTGAGTTTTCTTCAGCTGTTCCAATACTCGATCTTCTCCTACTTCCCTAGGAGGTGGTTTTTTCTCAGCATCCATTAGCGGTGGCTGATATACCCTTCCCGAACGGGTAATTTGCTGTATCCAAAGGGATGCTGGGTCTGATCCCTCTGAGACTTCCGGTGATTCTGGTTCTGTCGACCAACTGAAGGCTTTGGAGGAGGTTTCTGTCATACAGATTGTCTCCTTAGGGAGGCCTCGGGGCTTCCATGGTTGTTTCTTCTTGTCCTGGGTCCATCCTATCCCAGCTTTTCCGGGATTGGTTTTGAGTGTAAGTGGTTGTGAGATCCCCTGATTGGTTTTTCCTAACCCCTGCCCGGGTAGGAAGTTCATCTTAGCCATCCATTGGTCGATTATCGGATTGAGGCCTGGCGCCACTTGAGCCTTTGCTGGTAGCACAACTGGTGCTCTGTAGGCTGGGTCATCTCGAATGAGTCTTACGGGGTCAAAACCTTCTTCATCAGTGGTCAAGGCATTAATTCCCGCAGGTGGAGCATGGTTGGGAAGGGGGTTGTTGGTAACATTAGGCCCGCCGGGTGCGGGAATGGTCCCAGCTTCGATTAGGTCCTGAATACGGTGACGAAGAGCCAAACAACGTTCCGTATCATGGCCTGCAGCCTGATGGTATGCACAATTTTCATTCATTCTCCAAGTAACGGGAATAGGACTTGGTGGAGGACGTGGGTTGAGCGGGGTGATCAGCCCGGCCTTTCGGAGTAGTTCCAAGCTTTTGACTAGGGTAGTGGGAAGAGTACAGAAGTTCCTTTTTTTCCTGACTTCAGTGCTTGAAGAATCTCCTTGTGCGGGCCAATTCATCGTAGGTGCTTGTTGTGGTTGTTGAAACGGATTTTGTTGATACGGGTATGAGCCTATTTGGTTAACGGTTGGAGTGGCCATCTTTCTCCCTGTGTATGAGGCTTTCTTGGTATCATTCTCGGCTTTCTTAGCCAATTCTTCTTCCACTTGCGATCCCATGCTTAACAGGGCCCTGAAATGTGGGAACACGTGCTTTCCCATACAACTTAGTAGAGCTGGAGTAAAATTCCTTTGTATGATTTCCAATTGTTCTTCCTCATCGGGCCGCTTGGACATTTGAGAGGCCATCTCTCTCCAACGCGTGACGAAGTCGCTGAAACTTTCTTTCTCGCCTTGCTTGGCCATTTCCAGGTGCTTGCGAGTAATTTCTAAATCTTCATTGGACCCATATTTATTCATGAACTCCTTGACAATATCTCCCCAAGTCTTCGTGTGGTGTCTCTCGAGATCAAAAAACCATCTCAGGGCGGCCCCCGTGAGAGTCATGTGAAAGGCCTGAGCTAATTCCGGTTCTCCACAGCCAGATACTTGCATGGATCGGATATATGACTGCAGATGTGTCTTCGGGGGGGGGGTAGTCCCGGTGAATTTAGTGATGGAAGGGAGCTTGAATCCTTGAGGTAATCTTGCTTCCGGGTAGAGGGAGAAGGCATTCATATCTGTAATCTCATCTGCTCCTTTCATCAAGGAGACCCCCTTTTGCAGAACCTTCATCTGCTCTTTCAATTTCTTCATTTCTTCACTTTCTCTTGACACCTCGTCGGGCTGTTCCCGAGCTATAACCGATTCTGCATACACTGCCCGAAGTCGGTTGATGTCTGGGTATTCATGAGGAGGGGCTACTGGGGCCGGAGGTGGAATAGGCCTTGCGGGAACTTGTGGCCATGGCTGGTATTGAGGATCAATGCCCGGTTGGGGTTGTGGCCAGACGATGGGTGGCTCTGGTTGCTGATAAGTAGGGCCTGAATCTGGGGCCCACTGATTCGGGTTGTTAGGATCTGCCTGAACGGGACCTGTGGTGATAGGACTCGTTTGAGGTGGATTGGTTCCTTGAACTGGGGGAAGTACTTGCAATGACTGCCCTTGATCTCGATTCGGTGGTAGTCGTTCAAACCCCGGTGGCGCGACCCGCCCGGCTGACAACTCTTCTACTCGAACTCGGGTACTCTGTTGTTCATTCGTGAGGTTTGCTAGACTCATGCTGACAGTCCTCAGTAAACGATACATTTCGGCTAAATCTGGCTGTGGTGCAGATGCCTCGGCTAGGCTCTGATCTGTCTCTGGATTCTCGCGTCTATCAGCCATTTCCGGTGTGCTTGGTCTTATTAATCTCCCGGTATGATCTCGACCAGCCCAACCTTCCAGACTGTTGCCGTATGATGACTGTAGATGGAACCATAGGGCGAAGATGAAGGAAGACCATGACGTGACTCGATTTTGCCAAAAGAACCACGGATAAAGAAAAACAATGAAAACCAAGTTTCGGGTGTTTTTATAAAGACACATCAACAACAACTTGAGCGAATTCCCGGTGGGAGTTTAGGATGGCAGCAAAGTGCTCCTTGGGTTATCCTACTCGTCCCGAATTTTGAAAAACTCATTTTTTTATTTTATGAAAATTGGGAATATCTCTCCTCTTGAGTTGCTTTTCATGGGAGATGTACCGGGGAAAGTCACAACGAGTTTAACCTCGATGTAAGTTTCTACGACGGAGGGTGGTCAGCCTCCGGCCGTACTTGCCAATATCTGGGGGAGATATATATGACAAGGCCCTATGTGGTACAAAATCCTCACGGTTGATAAAAAATACAAGAGTGTTCTATCTTGACTCTTCCTATATGCAGCGCAGGTGTAATGCAAGGTGAAGGTTTTCAGGCTCCCTCCTATTTGGCAAGACCTCGCGATATACCCCAGGGGCGGGTACGTGCAAGAATCTTTTGATATACTTCCCGGATACGTGAGTGTTCTCGTCACTCGATATACCTCGGGGGCGTACTTGGCCAAGGAGAGTGGAAGTAAATGCTTTCGGTTTATGTTGGCCCAAGCGAGCCAACTCCCTACTCACTTATAATACTTCCGAGGGTTCGGGGTAAATTCACACTCGTAGAACCAATGCATGATTTGTGAAAGTGCGTGCAAAACAGGAATTTTTCAAAAGATCAATTGCAAATATCTTATCTTCGAGGTGTATTTTGAAAACGCCATTTTTATTTAAAAAGATATTTCTTTACAATCATATATAACATAAAGGGGGAATCCTAAACATATGTCTATGTCAATGAATGGACTCTACTGCGCCTCTAGGTCAAGTCAACAATAAAATCCAGGCACCACGTCAGGGGGAAAATAGGGAAAGCAGTAAAAGCATGCATGTCAACATATTTATAAATAAAAGTCCACATATAAGAGCCTAGTTCTCAACGTCCCCAGCAGAGTCGCCACTGTGAGAATCCGCAAATGCGACCCCCGGGTCTCGTCCCCGTTCGTTGGGCGTCTAGAAACGTCGGAACGGATCCCGTCGTTCCATTTGCTTGGAGTTTGTTTTGATAATTCATATCGGGTGTCCCTACGTCTATTCTAGATGCAAAGGGGTTCGTTCAGAGTCGCCAGTACGTTTTACGAGAAAACGGACAAAAAGGGTCGTGTAAGGGGAAAGGCTACAGATAAGCCTTTCTTTACACGTTTGTCTGCGAAACCAGGATTCTATAGGGTTCGGGAACTATATTACGGTTTGGAAAGGTGTTAAGCACCCATTCCGCCCTTTCGGTCTCTAGTGGACTTATATGTTTATTCTATGTTGAAAAACTTGGATGCTTTTACTGACAGTCTACTACTTTTCAAATGAAAGCCCTAATTTCTGGGGGAAAACGGGAAAGGGATAGAAACCTTTGTGTTCCGAGATCCGGTGTTTTTATTATTGAAAGATGTAAATACAAATGACAAAAAAACCTTTTATTTTGAAAGAGTATCCCGTATTATTTCCTCAGATAATGACGGTTTTCTCGTGGTGTGATTGCTTTTGTAAAAAATTCGGATCTTGTATTGGAACTAATTTAATGTGGAATCAGAACTCTTGAGGAGAGTTATCAGACACATCGTTAGAAAAAATAGAATTCTAAAAGTTTACAATAAAACAAATGTTTAATTACTAGAAGAGACTTTATTTACCTTCCCGACGAGAATAATAATAAAAAAGAGAATATAATACGACAGAGAGATCTCCGGCGATAATAATCTTCTCCTTCTTCAGATATTTTCGAGAATTCGATTCCCGAGACTGGACACGTCGAGTGTCGAGAATAGATTCGATAATTCTTCAGAAATAAGACGATAATAGAAAATACTAGACGAAAGATTAGAAAATTAGATCGTAGACCCGCAATTCTACTCTAAAATTGCTGTTTTTTGCTCTGTTGTTGGTGTCCCTCAAACCCTTGGGGGTGATGGCCTATTTATAGTGCCGAAAAGGTGTATGTCGCGCGACAATCTTGACTGTCGCGCGACATTTACTTTAATGATGATGTGGTGGGGCAAATGTCGCGCGACATTCTACTTTAATGATGATTCTGACTCATTGCTGAGTCAGAAAGTGGAGTGGTGGGGTGTTTGTCGCGCGACATGTTCCCCAAAAGTGAGGATTGTCGCGCGACATACTTGTGTATGTCGGTGCGACAATCTTGAATGTCGCGCGACAATCTTGACTGTCGCGCGACAAACTTGAATGTCGTGCGACATTTCACTTGAAAACATGTTTGTTTGGCCACCAAACCCTTTCGGGGCAGTTTCGGGTGTTCGGGTGAGTTTCGGACTCAAAAACAGCAGTTCTAGAAGGTTGTTAGGGTTCTTGCGGGGGTCACGGATCGGGGTGTCTACAAGTATATATATGCTAAGCTTTGATACGCTTATATATGATGTCATATATGGGATTTAAAGAATAGTTTGTACAAAGTTACATATATTGGTGGTATTGTTGTTGTATTTTAAGCTATGAACTACATTTATGAGATTTTCTACTTACCTAGCCAGTCCGTAAGTATGCTGGTCAAATACATATATATGTTTTGAATAAATTAAGTCTTTAAATCATATTGGGAGGCTAATTGGGAACTAGTATACATTGTTTTACTGTATTAGACTTGGCTTGGGGCCAAATTGATGAAAATATGTGAAACCTCCCAAACTGAGGATTTTTCTGGTTTCCTTTATTAATTGACGGACTTGGCAAATCTTGTACAACCTCAACAACAATACCACTACGTGTTTTACAAAGTGTATAAGTACCCATAACCTGGATGGATATATATATATATATGAGTTATACGAAAATACGTGGAATATATGTATTTACATATATGTACATGTTGGATCCTATATTCTTATGATTTTATTGATTTGATGTATTTATTATTATTTGGTATTGATTATCGGATGGCCACACCGTTCGTACTAGATAGATGGTGATTACCGGTAGCGTATAGCCTTGGTGGCTACATGAGTATTATTGTAGCGTGCGCCTTTATGGCGGCGTGAGGTAGCGTATGCCTGTGTGGCTGCGTGAGGTAGCGTCTAGGTGGACCTGGTAGGTGGTCCCTGCCTTGGGCAGAAGAAACCGAGTTGCCGGCTATCTCTGTGCACAGTAGATGTATGAAAATCCTAGATGTGAGTATGATACATGTGATTGATGAGATAGATCTAGTCGCGGTATTGTGGCATACACTGTATGACGATGTATATATACATATCTTGCCTTTCTTGTACTTTGGGTTGGGGACATTATATATATGCATTTCACGAAAGGTTTTTCGTGCATTGGCGGCTTCAAAACTATAATATATATATAGATTTACACTTGTATATACAAAAAGAAATGTATTTTACTCAGAGGTGATTCTTTATATAGAAGCAGCACATAAACTATTTTCATTATAGTACATAGCACGGCATGCATCATTTCCAACTTATTTTCATATACAAAACCCTTATAGTTCCCACTGAGCCCATTTGGCTCACTCCCATTTTCCAAACCAGGTTTTGCAGGTGTTCCCGGGGATGGTACGCTTATGGAGTCTAGTAGCTCTGACAGCCTCTGATTACCAAAGTCGTTTGGAAACGACTAGTATTATACCTTTTATTGTATTGATAATAAGTCGCACATCTTATTGATTGTTGTATTGTTGAAACAGTGTTGTATAACTATTTTGTTCTGTATTGAGACCTTAGTGGAGGCTTTGTATAAATGATTTTTCTTTAAATGTGGAGTATCTATTGGAAAATGGATTAAGTGTACATTTCAACAGGTTTTGGTTTATCTATATGAACAAACTCCACATGCCAGAATTTCTTTTAAAATGATTTTATTACTTGAGCATATTTGAGGTATAAAATTCTAAGCTTTACACCAGATCACCCGTCGTCGTGTACGACTCCGTGGCTAACTAGGATCCGGAGGTACAAACCTCTAAACGGGATTTCGGGGCGTCACATTAAGGCCGCAAAGTATTTTTTTTCACGACTTTTTTCTATAACAAGGCTTCATTTTAAATGACAATAACACAACAAATTTGAAATTCGAAATCCGAACGTATACGATGGGTTAAACAAGATCTTTTTGTCGACTTTGTCGGTTTTGAACATATATCGGTCTACACTTCCGTTGTAGATCCTTAAGGCCGCAAAGTATTTTTTCGCGACTTTTTTCCATCAAAAGGCTTCATTTTAAATGACAATAACTCAAGAAATTCGAAATTCGAAATCCGAACGTTTACAAAGGGTTAACCAAGATCTTCTTGTTGACTTTGTTGGTTTTGACCATTTATTGGTCTTCACTTTCCTTGTTAAACCTTAAGGCTGCAAAGAATTTTTTTCGCGACTTTTTTCCATCAAAAGGCTTCATTTTAAATGACAATAACTCTACAAATTCGAAATTCGAAATCCGAACATTTACAAAGGGTTAACCAAGATCTTCTTGTTGACCTTGTTGGTTTTGACCATTTATTGGTCTTCACTTTCCTTGTTGAACCTTAAGGCTGCAAAGTATTTTTTTTCGCAACTTTTTTCCATCAAAAGGCTTCATTTTAAATGACAATAACTCTAGGACTTCGAAATTCAAAATTCGAACGATTACGATGGGTTAAAGAATATTTTCTTGTCGACTTTGTCAGCTTTAACCATTTACCGGTCTTCACTACTGTTGTAGAGCCTTAAGGCTGCAAAGTATTTTTATCGTGACTTTTTGCCATCAAATGGCTTTATTTTAAATGACAATAACTCTAGGAATTCGAAATTCGAAATCCGAACGTATACGATGGGTTAAACAAGATCTACTTGTCGACGTTGTCGATTTTGATAATTTATCGGTCTTCACTAACGTTGTAGATCCTTAAGGCCGCAAAGTATTTTTTTCACGACCTTTTTCTATCAAAAGGCTTCATTTTAAATGACAATAACACTACGGATTCGAAATTCGAAATCCGAACGTCTACGATGGGTTAAACATGATCTCTATGTCGACTTTGTCAGTTTTTACCATTTATCGATCTACACTTCCGTTGTAGATCCTTAAGGCGGCAAAGTATTTTTTTCGCTACTTTTTTCCAACAAAACGCTTCATTTTAAATGACAATAACTCTAGAAATTCGAAATTCGAAATCCGAACGTTTACAAGGGGTTAACCAAGCTCTTCTTCTTGACTTTGTCTATTTTGATCATTTATTGGTCTTCACTTTCGTTGTTGAACCTTAAGGCCGCAAAGTATTCTATTCGCCACTTTTTTCCATCAAAATGCTTCATTTTAAATGAAAATAACTCTAGGACTTCGAAATTCAAAATCCGAACGATTACAATGGGTTAAACAATATCTTCTTTTCGACTTTGTCAGCTTTAACCATTTACTGGTTTTCACAACCGTTGTAGAGTCTTAAGACCGCAAAGTAATTTTTTTGCGACTTTTTTCCATCAAAAGGCTTCATCTTAAATGATAATAACTCTAGGAATTCGAAATTCGAAATCCGAACGTCTAGAATGGGTAAAACAAGATCTTCTTGTCAACTTTGTCGGCTTTGACCATTTACCGGTCTTCACTTCCGTTGTAGATGTTTAAGGCTGCAAAGTATTTTTTTCGCGACTTTTTTCCATCAAAAGGCTTCACTTTAAATAACAATAACTCTAAGAATTCAAAATTCGAAATCCAAACGTCTACAATGGGTGAAACAAGATCTTCTTATCAACTTTGTCGGTTTGGACCATTTACCGGTCTTCACTTCCGTTGTAGATCCTTGAGGCTGCAAAGTATTTTTTTTTCGACTTTTTGCCATCAAATGGCTTTATTTTAAATGACAATAACTCTAGGAATTCGAAATTCGAAATCCGAACGTCTACGATGGGTTAAACAAGATCTACTTGTCGACGTTGTCGGTTTTGACAATTTATCGGTCTTCACTTACGTTGTAGATCCTTAAGGCCGCGAAATATTTTTTTCACGACTTTTTTCTATCAAAAGGCTTCATTTTAAATGACAATAACTCTAGGAATTCAAAATTTGAAATCCGAACGTCTACAATGGGTGAAACAAGATCTTCTTGTCAACTTTGTCGGCTTTGACCATTTACCGGTCTTCACTTCCGTTATAGATGTTTAAGGCTGCAAAGTATTTTTTTCGGGACTTTTTTCCATCAAAAGGCTTCATTTTAAATGGCAATAACTCTAAGAATTCGAAATTCAAAATCCAAACTTCTACAATGGGTGAAACAAGATCTTCTTATCAACTTTGTCGGTTTTGACCATTTACCGGTCTTTACTTCCGTTGTAGATCCTTGAGGCTGCAAAGTATTTTTTTCGCGTCTTTTTGCCATCAAATGGCTTTATTTTAAATGACAATAACTCTAGGAATTCGAAATTCGAAATCCGAACATCTACGATGGGTTAAACAAGATCTACTGGTCGACGTTGTCGGTTTTGACAATTTATCGGTCTTCACTTACGTTGTAGATCCTTAAGGCCGCAAAGTATTTTTTCACGACTTTTTTCTATCAAAAGGCTTCATTTTAAATGACAATAACTCTAGGAATTCAAAATTCGAAATCCGAACGTCTACAATGGGTAAAACAAGATCTTCTTGTCAACTTTGTCGGCTTTGACCATTTACCGGTCTTCACTTCCGTTTTAGATGTTTAAGGCTGCAAAGTATTTTTTTCGCGACTTTTTCCCATCAAAAGGCTTCATTTTAGATGGCAATAACTCTAGAAATTCAAAATTCAAAATCCGAACGTTTACAATTTATCGGTCTTCACTTACGTTGTAGATCATTAAGGCCGCAAAGTATTTTTTCACGACTTTTTTCTATCAAAAGGCTTCATTTTAAATGACAATAACACTACGGATTCGAAATTCGAAATCCGAACGTCTACGATGGGTTAAACAAGATCTTTATGTCGACTTTGTCGGTTTTGACAATTTATCGGTCTACACTTCCGTTGTATATCCTTAAGGCCGCAAAGTATTTTTTTCGCGACTTTTTTCCAACAAAAGGCTTCATTTTAAATGACAATAACTCTAGAAATTCGAAATTCGAAATCCGAACGTTTACAATGGGTCAACCAAGCTCTTCTTGTTGACTTTGTCAGTTTTGATCATTTATTGGTCTTCACTTTCGTTTTGAACCTTAAGGCCGCAAAGTATTCTTTTCGCAACTTTTTTCCATCAAAAAGCTTCATTTTAAATGAAAATAACTCTAGGACTTCGAAATTCAAAATCCGAACGATTACAATGGGTTAAACAATATCTTCTTTTGGACTTTGTCAGCTTTAACCATTTACCGGTCTTCACAACCGTTGTAGAGTCTTAAGGCCGCAAAGTAATTTTTTCGCGACTTTTTTCCATCAAAAGGCTTCATTTTAAATGACAATAACTCTAGGAATTCGAAATTCGAAATCCAAACGTCTACAATGGGTGAAACAAGATCTTCTTCTCAACTTTGTCGGTTTTGACCATTTACCGGTGTTTACTTCCGTTGCAGATCCTTAAGGCCGCAAAGTATTTTTCTCGCGACTTTTTTCCATTAAATGGCTTTATTTTAAATGACAATAACTCAAGGAATTAGAAATTTGAAATCCGAACGTCTACAGTGGGTGAAACAATATCTTCTTGTCAACTTTGTCGGTTTTGATCATTTCCCGGTCTTCACTACCGTTGTAGAGCCTTAAGGCTGCAAATTATTTTTTTCGCGATTTTTTTCCATCAAAATGCTTCATTTTAAATGACAATAACTCTAGGAATTCGAAATTCGAAATCCAAACGTCTACAATGGGTGAAACAAGATCTTCTTGTCAACTTGGTCGGTTTTGACCATTTAACGGTGTTCACTTCCGTTGTAGATTATTAAGGGTGCAAAGTATTTTTTTTGCCACTTTCTTCCCTCAAATGGCTTTATTTTAAATTACAATAAATCTAGGAATTCAAAATTTGAAATCCGAACGTCAACGATGGCTTAACCAAGATCTTTTTGTCGACTTTGTCGGTTTTGACCATTTATCGGTCTACACTTCCGTTGTAGATCCTTATGGCCGCAAAGTATTTTTTTCGCGACTATTTTCCATCGAAGGGCTTCATTTTGAATGACAATAACGCTAGAAATTCAAAATCCGAACATTTACAATGGGTTAACCAAGATCTTCTTGTTGACTTTGTCGGTTTTGACCATTTATTTGTCTTCACTTTCGTTGTTGAACCTTAAGGCCGCAAAGCATTTTTTTTGCAACTTTTTTCCATCAAAAAGCTTCATTTTAAATGACAATAACTCTAGGAATTCAAAATTCGAAATCCGAACGTCTACGATGTGTTAAACAAGATATACTTGTCGACTTTGTCAGTTATGACAATTTATCGGTTTTCACTTCCGTTGTAGATCCTTAAGGCCGCAAAGTATTTTTTTCACGACTTTTTTCAATCAAAAGGTTTCATTTTAAATGACAATAACGCTAGGACTTCGAAATTCAAAATCCGAACGATTACGATGGGTTAAATATTATCTTCTTGTCGACTTTATCAGCTTTAACCATTTACAGGTCTTCACTACCGTTGTAGAGCCTTAAGGCCGCTAAGTATTTTTTTCGCGACGTTTTTCCATCAAAAGTCTTTATTTTAAATGGCAATAACTCTAGGAATTCGAAATTCGAAATCCGAATGGCTACAATGGGTGAAACAAGATCTTCTTTTCAACTTTGTCGGTTTTGTCCATTTACCGGTCTTCACTTCTGTTGTACATCCTTAAGGCTGCAGAGTATTTTTTTCGCGAATTTTTGCCATCAAATGGCTTTATTTTAAATGACAATAACTCTCGGAATTCGAAATTCGAAATCCGAATGTCTACGATGGGTTAAACAAAATCTACTTGTCGACGTTGTCGGTTTTGACAATTTATAGGTCTTCACTTACGTTGTAGATCCTTAAGGCCGCAAAGTATTTTTTTCACGACTTTTTTCTATCAAAAGGCTTCGTTTTAAATGACAATAACACTACGGATTCGAAATTCGAAATCCGAACGTCTACGTTGGGTTAAACAAGATCTTTATGTCGACTTTGTCGGTTTTGACCATTTATCAGTCTACACTTCTGTTGTAGATCCTTAAGGCCGCAAATTATTTTTTTAACGACTTTTTTCCAACAAAAGGCTTCATTTTAAATGACAATAACTCTAGAAATTCGAAATTCGAAATCCGAACGTTTACAATGGGTTAACCAAGCTCTTCTTGTTGACTTTGTCTGTTTTGATCATTTATTGGTCTTCGCTTTCGTTGTTGAACCTTAAGGCCGCAAAGTATTCTTTTCGCAACTTTTTTCCATCAAAATGCTTCATTTTAAATGAAAATAACTCAAGGACTTCAAAATTCAAAATCCGAACGATTACGATGGGTTAAACAATATCTTCTTGTCGAGTTTGTCAGCTTTAACCATTTACCGGACTTCACTACCATTATAGAGCATCAAAGCCGCAAAGTATTTTTTTCGCGACTTTTTTCCATCAAAAGGCTTCATTTTAAAAGACAATAACTCTAGGAATTCAAAATTCGAAATCCAAACGTCTACAATGGGTGAAACAATATCTTTTTGTCAACTTTGTCGGTTTTGATCATTTACCGGTCTTCACTACCGTTGTAGAGTCTTAAGGCCGCAAAGTATTTTTTTCGCGACTTTTTTTCATCAAAATGCTTCATTTTAAATGACAATAACTCTAGGAATTCGAAATTCGAAATCCAAACGTCTACAATGGGTGAAACAAGATCTTCTTGTCAACTTGGTTGGTTTTGACCATTTACCGGTGTTCACTTCCGTTGTAGATCCTTAAGGCCGCAAAGTATTTTTTTCGCCACTTTTTTCCCTCAAATGGCTTTATTTTAAATGACAATAAATCTAGGAATTCGAAATTTGAAATCCGAACGTCTACGATGGCTTAACCAAGATCTTTTTGTCGACTTTGTCGGTTTTGACCATTTATCGGTCTACACTTCCGTTGTAGATCCTTATGGCCGCAAAGTATTTTTTTCACGACTATTTTCCAACGAAGGGCTTCATTTTAAATGACAATAACGCTAGAAATTCGAAATCCGAACGTTTACAATGGGTTAACCAAGATCTTCTTGTTGACTTTGTCAGTTTTGACCATTTATTGGTCTTTACTTTTGTTGTTGAACCTTAAGGCCACAAAGTATTTTTTTTGCAACTTTATTCCATCAAAAGGCTTCATTTTAAATGATAATAACTCTACGAATTCGAAATTCAAAATCCGAACGTCTACGATGTGTTAAACAAGATATACTTGTCGACTTTGTCAGTTTTGACAATTTATCGGTTTTCACTTCCGTTGTAGATCCTTAAGGCCGCAAAGTATTTTTTTCACGACTTTTTTCAATCAAAAGGCATCATTTTAAATGACAATAACTCTAGGACTTCGAAATTCAAAATCCGAACGATTACGATGGGTTAAATATTATCTTCTTGTCGACTTTGTCAGCTTTAACCATTTACAGGTCTTCACTACCGTTGTAGAGCCTTAAGGCCGCTAAGTATTTTTTTTCGCGACGTTTTTCCATCAAAAGGCTTCATTTTAAATGGCAATAACTCTAGAAATTCGAAATTCGAAATCCGAATGACTACAATGGGTGAAACAAGATCTTCTTTTCAACTTTGTTGGTTTTGACCATTTACCGGTCTTCACTTCTGTTGTACATCCTTAAGGCCGCAAAGTATTTTTTTCGCGACTTTTTTCCATCAAATGTCTTTATTTTAAATGACAATAACTCTAGGAAATCGAAATTTGAAATCCAAACGTCTACGATGGGTTAACCAAGATCTTCTTGTCGACTTTGTCGGTTTTGACCATTTATCGGTCTTTACTTCCGTTGTTGATCCTCAAGGCCACAAAGTATTTTTTTTCGCAACTTTTATCCGTCAAAAGACTTCATTTTAAATGACAATGACTCTAGGACTGCAAAATTCAAAATCCGAACGATTACGATGGGTTAAAGAAGATGTTCTTGTCGACTTTGTCAGCTTTAACCATTTATCGGTCATCACTTCCGTTGTAGATCCTTAAGGCCGCAAATTATTTTTTTCGTGACGTTTTTCCATCAAAAGGCTTCATTTTAAATGACAGTAATTGTAGGAATTTGAAAATCAAAATCTGAATGTCTACGATGGGTTAAACAATTTATCGGTCTTGACAATTTATCGATCTTCACTTCCATTGTAGATCCTTAAGGCCGCAAAGTATTTTTTCCACGAGTTTTTTATATCAAAAGGCTTCATTTTAAATGATAATAACACTACGAATTCGAAATTCGAAATCCGAACATCTACGATTGGTTAAACAAGATATTTTTGTCATTGGTCTACACTTCTGTTGTAGATCCTTAAGGCCGCAAAGTATTTTTTTCTCGACTTTTTTCGATCAAATGGCTTCATTTTAAATGATAATAACTTTAGGAATTCGAAATTCGAAATCCGAACGCCTACAATGGGTTAAACAAGAACTTCTTGTCAACTTTGTCGGTTTTGACCATTTACCGGTCTTCACTTCCGTTGTAGATCCTTAAGGCCGCAGAGTATTTTTTTTGCTACTTTTTCCGACCAAAAGGATTCAATTTAAATGACAATAACTCTAGGAATTCGAAATTCGAAATCCGAACGTTTACAATGGCTGAAACAAGATCTTCTTGTCAACTTTGTCGGTTTTGACCATTTATGGTCTTCACATCCGTTGTAGATCCTTAAAGCCCCAGAGTATTTTTTTCACGACTCTTTTTCCATCAAAAGGCTTCATTTTTAATAACAATCACTCTAGGAATTCGAAATTCGAAATCCGAACGTCTACAATGGGTGAAACAAGATCTTCTTGTCAACTTTGCCGGTTTTGACCATTTACTGGTATTCACTTCCGTTGTAGAACCTTAAGGCCGCAAAGTATTTTTTTCGCGACTTTTTTACATGAAAAGGCTTCATTTTAAATAACACTAACTCTAGGATTCGAAATTCATAATCCGAACATCTACGATGGGTTAAACAAGATCTTTTTGTCGACTTTGACAGTTTTGACCATTTATCGGTCTTCATTTCCGTTGTAGCTCCTTAAGGCCGCAAAGTATTTTTTTTATGACACTTTTTCCATCAAAAGGGTTCATTTTAAATGACAAAGAACACTAGGAATTCAAAATTCGAAATCCGAACGTCTACGATGGGTTAAATAAGATCTTCTTGTCGACTTTTTCGGTTTTGACCATTTATCGGTCTACACTTCCGTTGCCGATCCTTAAGGCCGCAAAGTATTTTATTTGCGACATTTTTATATCAAAAGGCTTCATTTTAAATAACAATAACTCTAGGAATTCGAATTCGTAATCCGAACGTCTACGATGGGTTGAACAAGATCTTCTTGTCGACTTTGTCGATTTTGACCCTTTATCAGTCTTCACTTCCGTTGCAGATCCTTAAGGCTGCGAAGTATTTAATTCGCTACTTTTTCTATCAAAAGACTTCATTTTAAATGATAATAACTCTAGGAATTTGAAATTCAAAATCCGAACGTCTATAATGGGTGAAACAAGATCTTCTTGTCAACTTTGTCGGTTTAGACCATTTACCAGTCTTCACTTCCGTTGTAGATCCTTAAGGCCGCAATGTATTTTTTTAGCGAGCGTTTTCCATCAAAAGGCTTCATTTTAAATAACAATAACTTTAGGAATTCGAAATTCGTAATCCGAACGTCTGCGATGGGTTAAACAAGATCTTCTTGTCGACTTTGTCGGTTTTGACCATTTATCGGTCTTCACTTCTGTTGTAGATCCTGAAGGACGCAATGCATTTTTTCGCTACACTTTTTCCATCAAAAGGCTTCATTCTAAATGACAATAACACTAGGAATTTGAAATTCGAAATCCGAACGTCTACGATGGGTTAAACAAGATCTTCTTGTCGGCTTTGTCGATTTTGACCATTTATAGGTCTACACTTCCGTTGTGGATCCTTAAGGCCGCAAAGTATTTTATTGGCGACTTTTTTCCATTAAAAGGCTTCATTTTAAATGACAATAAAACTAAAAATTCGAAATTCGAAATTCGAACCTCTACGATGGGTTAGACAAGATCTTTTTGTCGACTTTGTAGATTTTGACCATTTATCGGTTTACACATCTATTGTATATCCTTAAGGCGGCTAAGTATTTTTTCCCAACTTTTTTCCCTCAGAAGGCTTCATTTTTAAATGAAAATAACTCCTGGAATTCAAAATTCGAAATCCGAACTTCTACGATGGGTTAAACAAGCTATTCTTGTGGACTTTGTCGATTTTGACCATTTATTGGTCTACACTTCCGTTGTAGATCCTTAAGGCCGCAAAGTATTTTTTTCGCGACTTTTTTGATCAAAAGGCTTCATTTTAAATGACAATAACTTTAGTAATTCGAAATTCAAAATCCGAACGTTTACGACGGGTTAAACAAGATCTTCTTGTCAACTTTGTTAGCTTTATCCCTTTACCGGTCTTCACTTCCGTTGTAGAGCCTTAAGGCCGCAAAGTATTTTTTTCGCGACTTTGTCCCATCAAAAGGATTCAATCTAAATGACAATAACTCTAGGAATTCGAAATTAAAACGTCTACAATGGGTTAAACAAGAACTTCTTGTCGACTTTGTCGGTTTTGACCATTTATGGTCTTCACATCTGTTGTAGATCCTTAAGGCCGCAGAGTATTTTTTTTACGACTCTTTTTCCATTAAAAGGCTTCACTTTAAATGACAATAACTCTAGAAATTTGAAATTCGAAATCCGAACGTCTACAATGGGTGAAACAAGATCTTCTTGTTAACTTTGCCGGTTTTGACCATTTACTGGTATTAACTTCCGTTGTAGATCCTTAAGGCCGCAAAGTATTTTTTTTGCGACTTTTTTTCATGAAAAGGATTCATTTTAAATAACACTAACTCTAGGAATTCGAAATTTGTAATACGAACGTCTACGATGGGCTAAACAAGATCTTCTTGTCGACTTTGACGGTTTTGACCATTTATCGGTCTTCATTTCCGTTGTAGATCCTTAAGGCCGAAAAGTATTTTTTTACGACTCTTTTTCCATCAAAAGGGTTCATTTTAAATGACAAAGAAGACTAGGAATTCGAAATTCGAAATCCGAACGTCTACGATGGGTTAAACAAGATCTTTTTGTCGACTTTGTCGGTTTTGACCATTTATCGGTCTACACTTCCGTTGCGGATCCATAAGGTCGCAAAGTATTTTATTCGCGACTTTTTTATATTAAAAGGCTTCATTTTAAATAACAATTACTCTAGGAATTCGAAATTCGTAATCCGAACGTCTACGATGGGTTAAACAAGATCTTCTTGTCGACTTTGTCGGTTTTGACCATTTATCGGTCTTCACTTCCGTTGTAAATCCTTAAGGCCGCAAAGTTTTTTTTTCACGACTCTTTTTCCATCAAAAGGTTTCATTTTAAATGACAATAACTCTAGGAATTCGAAATTCGAAATCCAAACATCTACGATGGGTTAAACAAGATATTCTTGTCGACTTTGTCGGTTTTGACCTTTTAACGGTCAACACTTCCGTTGCAGATCCATAAGGCTGCAAAGTATGTTATTTGCGACTTTTTTCCATCAAAAGACTTCATTTTAAATGATAATAACTCTCGGAATTCGAAATTCAAAATCCGAACGTCTATAATGGGTGAAACATGATCTTCTTGTCAACTTTGTCAGTTTAGACCATTTACCGGTCTTCACTTCCGTTGTAGATCCTTAAGGCCGCAAAGCATTTTTTTCGCGAGCTTTTTCCATGAAAAAGGCTTCATTTTAAATAACAATAACTCTAGGAATTCAAAATTCGTAATCCGAACGTCTGCGATGGGTTAAACAAGATCTTCTTGTCGACTTTGTCGGTTTTGACCATTTATCGGTCTTCACTTCCGTTGTAGATCCTAAAGGCCGCAATGTATTTTTTTCGAGACTCTTTTTCCATCAAAAGGCTTCATTTTAAATTACAATAACACTAGGAATTCGAAATTCGAAATCCGAACGTCTACGATGGGTTAAACAAGATCTTCTTGTCGACTTTGTCGATTTTGGCCATTTATAGGTCTACACTTTCGTTGCAGATCCTTAAGGCCGCAAAGTATTTTATTTGCGACTTTTTTCTATCCAAAGGCTTCATTTTAAATGACAATAACACTAAGAATTCAAAATTCAAAATTTGAACCGCTACGATGGGTTACACAAGATCTTTTTGTTGACTTTGTCGATTTTGACCATTTATCGGTTTACACATCTGTTGTATATCCTTAAGGCGGCTAAGTATTTTTTTCCCAACTTTTTTCCCTCAGAAGGCTTCATTTTTAATTGAAAATAACTCCTAGAATTGAAAATTCGAAATCCGAACTTCTACAATGGGTTAAACAAGCTATTCTTGTGGACTTTGTCGGTTTTGACCATTTATTGGTCTACACTTCCGTTGTAGATCCTTAAGGCCGCCAAGTATTTTTTTCTCTACTTTTTTCAATAAAATGGCTTCATTTTAAATGACAATAACTCTAGTAATTCGAAATTCAAAATTCGAACGTCTACGATGGGTTAAACAAGAACTTCTTGTCGACTTTTTCGGTTTTGACCATTTACCGGTCTTCACTTCCGTTGTAGATCCTTAAGGCCGCAGAGTATTTTTTTGCTACTTTTTCCCATTAAAAGGATTCAACTTAAATGACAATAACTCTAGGAATTCGAAATTCGAACGTCTACAATGGGTTAAACAAGAACTTCTTGTCGACTTTGTCGGTTTTGACCATTTATCGGTCTACACTTCCGTTGCCGATCCTTACGGCCGCAAAGTATTTTTTTTCACGTCTCTTTTTCCATCAAAAGGCTTCATTTTAAATGACAATAACTCTAGAAATTCGAAATTCAAAATCCGAACGTCTACAATGGGTGAAACAAGATCTTCTTGTCAACTTTGTCGGTTTTGACCATTTATGGTCTTCACATCCGTTCTAGATCCTTAACGCCGCAGAGTATTTTTTTCACGACTCTTTTTCCATCAAAAGGCTTCATTTTAAATGACAATAACTCTAGGAATTCAAAATTCAAAATCCGAACGTCTACAATGGGTGAAAGAAGATCTTCTTGTCAACTTTGCCGGTTTTGACCATTTACTGGTATTAACTTCCGCTGTAGATCCTTAATACCGCAAAGTATTTTTTTTGCGACTTTTTTACATGAAAAGGCTTCATTTTAAATAACACTAACTCTATGAATTTGAAATTCGTAATCCGAACGTCTACGATGGGTTAAACAAGATCTTCTTGTCGATTTTGACGGTTTTGACCATTTATCGGTCTTCATTTCCGTTGTAGCTCCTTAAGGCCGCAAAGTATTTTTTTTACGACTCTTTTTCCATCAGAAGGGTTCATTTTAAATGACAAAGAACACTAAGAATTCGAAATTCGAAATCCGAATGTCTACGATGGGTTAAAGAAGATCTTCTTGTCGACTTTACCGATTTTGACCATTTATCGGTTCACACATCTGTTGTATATCCTTAAGGCGGCTAAGTATTTTTTTCCCAACTTTTTTCCCTCAGAAGGCTTCATTTTTAAATGAAAATAACTCCTGGAATTCAAAATTCGAAATCCGAACTTCTACAATGGGTTAAACAAGCTATTCTTGTGGACTTTGTCGGTTTTGACCATTTATTGGTCTACACTTCTGTTGTAGATCCTTAAGGCCGCAAAGTATTTTTTTCGCGACTTTTTTGATCAAAAGGCTTCATTTTAAATGACAACAACTCTAGTAATTCGAAATTCGAAATCCGAACGTTTACGATGGGTTAAACAAGATCTTCTTGTCAACTTTGTCAGCTTTATCCCTTTACCGGTCTTCACTTCCGTTGTAGAGCCTTAAGGCCGCAAAGTATTTTTTTCGCGACTTTTTTCCATCAAAATGCTTCATTTGAAATAACAATAACTCTAGGAATTAGAAATTCGTAATCCGAACGTCTAATAATGGGTTAAACAAGATCTTCTTGTCGACTTTGTCGGTTTTGACCATTTATGGTCTTCACATCCGTTGCAGATCCTTAAGGCCGCAGAGTATTTTTTTCACGACTCTTTTTCCATCAAAAGGCTTCATTTTAAATGAAAATAACACTAGGAATTTAAAATTCCAAATCCGAACGGCTACGATGGATTAAAAAGATCTTCTTGTCGACTTTGTCGGTTTTATCCATTTGTCGGTCTACATTTCCGTTGTAGATCCTTAAGGCCGCAAAGTATTTTATTAGCTACTTTTTTCCATCAAAAGGCTTCATTTTAAATGACAATAACTCTAGAAATTCGAAATTCGAAATCCGAACATCTACGATGGGTTAAACAAGATCTTCTTGTTGACTTTGTCGGTTTTGACTATTTATCGGTCTACACTTCCGTTGCCTATCCTTAAGGCCGCAAAGTATTTTATTTGCGACTTTTTTATATCAAAAGGCTTCATTTTAAATAACAAAAACTCTAGGAATTCGAAATTCGTAATCCGAACGTCTACGATGGGTTAAACAAGATCTTCTTGTCGACTTTGTCGATTTTGACCCTTTATCGGTCTTCACTTCTGTTGTAGATCCTTAAGGCCACAATGTTTTTTTTCACGACTCTTTTTACATCAAAAGGTTTCATTTTAAATGACAATAACACTAGGAATTCGAAATCCGAAATCCGAACGTCTACGATGGGTTAAACAAGATCTTCTTGTCGACTTTGTCGGTTTTGACCATTTATCGGTCAACACTTTCATTGCAGATCCTTAAGGCTGCAAAGTATTTTATTCGCTACTTTTTTCCATCAAAAGACTTCATTTTAAATGATAATAACTCTAGGAATTCAAAATTCAATATCCGAACGTCTATAATGGGTGAAACAAGATCTCCTTGTCAACTTTGTCGGTTTAGACCATTTACCGGTCTTCACTTCCGTTGTAGATCCTTAAGGCCGCAATTGTGACGCCCTGAGTGATGAGTACTCCCTTGTGTGGAGGAATGGTAGCTCGAGCGATGAGTACTCCCTTGTGTGGAGGAATGGTAGCTCAAAGGAGGCATCCCACACCGGAAGTTGGGGGATCCTTGGAGACCTATATAAGTAAGATATGGTCGCTAATTAAGTACGAGGCCTTTTGGGTCGCTCACTGGCTTCGGATTCCATGAGAACTCCGAAGTTAAGCGTGCTTGGACCAGAGCAATCCAGGGATGGGTGACCCCCTGGGAAGCTGGGCGTGAGCTCCCAAAAACAAAGCCGTGAGGGTAGATGTCCTGGGGCTGAGGCCTGTCTAGGACGCTACCCAGAGCGGACAATATCGTACTGAGGTGGGACCGGGTCGTTACAAATGGTATCAGAGCGGACCCCATAGAGTACGGTGTGTCGACGAGGACGTCGATTCCCTTGGGGGGAAGGATGTGACGCCCTGAGTGATGAGTACTCCCTTGTGTGGAGGAATGGTAGCTCGAGCGATGAGTACTCCCTTGTGTGGAGGAATGGTAGCTCAAAGGGGGCATCCCACACCGGAAGTTGGGGGATCCTTGGAGACCCATATAAGTAAGATATGGTCGCTAATTAAGTACGAGGCCTTTTGGGTAGCTCACTGGCTTCGGATTCCATGAGAACTCCGAAGTTAAGCGTGCTTGGACCAGAGCAATCCAGGGATGGGTGACCCCCTGGGAAGTTGGTCGTGAGCTCCCAAAAACAAAGCCGTGAGGGTAGATGTCCTGGGGCTGAGGCCTGTCTAGGACGCTACCCAGAGCGGACAATATCGTACTGAGGTGGGACCGGGTCGTTACAGCAATGTATTTTTTTAGCGAGCTTTTTCCATCAAAAGGCTTCATTTTAAATAACAATAACTCTTGGAATTCGAAATTCGTAATCCGAACGTCTGCGATGGGTTAAACAAGATCTTCTTGTCGACTTTGTCGGTTTTGACCATTTATCGGTCTTCACTTCCGTTGTAGATCCTTAAGGCCGCAATGTATTTTTTTTGAGACACTTTTTCCATCAAAAGGCTTCATTTTAAATGATAATAACACTAGGAATTCGAAATTCAAAATCCGAACGTCTACGATGGGTTAAATAAGATCTTCTTGTCGACTTTGTTGATTTTGACCATTTATCGGTCTACACTTCCGTTGCGGATCCTTAAGGCCGCAAAGTATTTTATTTGAGACTTTTTTCCATCAAAAGGCTTCATTTTAAATGACAATAACACAAAGAATTCGAAATTCGAACCTGTACGATGGGTTAAACAAGATCTTTTTGTCGACTTTGCCGATTTTGACCATTTATCGGTTTACACATATATTGTATATCCTTAAGGCGGCTAAGTATTTTTTTCCCAATTTTTTTCCCTCAGAAGGCTTCATTTTTAAATGAAAATAACTCGTGGAATTCAAAATTCGAAACCCGAACTTTTACAAAGGGTTAAACAAGCTATTCTTGTGGACTTTGTCGGTTTTGACCATTTATTGGTCTACACTTCCGTTGTAGATCCTTAAGGCCACAAAGTATTTTTTTCGCAACTTTTTTGATCAAAAGGCTTCATTTTAAATGACAGTAACTCTAGTAATTCAAAATTCGAAATTCGAACGTTTATGATGGGTTAAACAAGATCTTCTTGTCAACTTTGATGATATTGAGATTGTTGGAACCGGATAAGCACCGGTATAGAAATGCTTGTATTTTATTATTGCACAGGCCCATGGTAAAGATGGGGTGCTGAAAATCTGGTTACCAGTGCACAAACCCACAGAAAGGTGGGGTGCGTTTATGAGTATCTTATTCCGTCTAGTACCCGGTATTAGGTCGAGGAGGAGGAGGAGGAGGTGGATGGATGTTTATACAGTTATCGTGTGAGATACGTATTGTTAATTAATAAGATTATATTGATGCTTTATGAATAGTTTTTTTTTCTATAAATTGGTATAAATTAGGAATTTTGTCAATAATTAAAATTGTGAACTCTCTCATATTGTGGTATGATCATGCATTGCATTTTCCCTTTCCCTATAGTTCCCACTGGGCCATTTGTGGCTCATTCCTTCATTTTTCTTTCAGGTATACATCGTGTCTCGGGTAGAGATCGTTGAGCAGGTCCGAGTTCATCTTAGAGTCTTCTCTGATGCCCCTATAGAATTAGTTGTTGTATTATCCTAATTTGTAGCAGTTGTAACTTCTAACTAAGTTTGACTACTTGTACTATCTATGGTGTACAAGTTGTATTTATCGAATTTGGATATTAATGGATTTGAGAAGTATTGTATATTTTCGCGTTGTTTATTATACAGGATGAATTTCTTAGTATTTACGAATACTTCATGTCGAATTTTTATTAGATTTCTCTACTTTGTTCAATTTATTAGTTATGTCTTTTTGTCTATCTGCTGTTAATTAGACACAACATCCGTTAACACTTGCTTAATTAGGCGGGTTATTATAGTGGAGAAGCTAGGGTTGCCTATTATTAAGCATCCCAAGCCATATAAGTTGCAGTGGTTGAATGATAGTAGGGAGATCAAGGTGAACAAGCAAGTATTAGTCGCATTTAGTATTGGGAATTATGAAGATGAGGTCTTATGCGACATAGTACCAATGCAAGCTGGTCATCTATTGTTAGGACGACCATGGCAATTTGATTTCCGAGTGAAGCATGATGGATTCACCAACAAATATTCTTTTGAGCTCAATCATAAGACGATCACTCTTGTCCCTATGTTACCGAAGCAAGTGTATGAAGATCAATTAAAATTGCAAAGGGAGAGTGACCAAAAGAAAGAGAGTGAGTTAAAAAAAGAGAGTGAGCAAAAGAAAGAGAGTGAGAAAAAGAAAAAGAGAGAAATTGAAAAAAATGAGAAAGAGAGAAAACAAAAGAATTTTTATGCGAGAGCGAGTGAAGTTAAAAGAGCATTGTATTCAAGGCAGCCGATGATTGCACTTTTGTACAAGGAGGCATATTTAAATACTAATGAACTTAACTCGTCTTTGCCTAGTTTTATTGTTTCTTTGTTTCAGGATTATGCGGATGTCTTTCCCGACGAGATGCCACATGGATTACCGCCAATTAAAGGAATTGAGCATCAAATTGATTTTGTGCCCGGCGCTACCATTCCAAACAAACCAGCCTATCGAAGCAACCCAGAGGAGACGAAGGAGCTACAAAGGCAAGTGTCTGAACTGATGAAGAAGGGGCACGTGAGAGAAAGCATGAGTCCGTGCGCTGTTCCGGTGATTTTAGTGATGGAAACTAAGTTCCAGGATCGTTTAATATTGCGTATAGACCGAACAAAATTTTTATGTAAAACCCTAGTGTGGAATCGGATTTTACCTTCAAGATCTCTCTGGTTTGATCTCGTCTCAGCACGAACAGGGATTGGTGGAGACAAATCGAGAACACGGGCTCGATAGAACCTCAGGATCTTCTATCGTATTCCTTTCGCCGTGCAATCCTGTACTGAGTGTGGCTGCGGTATCACCAAGATCTCCTCCTCTACTCTTTACGGCACAAACCCTAAATTCGTGAGAATTATTGTGTCAAGAGAAGAGGCAAGGCTGGCATATATAAAAGGCTACGATAGGGACCCTAAGGAGAAATAAGTGTTTGGGCTTACTATGGAAAACTGGAATCCTAATTCGATTAAGAATTGATTCCTTCCATAAATTATAATTCACACCACTAAAGAATTATAATTGCACTCCCGTCCTTATCTCAAAATTATATTTCGAGCTCCTTATTATTAAATACTTATTATTCTCCCCACGTTAAGATTACAGATAACCGTCATTTAAATTAAATTACTGACAACTATATTTAAATAATTTCTTAATCCTTGAGCTACCACTTAACTTATTTGACATGTCGGATTAACATAATCCACCTGCAGGGTTTGACATGATCAAAACTTATAAGCTTCTCAAGGGGTTATCATCAATCCCTATACCGGGACGCGAATTCCATCAATAATTAATATTCATCATACATATAGTGTTACCATCCAATTCACGAAGATTATTGATCCATAAATGAATCTCACTCTTAATGAGTCAAAACAACAAACACTACATATATATGTCTATTAATTATTTCAAGATTAAGAGCATATGTAATCATAATAACCATGGGATTTTAAATTGTTTTATATAGTCAGTATAAAAACAATTAACCCAAACTGGTCCTGTTCAATACACATAAAGTGTACTAGCACAACGAGTTAAAACTACACCATTTCCTGTAGTCAAGATAAACTACTAAAACTTGTGCTACAATCCTACCGATGGTTGTCCAATTCCATCAAAGATCGTGAACCAATAAACTTATATTTCACAAGAACCGATGATATGATCCTCTGTGTGTAAGCTATACTCTACACACCAAATCATCTACTATATGGAATAAAAGACACACATGCACAATATTTAAATAAATAATATCATGTGACCATTGCCCATAAAGATTATCATTAAAATAGCAAAATCGAGTCTATATAACATACCAATAATAATAAAATCATGGCTTTTAGTATATCACTCTAACATTTAGTGCCTAAGAAGGATGGGACGTGGAGAATGTGCGTTGATTGTCGAGCTATCAACAATATAACAGTAAAGTATCGACATCCTATTCCTCGCTTGGATGATATGTTGGATGAGTTGCATGGAGCTTGTGTATTTTCTAAAATTGATTTAAAAAGTGGGTATCATCAAATTAGAATGAAAGAAGGAGATGAATGGAAAACTGCTTTTAAAACCAAACATGGTTTATATGAGTGGTTAGTGATGCCATTTGGGCTAACTAATGCACCGAGCACTTTCATGCATTTAATGAATCATGTTTTGCATGCATTTATTGGCAGATTTGTTGTTGTCTACTTTGATGATATCTTGATTTATAGCAAAACCTTGGAGGACCATGTTGAGCATTTAAAATCAGTTCTAGATGTGCTTCGAAAAGAAAAGTTATTTGCTAACATGAAGAAGTGCACTTTTTGCATCGATAAGCTTGTCTTTCTTGGTTTTGTTGTGAGTGCACAAGGCATACAGGTTGATGAGGAGAAAGTACGTGCAATACAAGAGTGGCCGAGTCCTACAACTATGGGGAATGTACGAAGTTTTCATGGACTTGCTAGCTTTTACCGGCGGTTTGTGAAAGATTTTAGTACCATAGCCGCACCGCTGACGGAGGTGATCAAGAAGAACGTGGGATTCAAATGGGGGAATGAACAAGAGAAGGCATTCCAATTGATCAAGGAGAAGTTGACCCATGCGCCCGTACTTGCGTTACCAGATTTCACTAAATCATTCGAGATTGAGTGTGATGCATCAGGTTTGGGAATAGGGGCTGTTCTTATGCAAGGAGGAAAACCAATCGCTTACTTCAGCGAGAAGTTGAGTGGGGCAGCCTTGAACTATCCGACGTATGACAAGGATTTGTATGCATTGGTTATAGCATTGGAAACTTGGCAACACTACCTTTGGCCTAAAGAGTTCGTGATTCACACCGATCATGAGTCTTTGAAGCATTTGAGGAGCCAACATAAGTTGAATAAGAGGCATGCGCACTGGATGGAGTTCATTTAGACATTCCCATATGTCATTCAGTATAAGCAAGGTAAAAAAAATATTGTTGCTGATGCGCTTTCGCGAAGGTATGTACTAATCTCTACCCTTGATGCTAAATTACTTGGTTTTGAGCATATGAAGGAATTATATCCAATTGATGATGATTTTTGTGAGGAGTATATGTGAGAGAAACAAAGTGGGTAAGTTCTTTAAGCATGATGGTTTTTTATTTCGTGAGAATAAGTTATGTCTGCCTAATTGCTCTATGCGTGATTTGTTAGTGAGGGAAGCCCATGGGGGAGGTTTGATGGGGCACTTCGAGATTGCTAAGACCTTAGATATTTTGCAAGAACACTTCTTTTGGCCACGTATGAAAAGAGACGTTGAGAGAATTTGTGGAAGATGTGTTACGTGTCAGCAAGCAAAGTCCTGTGTGCAACCGCATGGCTTATATACACCATTACCTATTCCTAGTGAACCTTGGATAAATATTTCAATGGATTTTGTTTTGGGTTTACCTAGGTCTAAGAATGGTAGAGATTCGATTTTTATGGTTGTGGATAGATTTTCTAAAATGGCTCATTTTATTCCATGTCACAAAACTGATGATGCTTCGTATGTTGCTGATTTGTTCTTTAGAGAAATTGTGAGGTTGCATGGTATGCCTAGGACCATTGTTTCAGATAGAGATACTAAGTTCTTAAGCTACTTTTGGAAGACCTTGTGGTGTAAGTTAGGAACTAAGTTATTATTTTCTACTACTTGTCATCCACAGTCTGATGGTCAAACTGAGGTTGTGAATAGAACTTTATCTACTTTGTTAAGGGCTATCATTAAAAAGAACATTAGAACATGGGAGGAATGTTTGCCGCATGTTGAGTTTGCTTATAATCGCATTGTTCATTCTGTTACTCAATTTTCACCTTTTGCAATTGTGTATGGATTTAATCCTTTGACTCCATTAGATTTATCTCCATTACCTTATTCTCAATATACTAATCTTGATGGAAAGAAAAAGGCTGAGTTTGTTAAGCAGGTCCATGAGAAGGCAAGGCTCAACATTGAAAGGAGGACGGAGCAATATGCAAAGCAAGCGAATAAAGGACGTCAGAAGCTGGTTTTTAAACCTGGAGATTGGGTATGGATGCACATGCGGAAAGAACAATTTCTAGAGCAACGTCATTCTAAGCTACTTCCTAGAGGAGATGGACCTTTTCAAGTTCTTGAGCAAGTCAACGATAATGCTTATAAGCTGGACCTCCCAGGAGAGTACAACGTTAGCGCTACTTTTAACGTTGCTGACTTAAGTCCGTTTGATGCCAGTGATGATTTGAGGGCAAATCCTTTTCAAGAGGAGGGGAATGATGGAGGCAAGGCTGTCGTGCACAATGAAGGCAATTCAAAGGCCATCCAAGTTCCAACAGGCCCAAGTACAAGGTCACGGGCTAAGAAGTTAAAGGAAGAGCTTAATGGATTACTTCAAGCTATTTGGACTCAAGAAGAAAGCACAATCAAGCCCATTGGAGGGGAAAAACGTGAAGGACAAAATGGAGGCTGGATTACACTTATTCAAGCCCAATTGGAGTGAGAAGACCATGTCTATGCGGCCCAAGAGTGTGGAGTCAAGCCCACACGTTTTTTTTTTATTATTTATTTATTTATTATTTCTTTTAAAGACTAGTTCTTGTTTGATTATGATTTGTTTTGAGGATTCCTTGTTGGAT
This sequence comes from Lonicera japonica, assembly GCA_021464415.1. NCBI lineage: Eukaryota > Viridiplantae > Streptophyta > Magnoliopsida > Dipsacales > Caprifoliaceae > Lonicera > Lonicera japonica. Next base: position 77,793,535 of record CM038464.1, read on the forward strand.
TGGTTTCTTGTTGCCTAAGTTTTCTTCTCCCTATTTAAAGGGGGTTCATTGTTTTATTTTGACATCTAAGACATTATTCATTATTGAGTGATTTAATCCTCTTTGGTTTTTCACAAACTATTTGAACTTATCGGTTTGTCCGTGGCGTTCATCCGACTTATCAATCAGAATTTCGCACCCGATTGTGGCGTCTTCGTTTTCCACCAGAATCTGATTGTAGAAACGGCTCGGGTCATTAATTTGCTACGGTTTTCGTGTGTATCTGTGTCGAGGTTCGCACAACCAAGTGATTGTGTTGGCAGGTTTTGAGCGGTATCACCGTAGGTCGTATCAATTATTTTCCCAACTTTTTTCCCTCAAAAGGCTTCATTTTTAAATGAAAATAACTCCTGGAATTCAAAATTCGAAATCTGAACTTCTACAATGGGTTAAACAAGCTATTCTTGTGGACTTTGTCGGTTTTGACCATTTATTGGTCTACACTTCCATTGTAGATCCTTAAGGCCGCAACGTATTTTTTTCACGACTTTTTTCGATCAAAAGGCTTCATTTTAAATGACAATAACACAAGGAATTCGAAATTTGAAATCCGAACGTCTATAATGGGTTAAACAAGAACTTCTTGTCGACTTTGTCGGTTATAACCATTTACTGGTCTTCACTTCCGTTGTATCCTTAAGGCCGCAGAGTATTTTTTTCACGACTTTTTCCCATCAAAAGGATTCAATTTAAATGACAATAACTCTAGGAATTCAAAATTCAAAATCCGAATGTCTACGACGGGTTAAACAAAATCATCTTGTCCATTTTGTCGGTTTTGACCATTTATCGGTCTACACTTCCGTTGTAGATCCTTAAGGCCGCAAAGTAATTTTTTCGCAACTTTTTTCGATAAAAAGGCTTCATTTTAAATTGAAATAACTCTAGGAATTCAAAAAATCGAAAACCGAACGTCTATGATGGGTTAAACAAGATCTTCTTGTCGACTTTGTCGGTTTTTACAATTTATTGGTCTACATTTCCGTTGTATATCCTTAAGGTCGCAAAGTACTTTTTTCGCCACTTTTTTCCATCAAAAGACTTCATTTTAAATGACAACATCTCTAGGACTTTGAAATTCAAAATCCGATCGTCTACGATGGGTTTAAACAAGATCTTCTTGTCGACTTTGTTGGCTTTGACCATTTACCGGTCTTCACTTCCCTCGTAGATCCTTAAGGCCACAGAATATTGTTTTCGCGACTTTTTCCCATCAAAATGATTCAATTTAAATGACAATAACTCTAGGAATTCAAAATTCAAAATCCGAACGTCTACGACTGGTTAAACAAGATCTTCTTGTCGACTTTGTCGGTTTTGACCATTTACCGGTCTTCACTTCCATTGTAGATCCTTAAGGCCGCAGACTATTTTTTTCGCGACTTTTTCCCATCAAAAGGATTCAATTTAAATGACAATAACTCTAGGAATTCAAAATTCAAAATCCGAACATCTACGACGGGTTAAAATAATCATCTTGTCGATTTTGTCGGTTTTGACCATTTATCGGTCTACACTTACGTTGTAGATCCTTAAGGCCGCAAAGTATTTTTTTCATGACTTTTTTCAATTAAAAGGCTTCATTTTAAATTGCAATAACTCTAGGAATTCGAAATCTGAACGTCTATGATGGGTTAAACAAGATCTTCTTGTCGACTTTGTCGGTTTTTACAATTTATGGGTCTACATTTCCGTTGTATATCCTTAAGGTCGCAAAGCATTTTTTTCGCGACTTTTTTCCATCAAAAGACTTCATTTTAAATGACAGTACCTCTAGGACTTCAAAATTCAAAATCCGATCGTCTACGATGGGTTAAACAAGATCTTCTTGTCGACTTTGTCGGCTTTGACCATTTGCCGGTCTTCACTTCTGTTGAAGATCCTTAAAGGCCGCAAAGTATTTTTTCGCGACTTTTTTTCATCAAAAGGCTTCATTATAAATGACAATAACTCTAGGAATTCGAAATTCAAAATCCGAACGTCTACAATAGGTTAAACAAGATCTTCTTGTTGACTTTGTCGGTTTTGACCGTTTATCGGTCTTCACTTCCGATGGAGATCCTAAAGGCCGCAAAGTATTTTTTTCGCGACTTTTTTCCATCAAAAGGCTTTATTTTAAATGAGAATAACTCTTGTAATTCAAAATTCAAAATCCGAACGTCTACGATGGGTTAAACAAGATCTTCTTGTCGACTTTGTCGATTTTGACCATTTATCGGCCATCAATTCTGTTGTAGATCCTTAAGAACGTAATGTATTTTTTCGCGACTTTTTTCTTTCAAAAGGCTTTATTTTAAATGACAATAACTCTAGGAATTCGAAATTCAAAATCAGAACGTCTACGATGGGTTTAACAAAATCTTCTTGTCGACTTTGCGGTTTTGACAATTTATCGATCTACACTTCCGTTGTAGATCCTTAGGCCGCAAAGTATTTTTGTTGAAACTTTTTTACATCAAAACACTTCATTTTAAATGACAATAACTCTAGGAATTCGAAATTCAAAATCCAAATGTCTACGATGGGTTAAACAGGATCTTCTTGTCGACTTTGTCGGTTTCGACTATTTATCGGTCTATACTTGCGTTATAGATCCTTAAGGCCGCAAAGTATTTTTTTCGCAACTTTTTTCCATTAAAAGACTTCATTTTAAATGAAAATAACTCAAGGACAGCGGAATTCAAAATCCGAACGATTACGATGGGTTGAACAAGATCTTCTTGTCGACTTTGTCAGCATGAACCATTTACCGGTCTTCACTTCCGTTGTAGATCCTTAAGGCCGCAAAGTATTTTTTCGCAAATTTCTTCCAACAAAAGACTTCATTTTAATTGACAATAACTCTAGGACAGTGAAATTCAAAATCCGAACGATTACGATGGGTTAAACAAGATCTTCTTGTCGACTTTGTCAGCTTTGACCATTTACCGGTGTTCACTTCCGTTGAAGATCCTTAAGGTCGCAAAGTACTTTTCTCGCGACTTTTTTCCATCAAAAGGCTTCATTATAAATAAAAATAACTCTAGGAATTCGAAATTCGAAATCCGAATGTCTACAATGGGTTAACCAAGATCTTCATGTCGACTTTGTCGATTTTGACCATTTATCGGTCTTCACTTTCGTTGTTGATCCTTAAGGTCGCGAAGTATTTTTTTCACAACTTTTTTCCATCAAAAGGCTTCGTTTTAAATGACAATAACTCTAGGACTTCGAAATTCTAAATCTGAATGATTACGATGGGTTAAACAAGATCTTCTTGTCGACTTTGTCAGCTTTATCCCTTTACCGGTCTTCACTTCCGTTGTAGAGCCTTAAGGCCGCAAAGTATTTTTTTCGCGACTTTTTTCCAGCAAAAGGCTTCATTTGAAATAACAATAACTCTAGGAATTCGAAATTCGTAATCCGAACGTCTACGATGGGTTAAACAAGATCTTCTTGTCGAGTTTGTCGGTTTTGACCATTTATCGGTCTTCACTTCCGTTGTAGATTCTTAAGGTCGCAAAGTATTTTTTCGCAACTTTCTTCCATCAAAAGGGCTTCATTTTCAATGATAATAACTCTATGATTCGAAATTCAAAATTCAAACGTCTACAATTGGTTAAACAAGATCATCTTGTCGACTTGTTCACATCCGTTGATGATCCTTAAGGCGGCAGAGTATTTTTTTGCCACTTGTTCCCCTCAAAAGGATTCAATTTAAATGACAATAACTTTAGGAATTCAAAATTCGAAATTCGAACGTCTACGACGTGTTAAACAAAATCATCTTGTCGACATTCTCGGTTTTGACCATTTATTAGTCTTACACTTCCGTTGTAGATCCTTAAGGTCGCAACGTATTTTTTTTTCGACTTTTTTCCATCAAAAGGCTTCATTTTAAATTGCAATAACTATAGGAATTCGAAATTCGAAATCCGAACTTCTATGATGGGTTAAACAAAATCTTCTTGTCGACTTTGTCGGTTTGGACCACTTATTGGTCTACATTTCCGTTGTAGATTCTTAAGGTCGCAAAGTATTTTTTTCGTGACTTTTTTCAATCAAAAGACTTCATTTTAAATGACAATAACTCTAGGACTTCGAAATTCAAAATCCGAACGTCTACGATGGGTTAAACAAGATCTTCTTGTCGACTTTGTCGTTTTTGACCATTTATCGGTCTTCACATCCGTTGTTGATCCTTAAGGCTGCAGACCATTTACCGGTCTTCACATCCGTTGAATATCCTTAAGGCTGAAAAGTATTTTTTTCGCGACTTTTTCCATCAAAAGGCTTCATTATAAATGACAATAACTCTAGCAATTCGAAATTCGAACGTCTACGACGTGTTTTACAAAATCATCTTGTCGACATTGTCGGTATTGACCATTTATCGGTCTACACTTCCGTTGTAGATCCTTAAGGCCGCAAAGTATTTTTTTCGCGACTTTTCTCGATCAAAAGGCTTCATTTTAAATTGCAATAACTCTAGGAATTCGAAATTTGAAATCCGAACGTCTATGAAGGGTGAAACAAGATCTTCTTGACGACTTTGTCGGTTTTGACCATTTATTGGTCTAAATTTCCGTTCTTGATCCTTAAGGTCGTAAAGTATTTTTTTCGCGACTTTTTTCCACCAAAAGACTTCATTTTAAAGGACAATAACTGTAGGAGTTCAAAATTCAAAATCCGAACGTCTACGATTCGTTTAACAAGATCTTCTTGTTGACTTTATCGGCTTTGACCATTTACCGGTCTTCACATCCGTTGATGATCCTTAAGCCCGCAAAGTATTTTTTCGCGACTTTTTTCCATCAAAAGGCTTCATTATAAATGACAATAAGTCTAGGAATTCCAAATTTGAAAACCGAACGTCTACAATGGGTTAAGCAAGATCTTCTTGTCGACTTTGTCGGTTTTGACCATTTATCGGTCTTCACTTCCGATGTAGATCCTCAAGGCCGCAAAATATTTTTTTCGTGACTTTTTTCCATCATAAGACTTCATTTTAAATGACAATAACGCTAGGATTCAAAATTCGAAATCCGAACGTCTACAATTGGTTAAACAAGATCTTCTTGTCGACATTGTCGTTTTTGACCATTTATAGGTCTTCACTTCGATAGTAGGTTCTTAAGGCCACCATGTATTTTCTTCCCGACTTTTTTCGATCAAAAGGGCTTTATTTTCAATGACAATAACTCTAGGATTCGAAATTCGAAATCCGAACGTGTACAATAGGTTAAACAAGTTCTTCTTGTCAAATTTGTCAGTTTTGACCATTTACCGGTCTTCACTTCCGTTGTAGATCCTTAAGGCCGCAGAGTATTTTTTTCGCGACTTTTTCCCGTCAAAAGAATTCAATTTAAATGACAATAACTCTAGGAATTCAAAATTCAAAATCCGAACGTCTACGACTGGTTAAACAAAATCATCGTGTCGACTTTGTCGGTTGTAACGACCCGGTCCCACCTCAGTACGATATTGTCCGCTCTGGGTAGCGTCCTAGACAGGCCTCAGCCCCAGGACATCTACCCTCACGGCTTTGTTTCTGGGAGCTCACGACCAGCTTCCCAGGGGGTCACCCATCCTGGGATTTCTCTGGCCCAAGCACGCTTAACTTCGGAGTTCTCATGGGATCCGAAGCCAGTGAGCTACCCAAAAGGCTTCGTACTTAATTAGCGACCATATCTTACTTATATGGGTCTCCAAGGATCCCCCAACTTCCGGTGTGGGATGCCCCCTTTGAGCTACCATTCCTCCACACAAGGGAGTACTCATCGCTCGAGCTACCATTCCTCCACACAAGGGAGTACTCATCACTCAGGGCGTCACATCCATTGTAACACCCGGTTTCCTTGTCGCTTGCAAATCGCGGCCCGTATCGCGTATAAGGCTGAATTTGGCTTCGGGTAGCCAAATTGGGTTCTGTAAAGGTTGGTATGGTTTGGAAACTTCCAACAAGTCATATTAATATATTTAAGTGTGTTATAATGACCATAAGTTGTTTCGGGTGGCTCGGACGAAAATCGGCTCGAAAATCACAAGTTTCGATCCTACGCGATTGATGATTTTTGCCCAACTTTGGAAGACCATAACTTCCTCATCCGAACTCGAAATGAGTCCCCGTTTTCGGCCACGTCTTCATTTCAATGCCCTCTACAACTTTAGTGTTTTGGCCGAGACCCATTTCCAACTCCTTGAGGCCCAAAAGTGCGTGCGAAGTCGAGCTATTGACCAAAAACTGAAGGAGGCAGAAAGTAAGCCATGGAGTCGACTCCATGGGTAAGTGGGGAGTCGGCTACATGGTTCTGGCGAGATTTTTTATATTTCTTCATCTCATTTCTTCCTCATTTCACCCCAACCATTGGAGAGTCTTTAGAGAGAGAGAGAGGGGCGAAATTGAGGGGATGAAGAGGGATTGTTCAAGGCCTCTTTTCCTACAACAAATCCATGTCATCATCATCATCTTCATCATCATCTTCATCATCTCCTTCACCTCCATCCACCATAGCTAGGGTTTCTTGAGCTCAAATTGGGGATTATCGCATCTACGCGATTTCGGCTCGATTCTTCCGCAATACTTCGAAGGATTGACCCTCTTAAGGTGGGAATCATAGTATTTAAACTTCTTTTCAAGTGATTACAACATATTTACACCAAATCAAACTAAACCTAGGTTTTCTACTCAAAGTTGCATATGCATGGGGCTTGGGTTAATTTCTTTGGATAATTTTGATGGATTTGAATCATATATGACATTAATAGCTATTTTATACAAAAAGCCCCAATTTCTATACTGTTTTTGGTAAGATTGGCACAAAACCCTTATGTGCGGATACGATAGTGTGCAGTATACACTACTACGCATATATATATAATGCGATACATGGTTTTAAAAGTGTATTTTGGACAAAGCTACATATATTAGTTGTATTGTTGTTGTGTTTTAAGTTATAAAGCATATTTATGAGATTTTCTACTTACCTAGCCAGTCCGTAAGTATGCTGGTCAACTACATAAATATGTTTTGAATGAACGGAGTCTTTAAATCATAATGGGAGGCTATTTGGGAACTTATATACATTGTTCGAGTATATTAGACTTGGCTTGGGGCCAATTGATGAAAACATATGAGAACTCCCAAACTGATGATTTTCTGATTTCCTCTATTAACTGACGGACTTGGCTTATATTGTTCAATCTCTACAACAATACCACTACAGGTTTTCAGTATGCATATTTACTCATATCATGAATGGAGATATTCATATATACAAGTTTTACGAATACATATGGAATGCATGTATATTCATATCTATATCTGTTGAATTCTGTATTCTTATGATTTCATGGATTTGATGAGTTTATTATTATTTGGATATATTATCGGATGGCCACACCGTTCGTACTAGATAGATGGTGATTACCGGTAGCGTATAGCCTTGGTGGCTACGTGAGTATTATTGTAGCGTGCGCCTTTATGGTGGCGTGAGGTAGCGTATGCCTGTGTGGCTGCGTGAGGTAGCGTATGCCTGTGTGGCTGCGTGAGGTAGCGTCTAGGTGGACCTGGTAGGTGGTCCCTGCCTTGGGCAGAAGAAACCGAGTGCCGGCTATCTCTGTACAGTAGATATATGAAAATCCTAGACGTGAGTTGATATATGTGATTGATGTGATAGATCTAGTCGCGGTGTTGTGGCATATACTGTATGATAATGTATATATATTGCTTTTCTTGTACTTTGGGTTGGGGGCATTATATATGCATTTCACAAAAGATTTTCCGTGCATTGGCTGCTTCAGGAATATAGTATATATATTTACACTTGTACATACAAAATGAAATGTATTTTACACAGAGGTGATTCTTTATAGAGAAGCAGCTCATAAACTATTTTCATTATAATACATGGCATGGCATGCATGGATTTTTAATCTATTTCCCTATACAAACTCTTATAGTTCCCACTGAGCCCGTTTGGCTCACTCCCATTTTCCAAACCAGGTTTTGCAGGTGTTCGCGGGAATGGTACGAGTACAAGTCTAGATAGCTCTGATGAACCCTGATCACTTAGTCGTTATAAAACGACTCATGTATTACTTGATTAGTTAGTATATGACTATGTATTACAGTGTTTTATTTTGATATAAAGTTTATTAAGATTGGGACCTCATTGGAGGCTTTGTATATATGACATTTTCTCAAATGTGGAGTATCTATTGAATATGGATTGTATATAAATTCTAACAGGTTTTGGTATTGCTTTATAAATAAACTCCATATGCCAAAATTTCAAAAATTACTACTTTATATAGAATTCCCTTTTTATATTAGTTATGATCTATGCCTTATTACCTGTCGTCGCGTACGACTCCGTGGCTAACCGGGTCCCAGAGGTGAAATCCTCTAAACGGGATTTCGGGGCGTCACATCGGTTTTGACCATTTATTGGTCTACACTTCCATTGTAGATCCTTAAGGCCGCAAAGTATATTTTTTTCGCGACTTTTTTCGATCAAAAGGCTTCATTTTAAATTGCAATAACTCTAGGAATTCGAAATTCGAAATCCGAACGTCTATGATGGGTTAAATAAGATCTTCTTGTCGACTTTGTCGGTTTTGACCATTTATTGGTCTAAATTTCCGTTGTAGATCCTTAAGGTCGCAAAGAATTTTTTTTGCGACTTTTTTCCATCAAAAGACTTCATTTTAAATCACAATAACTCTAGGACTTCGAATTTCAAAATCCGAACGTCTACGATGGGTTAAACAAGATCTTCTCGTCGACTTTGTCGGCTTTGACCATTTACCGATCTTCACATCCGTTGAAGATCCTTAAGGCTGAAAAGTATTTTTTTCTCGACTTTTTTCCGTCAAAAGGCTTCATTATAAATGACAATAACTCTAGGAATTCAAAATTCGAAATCAGAACGTCTACAATGGGATAAACAAGATCTTCTTGTCGACTTTATCAGTTTTAACCATTTATCTGTGTTCAATTTCGATGTAGAACCTCAAGGCCGGAAAGTATTTTTTTCGCGACTGTTTTCCATCAAAAGGCTTCATTTGAAATGATAACAACTGTAGGAATTCGAAATTCGAAATCCGAACGTTTACAATTGGTTAAACAAGATCTTCTTGTCGACATTGTCTTTTTTGACCATTTATCGGTCTTCACTTCAATTGTAGATTCTTAAGTCCACCATGTATTTTCTTCCGTATATTTTTCTTCAAAAGGATTCATTTTAAATGACAATAACTCTAGGCATTCAAAATTTGAAATCCGAACGTCTCCGGTGGGTGAAACAAGCTATTATTGTCGACTTTATCGGTTTTGACCATTTATTTGTATACACTTCCGTTGTAGATCCTTAAGGCCGAAAAGTATTTTTTTTGCGACTTTCTTCCGTCAAAAGGGTTTCCTTTTCAATGACAATAACTCTAGGATTCGAAATTCAAAATCCGAACGTTTACAATTGGTTAAACAAGATCTTCTTGTCGACTTTGTCGGTTTTGACCATTTACCGATCTTCACATCCGTTGTTGATGCTTAAGGCGGCAGAGTATTTTTTTGCCGCTTGTTCCCCTCAAAAGGATTCAATTTAAATGGAAATAACTCTAGGAATTCAAAATTCGAAATCCGAACGTCTAAGACGGGTTAAACAAAATCATCTTGTCGACATTGACGGTTTTGACCATTTATCGGTCTACACTTCCGTTGTAGATCCTTAAGGCCGCAAAGTAATTTTTTGCGACTTTTTCGATCAAAAGGCTTCATTTTAAATTGCAATAACTCTAGCAATTCGAAATTCGAAATCCGAACTTCTATGATGGGTTAAACAAGATCTTCTTGTCGACTTTGTCGGTTTGGACCATTTATTGGTCTACATTTCCATTGTAGATCCTTAAGGCCGCAAAGTATTTTTTTCGCGACTTTTTTCAATCAAAAGACTTCATTTTAAATGACAATAACTCTAGGACTTCGAAATTCAATATCCGAACGTCTGCGATGGGTTAAACAAGATCTTCTTGTCAGCTTTGACCATTTACCGATCTTCACATCCGTTGAAGATCCTTAAGGCTGAAAAGTATTTTTTTCGCGACTTTTTCCTTCAAAAGGCTTCATTATAAATGACAATAACTCTAGGAATTTGAAATTCGAAATCCAAATGTCTACAAAGGGTTAAACAAGATCTTCGTGTCGACTTTGTCGGTTTTGACCATTTATCGGTCTTCACTTCCGATGTAGATCCTCAAGGCCGCAAAGTATTTTTTTCGCGACTTTTTCCATCAAAAGGCTTCATTATATATGACAATAACTCTAGCAATTTGAAATTCGAAATTCGAACGTCTACGACGGGTTTTACAAAATCATCTTGTCGACATTGTCAGTTTTGACCATTTATCGGTCTACACTTCCGTTGTAGATCCTTAAGGCCGCAAAGTATTTTTTTCGCGACTTTTTCCAAACAAAAGGCTTCATTTTAAATTGCAATAACTCTAGGAATTCGAAATTCAAAATCCGAACGTCTATGATGGGTAAAACAAGATCTTCTTGACGACTTTGTCGGTTTTGACCATTTATTGGTCTAAATTTCCGTTCTTGATCCTTAAGGTCGTAAAGTATTTTTTTCGCGACTTTTTTCCACCAAAAGACTTCATTTTAAAGGACAATAACTGTAGGAGTTCAAAATTCAAAATCCGAACGTCTACGATGGGTTAAACAAGATCTTCTTGTTGACTTTGTCGGCTTTGACCATTTACCGGTCTTCACATCCGTTGACGATCCTTAAGCCCGCAAAGTATTTTTTTCGCGACTTTTTTCCATCAAAAGGCTTCATTATAAATGACAATAACTCTAGGAATTCCAAATTTGAAAACCGAACGTCTACAATGGGTTAAGCAAGATCTTCTTGTCGACTTTGTCGGTTTCGACCATTTATCGGTCTTCACTTCCGATGTAGATCCTCAAGGCCACAAAATATTATTTTCGTGACTTTTTTCCATAAAAAGACTTCTTTTTAAATGACAATAAAACTAGGATTCGAAATTCGAAATCCGAACGTCTACAATTGGTTAAACAAGAACTTCTTGTCGACATTGTCGTTTTTGACCATTTATCGGTCTTCACTTCGATAGTAGATTCTTAAGGCCACCATGTATTTTCTTCCCGACTTTTTTCCATCAAAAGGATCATTTTAAATGACAATAACTCTAGGCATTCGAAATTCGAAATCCGAACGTCTCCGATGGGTTAAACAAGCTATTATAGTTGACTTTGTCGGTTTTGACCATTTATTTGTATACACTTCCGTTGTAGATCCTTAAGGCCGCAAAGTCTTTTTTTCGCGACTTTCTTCGATCAAAAGGGCTTCATTTTCAACGACAATAACTCTAGGATTCGAAATTCAAAATCCAAACGTCTACAATTGGTTAAACAAGATCTTCTTGTCGACTTTGTCAGTTTTGACCAGTTACCGGTCTTCACATCCGTTGTAGATCCTTAAGGCTGCAGAGTATTTTTTTGCGACTTGCTCCCCTAAAAAGGATTCAATTTAAATGACAATAACTCTAGGAATTCAAATTCGAAATTCGGTTGTCTACGATGGGTTAAACAAAATCATCTTGTCGACATTGTCGGTTTTGACCATTTATCAGTCTACACTTCCGTTGTAGATCCTTAAGGCCGCAAAGTATTTTTTTCGCGACTTTTTTCAATCAAAAGGCTTCATTTTAAATGACAATAACTCTAGGACTTCGAAATTCAAAATCTGAACGTCTACGATGGGTTAAATAAGATCTTCTTGTCGACTTTGTCGACTTTGACCTTTTACCGGTCTTCACATCCGTTGATGATCCTTAAGGCCGCAAAGTATTTTTGTTGCGACTTTTTTGCATCAAAAGGCTTCATTATAAATGACAATAACTCTAGGAATTCGAAATTCGAAATCCAAACGTCTACAATGGGTTAAAGAAGATCTTCTTGTCGACTTTGTCGGTTTTGACCATTTATCGATCTTCACTTCCGATGTAGATCCTCAAGGCCGCAAAATAATTTTTTTTCGACTTTTTTCCTTGAAAAGACTTCATTTTAAATGACAATAACGCAAGGATTCGAAATTCGAAATTCCTACTTCTACAATTGGTTAAACAAAATCTTCTTGTCGACATTGTCGTTTTTGACCATTTATCGGTCTTCACTTCGATAGTAGATTCTTAAGGCCACCATGAATTTTCTTCCTGACTTTTTTCGATCAAAAGGGCTTTATTTTCAATGACAATAACTCTAGGATTCGAAATTCGAAATCCGAACGTGTACAATAGGTTAAACAAGCTATTATCATAGACTTTGTCGGTTTTGACCATTTATTTGTATAAACTTCCGTTGTAGATCCTTAAGGCCGCAAAGTATTTTTTTCGCAACTTTCTTCCATCAAAAGGGCTTCATTTTCAATGACAATAACTCTAGGATTCGAAATTCAAAATCCGAACGTCTACAACTGGTTAAAAAAGATCTTCTTGTCGACTTTGTCGGTTTTGACCATTTACCGTTCTTCACATCCATTGTTGATCCTTAAGGTTGCAGAGTATTTTTTGCGACTGGAGCTGTTGATCATGGAGTGAAGGCTGTGCACGATCGTATCCGGGTTCTACCCAATAAGATGGCCCAATCCGCAACCCTTGACGCTAGAAAAACGCCAAGAACCTTGGAACCACGCGAAGTTAATGGAGGTGGAACACTTATGACCCAATGGTCCCAAAAACGAGAAAGAACCTTGATAGTCGTAGCAAAGCTGAATCATGGAGGATCATTGAAGGGGATCGGGTTCAATTGAATTGCTAAGTCGAAGAACATTACTTAAAGAACCCTAATTCTGAAGCTGTTCGAGACGTTCTTAGCAACGCAAGAGGATGAAAAAGCACTCGAAAATTAATTAGATCAAATGGGCTAGGCCTAAAAACAATAGCGTTTAGCTCCTTTAAATAGGAGTTTAATTAAACCTACTAGGTCTAGGAAAATAAAGAAAACGAAATTAATTGGTTTCCCACATAACTTGGGGCCCCAAGTTATGTGGGAAACTAAACATAAATTAAACTTAAAATAAACAAAGTTTTCTTTATTTTCCTAGACCCATAGTAGGTCTAATTACATGCTATTTTAATCCCTTGGAGCTAACGCTATTGAACATTTCAATTAGGCAGCTTTGATTAATTAATGTCTTCCAGTTCTTGAACCCGATCCCCTTCAATGATCCTCCATGCGTTCTAAGCTTTGCTCATCATCTCTTGGAACCATGGTCATAATTAGGGTGCCTCCTTGATCTTCTTCGGCTCTAGCTCGAGTGATTGGGCCACTTGGAACCCATCGATTGATTGTTTGATCTGCACAGCCTTCACTCCATGATCCAGCTCCAGTGTTATTCTTGGGCTCATCATTCCCCTCCTCTTGAAAAGGAATTGGGTCCTCAGGTTCGTCACCTGCACTAAACGGACTTAGATCAGCAACATTAAATGTAGCACTCACATTATACTCACCTGGAAGATCAAGTTCTGTATGCGTTTCATTGATCAGCGTCAAACTTGAAATGGTTGCGGATTCATCTCCTCTATTGGGTAGACAACTTACGAACGCCTTTGAACTGGAAAACGTTCCTTTCTCATGTGCAGCCAAACCCAATCTCCTGGTATCAGAAGACCACCTTTTTCCTATCCAGGTTTGTATTGCTTGCTGCACATACTGCTCAGTTGCTTCTTTCAATGTTTTGCCTCGCCTTCTCATGAATCTGTCGTAACAAACTCAGCTTTAATTCGTCCTGCCATCTAGGTCTTAGCATGCTCAACCTAGGGTTGTTAATTTCGGCATAAATCCAAAAAAAAAAAAAACACAATCTCAAAAGGAGAAAACTTAGATTCTGTTTTGCAGAATAACATAATTATCGAATCTCAACATGCGGCTGAGTAATTTTCGAACTTGTTGATGATTGATCTTCGTATTATGTTCTTACTAAGTGCGTTTCGACTATCTGCTCTTGATTGTTGGGGATGACATGTAGTAGAAACTTCGATAACTCCAATTTAGTAAACCCTAGTTGCTGAGATTCCCACATTGTGATGAGTCTTCGATTGCAAAAGTAACTCAAAAACCCTAGTTTTTGCAGTTTCGCCTATCAGGGTTAAACAATGGTTCTAGATTGCATGCGTACAAACAGTGCGAATTTCGCATTGCGAATTTCTTTGAATTGTCGAACAAATTAGCAATCCGTGTGCATCATCAGTTTTATTACAAGCAATAAAATTTTGAGCCATTCTTAGAAAACCTATCGAACTACACCACGATTAAAGTAGAAGTCATTCCCATGCTTAGTCCTAGGCAATCCCAAAAAAAAAAAAAAAAAAAAAAGTACAAAAATTTCCATAGAAATGTCAACCCAAGGGTCATTTCTTCTTGGAATGGGTAATGGGGTATATAAACCATGGGTCCAAGGATTCCAAAAATCTTGTTTCCACAAGACTGAATTTTCGCTCATTCTTATCGATTTTCTCGCTAACACATCGTCTCACATAATTCTTTCAACTGGGATTCCCTGTTTCATGTGAGGCCAAAAGAAGTGTTCTTGGTGAAAACATACTCCTAAAGTCCTTAGCTATACCAATTGATCTGTCCCATGGGTTGTGACTCCCACCATGAGTCCTCTTTGGGAACACAAGCAACTCACGCAATGAAGGTTCTGGCTTTTCGGCACACAAAGTTTGTTTTCACGCATTAAGTTCCAACCCATCAGGTGCCTAAATTGTGACTTATCATTAACGCCACTTTCTCACATGCATTAAACACGATATCTCGGTAAAATCAGCATCATCACAATACAATTCCTTGAGTGTATTCAAATCCAAGCAATTTAGCATCTAAGGGAGTAGCAATTAAAGCATACCTGCGTGAGGAAAGCATCTGCTACAACATTTTCCTTGCCCTGCTTATACTTGATGCACATACGGAAAAGTCTCTATGAACTCTACCCATTTGGCATGGCGCTATGTTCGAACCTTTGCTGATCCCTTCAAGTGCTTCAACGATTCATGATCTGTGTGAATCACGAACTCCTTCGGCCAAAGATAGTGCTGCCAAGTATCCAATGCTCTCACCAATGCATAGAGCTCCTTGTCATGAAGTAGAGGTAATTTAGGGTCGCCCCACCTAGCTTCTCACTAAAGTATGCAAGTGGCTTCCCTTCCTGCATAAGAACAGCACCAATACCATTTCCTGAAGCATCGCATTCAATTTCAAAAGTCTTTGAAAAGTGCAGGTGAAAGATAACAAGGGGGCGTTACTTAGCTTGCTTTTTAGTAATTGAGAATGCCTTCTCTTGTTCCTCTCCCCATTTGAACCCAACATTCTTCTTAATCACTTCAGTCAATGGCGCCGCAATTGTGCTCAAAATCTCTCACGAATGCAGCCGATAGAGAAAGGAGGGCTGAGCAATGATCCATGAATAACTTCGCACTTGCCCAACACTCGAGATAGGACTTTGCCATTCTTGACGGAGATAGCCTTCACCTTTTCCTTATCAACCTGAATACCTTGGTGCACTCACAACAAAACCAAGAAATACAAGCTTATCCGTGCACGGAAAGGTAGGCGATTTGGTTAGAGGAACATATAACTTCTCTTTTCGGGAGGATGACATCCAAAACATATTTTAAATGAATTACATGGTCATCTAGACTCTTGCTATAAATTAAGATATCCATCCTTCCAAGGGAAGAATAGACCACAACGAGGCCTATCTTGCCAATGAATGATCTCAAGAACAGTGGTTCATCAATCTCATGAAAGTGTTTGCTAGGTGCCATAATTAGTTAAACCGAGTCCAAAAAGGCATAACTAACCATTGGCAGCTATAAACCATATTTTGTTTTAAAAGCTGTTTTCCGATTATGCATCTCCTTCTTTGGTGGGATCCTAATTTGATGGTATCCACTTTTCAAATCAATTTTAGAGCGAATATGCGTAGACCCATGCAACTCATCAAGCATATCATCTAAACGTGGAGACATGGGATGACGATGACTTTAGCGCGTGATATTATTAATTGCCCGACAGTCCACGCACATCCTCCACGTACCCGATCACTATTATTCGGCACTAGCAATACTGGCACCGCAAAAATTACATGGGCTCATACTCTCTCTCACAGGGGAACCCTTTCTCTAGTAACTCCGTCACTTGCCTTTGATGAGTTCCTTCGTCTCCTCTGGATTACTCCTATAGGCTGGTCGGTTTGGAAATGGCCATGATTCGGGTACGAAGTCAATTTGGTGCTCTATTCCTCGAATAGAGTGGTAAGCTACCGCTTGGCGCGGTATCCTTAAGCGGGTTAAATCGACGTCAAATTGCCAATGCGGTTGAATCCTGCAGCCGTATGTCAAAGAGATTGAAGATATGGTTCACACTAGGCAATTAAAATAGAGAGACAACTTTAAGTTCGGTTAGCCTACGTTCAAAAGCGCTTCTTTGTACACAAGTACAACCACACCCTCTTGGAAATTACAAAGCATCGCTCTTCTCACTTCACTAGCTCTAGCATGAGGAGAAATTCTTTTGCCATCAAAGTCTCAAACTTACCGAGCTCAATACAGTCACTGGTTTTTCCAGCCTCTGGAAACTTTCTTTTTTCTCAATTTCTTTTCTTTTTCCCTCACTACTAATACTTTCTTTTCCTCACCACTACTCGAAACCGGGACATTATCTGTTGGAAGTGTCAAGGGAGAGGCTCTCCGTTGCTCCTACCTCATTTTGCCCGAACTTCAAGCTGAGTCAGCATGATGGCTTCTGTGGCGGTAATGGGTGCCAGAATGATTGTTCTCTTGTTCATCTCAAACGGATGAAGATTTATTGGCGCTGAAGCCGTCGTGTTTATGCCACTCTTCTGTCATATTGCCAAGAAGAGGAGAGCGCTCCCCAATAACATATGGGCCGAGTTGTTAGTTGCATGGAGAACCACATCACAAAGTACTTGGTCCTCGTACTTCCCAATGCTAAGGGAGGATGAGGAGCAGCGCGAGAATACCTGCTTGTTCACCCTCACTTCACCGGTGCCTAGTGCATAGGCAACCACTGAAGTGTTGTAAGGCCTTGGTAATAGATGGAGGTAGTCGTGTGCACTAATGTGGCTAGCTTCTCCACAACATAGTTGTGGAGAAGCTAGCCACATTAGTGCACACGACTACCTCCATCTATTACCAAGGCCTTACAAACTGCAGTGGTTGAATGATAGCGGTGAAGTGAGGGTGAACAAGCAGGTTTTGGTGTCCTTTAGCATTGGGAAGTACGAGGACCAAGTACTTTGTGATGTGGTTCCCATGCAAGCCGGCCATATGTTATTGGGGAGACCTTGGCAATATGACAGAAGAGTTAAACACGACGGCTTCACCAATAAATATTCGTTTGAGATGAACCTCCAAGAGAACAATCATTCTGGCACCCCTACCGCCACAGCAAGCCTATGCTGATCAGTTGAAGTTGCAAAATGAGGAGGAGCAACGGAGAGCTGAAAAGAAAAAGAGAGTGAGTGGTGAGGAAAAGAAAGAGAGTGAGGGAAAAAGAAAAGAAATTGAGAAAAAAGAAAGTAGAGTGGAAAAACCAGTGACTATTGAGAGTAAGTTTGAGAGGAGGCAAAAGAATTTCTATGCTAGAGCTAGTGAAGTGAGAAGAGCGATGCTTTGTAACCAACTTCTTGTACTTGTGTACAAAGAAGCGCTTTTGAACACTAACGAACTAAATTCTTCTTTGCCTAGTGTTATTATCTCTTTGTTGCAGGATTTTGGTGACGTCTTTCCGGGATACGCCCTCCTCTTAAGCGGTTTATTTTAATTGCCGTGTGACCTATTCGAGGAATAGAGCACCAAATTGACTTCGTACCCGAGCATCCATTCCAAACCGGCCCGACATGGCAGCCTATAGGAGTAATCCAGAGGAGACGAAGGAACTTCCCCTGTGTAAAGGCAAGTGACGGAGTTACTAGAGAAAGGGTATGTGAGAGAGAGTATGAGCCCATCTCTTCCCATGTGCGGTGCCAGTATTGCTAGTGCCGATCCCAAAAGGATGGGAAAATTCGTGGAGGATGTGCGTGGACTGTCGGGCAATTAATAATATCACGGTAAAGTATCGTCATCCCATTCCACGTTTAGATGATATGCTTGATGAGTTGCATGGGTCTAGCATATTCTCTAAAATTGATTTGAAAAGTGGATACCATCCTCCCGAAATTAGGATGAAAGAAGGAGATGAATGGAAAACAGCTTTTAAAACAAAATATGGTTTATATGAATGGTTAGTTATGCCTTTCGGTTTAACTAATGCACCTAGCACTTTCATGAGATTGATGAACCATGTTTTGAGATCATTCATTGGCAAATTCGTTGTGGTCTATTTTGATGATATCTTAATTTATAGCAAGAGTCTAGATGACCATGTAAAGCCACCCAACTTCATTTAAAATATGTTTTGGATGTCTTGCGAAAAGAGAAGTTATATGCTAACAGAGATTAGCTGAAGAAATGCACCTTTTGCACGGATAAGCTTGTATTTCTTGGTTTTGTTGTGAGTGTAATGATAACACAAGGTATTCAGGTTGATAAGGAAAAGGTGAAGGCTATTCAAGAATGGCAAAGTCCTACGAGTGTTGGGCAAGTGCGAAGTTTTCATGGACTTGCTAGTTTTTATCGGCGATTCGTGAGAGATTTTAGCACAATTGCGGCGCCATTGACTGAAGTGATTAAGAAGAATGTTGGGTTCAAATGGGGAGAGGAACAAGAGAAGGCATTCCAATTACTAAAAAGCAAGCTAAGTAACGCCCCCTTGTTATCTTTGCCTAACTTTTCAAAGACTTTTGAAATTTTTTTTTTCCTGAATGCGATGCTTCAGGAAATGGTATTGGTGCTGTTCTTATGCAGGAAGGGAAGCCAATTGCATACTTTAGTGAGAAGCTAGGTGGGGCGACCCAATAAATTACCCTACTTATGACAAAACTAGGAGCTCTATGCATTGGTGAGAGCATTGGATACTTGGCAGCACTATCTTTGGCCGAAGGAGTTCGTGATTCACACAGATCATGAATCGTTGAAGCACTTGAAGGGACAGCAAAGGTTGAACAAGCGCCATGCCAAATGGGTAGAGTTCATAGAGACTTTTCCGTATGTGATCAAGTATAAGCAGGGCAAGATATTTTTTTATTTTTTTATTTTTGAAAATTAACAACCCTAGTTGTAGCAGATGCTTTGTCACGCAGGTATGCTTTAATTGCTACTTTAGATGCAAACGAAAGATAAATTGCTTGGATTTGAATACATCAAGGAATTGTATTTCTACCCAATAAGTGATGATGCTGATTTTAGAGATATCTTGGAACCACGCGAAGTAATGCAGGTGGAACCTGACCCAATCCCGAAAACGAGAAAGAACCTGGTATAGTCGTTTGATAAGTACAATTTAGGCATGATGGGTTCTTAATGATTGCTAAGTGAAAACAAAAGAACTTTGTGTGCCTAAAAGTTCATGGCTGTTCGTGAGTTGCTTGTGAACGCAGAGGTGAAAAACACTCAAAATGGTGGGAGTCTAATGGGACAAAGCTGCCTAAAAACAATGGTATAGCTAAGACTTTAAATAGGAGTATTACAAGAACCTACTAGGTCTTTTGGCCTCACATGAAAAGGGATGTTGAAAGAATTTGTGAGAGATGTGTTTCCCACTAACTGGGCCCCAAGAAAGCAAAGTCTAAGTTAAACCCCCATGGTTTAAAATATACAAAGCCCATTACCCATTCCTAGTGACCCTAATGGGTTGACATTTCTATGGATTTTGTATTGGGATTGCCTAGGACTAAGCATGGGAATGATTCTATTTTCGTGGTGGTTTCAATTGATAGGCCTTTTCTAAGTAATGGCTCATTTTATTGCTTGTAATCCCCTTCAAAACTGATCCTCCATGCACCACGAATTGCTAATTTGTTCTTCAAAGAAATTGTGCGATTGGACATGGCATAAGTGCCTAGAACCATTGTTTCTGATAGGGATCTAGCAAAGTTTTTGAGTTACTTTTGGAAGCCACTTTGTGGGAACCCGGATTGGGTACTAAATTGTTGTTTTCTACTACATGCCTCATCCCCAAACTGATGGTCAAACAGCTCCAGTAGTGAATAGAACTTTTGGGCTCATCACTTTGTTGCGTGCCATAATTAAGAAGAACTTGAAAGAGTGGGAAGAATGTTTGCCTCATGTTGAGTTAAATGCATATAATCGATCTGTTCATTCTGCATCTACGACAGTTTAAACAAATCT